>VTON01000006.1:3600000-4200000 GCA_009617725.1 Hydropsyche tenuis
TCATAATATATGGGTAGTCATTCAACATCCGACAGTGCGATTTGATGAGTTCGATAACGCTGTTATGACACACGAATAAACCTGAGAAAATCCTTATCAATTAATTTGAGTTCGATTACATTTTTATCCAAGAAAATCATTGTGAATTTTATTTGAAATATTATAAAACATAGCAGCATTGAAAACCCATCAAACTCAAATCGGAACACTGTACGCAAGTTTCGTAAGACAACAGCGAAACGACATGAAACGATAGTTGAAAGACAGACGTACTTTCCAGCAAATGTGTTTTCCGAACGTGTCGAAATCAATCGCGATCGGAAACTCGCCTCTGAGATAAGCCTTCTTGAAATGCGAATCTTTTTGCGGCTTTGGCTTGAATATGTCGTAACTCGGCGGTGGTTGGACCTGCACGTTCCTCTGCAACGATTGTATGCCGAAAGCTGGCACTATTCTGATGTGTTCTGGATTTTTGTTTGCCGGAGTACGCACTAGAGGCTTTCTAAGGCTTATTCTGAACTCTTTATTGCTCTGTTCGTTAGAATCTTTGCATTTGTACGTTTTACCCATTGTTTTAAATTTTTCGATTTAAACAATTTTTCAATTTAAGCAATTTTTCAATTTAAACAATTTTTCAATTGTTTTAAAATTTCCTGTAGGTTTTAAAAAATAAAGCAAAAATATATTAGACAAACAAAACTAATATTATGTAATTTCGTTATACTAAATATGTGATTTTTCAAATATATAAACTAAAACTAACACATAATAAACAGACACACAAAATTCACCAAATCTAAATCGTTCTCAATGCAATTTGTCCCTCATCAAACACAACACAGAAAACTGACAGTATTCCATTTACGCATCGATTCTACGCAACAGCCTCACCATAGAGTATCTATTTTAGTGGATCGGTGAGTTCTTACGGTTCGTAATGGTGTCCTGGGGGGTATTTCTCCAATCGGCAACCTGTCGCCACGGATAATATGACAAAAATGGCTAGTCGCCCGTCGCCAAGATTGTTTATTTTGTAAGACGATCGTAGCCATGGATACGTTTCGCAAAGTATCGATCCGCGCTCCAATACGGCCTGACGATTTCAATGGAGGTGCTGTTTGTTGCCTTCGATTCATTCGTTGTCTTCCTTTTCATGATTTTTAATATTGTTTTTTTTTATTTATTTACTAGGTAATTTTTTGTTGTTCCATAGCGGTCAAATATCATGGAACGTAAAAATTGACGAATTAAAATTAATATCAATTAGGACATTAAATTGGGTTACTAGGTTAATTTGTAAGCATTAAAAATTTACAATCGGTACATTAAAAAAAAAACAACAAATCAATATTTCTTTATATCCATTATATACTTATTGCGCAAAATATTATTATTTTTTTGAAATATAATATTCTGGTTAAGATAACAACATTATGTTATTAAATTTATGTATAAGAACTGAAAGGCTTATGTAATAGGATAAAATCGATAGCTTTCCGTTCTGACAAAAATCTCGCTATATTTTAATAAATATTGAGGATCGGCAAAATTCGTCTATATTTATACATGCATGGAGAAAATATTTTCAATATTGTCGAGATTGCCGGGAACAAACTCGCTATGTATCATCATGGGATAGGAGAGCCGAGACGCCCATCGTTCTTCCATAGAATGGCTCGATAGCCTGTCGTTCCTGTCGACTTTTAAAATTTAATATCGCGACCTGGATTTTTTCATAAAATTTTTAAAGTCCGCAGTTAAATTTTAAACGAAATCCCTCGCCTCCCCTTCATATCGAACTCGAGCATCCGAACAATGACGGGATTACGATGCGACTCGTACAAATGACGGAAATTCTTCGCGAACGAAAGTGTCCTGCCTGCCCTTGGCAGTTGGTAGATCGTCAATTTTATTCAATTTGGTGCGTAGAAAAGATTTGATGAAAAATTACTTTACGACTCGATTAATTTTCATTTGTAACATGATTGAATTCAATATTTGAATGAGCGCCACGAATAATGTGGTATCTGATAAAAGTTGTATTTTACAGTATTCAAGAAAATATTTTTTTTTATTCCGTGTCCATATTTTAATGTTTTTTTTTTATTATTCAAAAGATTTATTTATCTTCATACAAGCATTTTATTTAGAATTCAAAAATTGCTAAATTATATGAATAAAACGTTTGAAAAACCATAATTTTTTTTTAATTCCAGATACACTATATTCTCTTTTCATGCAGTAAATATGTTCCACGAAAAGTTGCATTAAAAAAAATTGCACAAAGAAAGACTTGAATTTCCTAGAAAAACTAGGGATGCGTTCCATTTTTTTTAAAACCGCATAACTTTAAAACTTTGATTAAAATATGCATAAAAAAAGTTCGAAAAAAATCGAAAATCTTCTTATATTTTATCCTTATATCGTTGTACAATGACACATGTCATGTTAATTTCTCTGCAAGCTTTCTGATTTTCATTCCCATACCATCAGACATCTTTTAGTCATACAAATCCACCGTGAAATATCCGACGAGCATTTTTTTGATAATTTACCCACTCTTTTTATTACTTTTCCTGGAACAAATTCACATAATTGCACAGCTAACACATACTTACGTATTTTAGGTTAACATTTGACAATTAAATTATAGCATATAAATTAACAATAGCATATATGTATAAACAATATTTTTATATTAAAAAAACAATATTAATTGAAAGGTTCATTGTTTTTTTTAAATTCCCTTTATCATATGAATTCAAATAAATATTATAGAATGCATAAATACAGGTTTAGTGCATTTGAGTTGCATTATTCCAATGATTTACATTCGAGTATGAAATTAATCAAAATGGCCCTGAAATAAATTATTTATTATTCAATGGCCAAAAAAATTTTGTCGTTTTTTTATGTTAATCTTCAATATTCAGGAAAGTTATTTTAAAAATAAATATTTATGACTATACCAAGTGCTTTAACACTTAAATTCAAGATTTTTCAAAAAGTGGAGTTAATAAGTCTGTGCACTGAACGGCTCATATATGAAAATAATAGTCAAAATATAATCATTCGCAGCATGTATTAATTTGTATGTATGCTGATAATAATTACATACAATTTATTTTTTCTGTATATGGTCGTATAATGAAAAATTTGTTTTTTTTTATTATATTATATAAAATTATATTTATTGTGTACGGTTTCGTTAATGTTTATTTTTGTATCATCCCTCATTTATGTATACGAAATTTTATCACCAGTAATTTGTACCATACACAATCAGAAATAAAAAACTTAAATTTCCAAATTTCGAATAATAAAAAAAAAAAAATATTTTTATATTTAATAAAAAAGAACAATCTTATGTCCTCTGGACCACGTTGCCGGTACCACAGTGCTCCCAGAGTCGCGTTATCTTGTTAAGGCTTCGCGCCCGACCGCCAAATGATTGGCCCATACATAATTCATCCGGTTCACACCCATATTTGTATACCGCGCGGCACACGCGTGTACGCCATAAGAGCGGGAGGAAATCCGCCCACCACCTGCCGCCATGGTCACCCACCGCCCACCCCATACACCCCATAGTGGAGAACACCCACATAAACACGGTAACTAGATACTGGGAGGCGACGGGACGTGTGCGATTCATCGCTCGATACAGAAGAGATAAAGCCTCCGGTTGCCGCCGGCGATGCATCAAATCGCGAAATTACAAGCTTTTCAAAACTGCGGCGTCCCATAAAAATGTTCGGCGGTGGTGAAATACGATAGAGACGCGACCGAAAATTTGAAAAAATAAAAAAATCGGCCAACGTATTTCGTAGATATGACGTGGACGTGTTGGTGCGTTGTGCTTTTTGACGATTTCGGATTTTTGTTTAATTTATATAATGATTGAATGTTTTTTTGTTGGGGTGTATGTGGGATGTGTTGTCATTTGGTAGTGATATTTGGACGAGTCCATTTTCTACAAATATATGTATGTGGAAAAATACGATCAAATTAAATATTGTATGAATGAATACGTCGAAAGATACAAAAGTGTTTATCGGTTATTTCTTATGTAAAATCGTTATATTATTGTGTCCCGTAAACAAGTGACATTGAATTGTTTACATGCAATTTCCTATAATTTTTATACTTTGAGAGAAGCAAATATAATATTACCATTTTCTGTGAAGCAAAACAAATAGGTTGCACAGAGAATAAACATAATTTCATGCGATTAAAAATTTAATAATATGTAACCGTTAATCCTTTTTTTTAAATACAAATATTAATAACACACCACTCGAATCAATGAACTTCATATCAATTATTTTGTCAATTCGTAGCCGTAAAAATTGTGTCGAATTTCCTCTGGAGAGGGACCCGTCTACGATTTATGTAGCGCTCGCTAGCTACACGCTTCCTTTGATACAAAGAGTCGGTTGACAAAATTTCGCCTTTCGACAAAAAAAAAAGTATTTTGGTCGGTTGGTCCTTTTGTCCCGAGCTGGCCGTGTGCAGGTGGAGGCTTCGCTTTTTCCTCACCCACTCTCCAAAATTTTTCCACCTCGAATTTCCCACCCGTTTTCCTCTCCGACCATTTTCCACGTCTCCCTCTCGCACTGTGAAAGCCTTTTGTTTCGATTTGCCAGCCGGCAATTCGGCCATTTGTCATGGCAATTTGGAAAGGCGCTAAAATTGTGCGCCGGCTTTATTGCATTATCATTTACATATTTTGTCGTCTCCGAACGCCCGCCCACCGTTTGGAGGCAAAATCGCTGCATTCGTTTTGAAGGCGGTCGAATCGTGTTTTTTTTATTTCGAAAATCTACGTGCTTCGTTCTAAAATTTGATGTGTGTTTTCCGTGATATATTCTGTTTACTTTTACCGGAAAATTTCAAACTGGATTTCACTGCACCGAAAATGACCGCGAGCACGTTCTCTGATCTGTCATTGTATTCGAATCAGTTTAAATGAATATGTATATAGATTTTTAACGAATAAAGATGTATAAAAGTTTCAAATTTTTTAAATAAATGGCAGTTTATATGATAAGAACTAAATTAATAATTTTTTTATTATTTCAAATTTGCATACGTATAATATTCATATCTTGCTAACGCAACCGTCGCGAAAACAGCATAAAATATTTTAATATGTATAAATATTGATGTTGGGGTTACGCCACGATGTTTACTTTGAACACGAAATTTCAATTTGGAACAAAAATAAAGAAGGTGAAAATACAACGTGACCAATAAAGTGTGCAGTGGATGGGATCGGCAAGACTTTTCGGGCTCAAAGGATAAGATGTTTGCATATGAATTGGGACTATTGCCGCATAAATAAGGCGTTTGTTAAAACTTTCGGAGGATTTTGAGAAGGGCGAATCTGGCATAGGTGTGGGCGGGAAAAATTGAGGCGATGATTTGACCGTGAAAATTTTGGAAAATTTACGCAAAACTTGGAATGAGCGAAGGAAGAGCGGTCTCGTAAAGGAAAGCTGCGTAATGGAAATCGGACAGCTGGGCTGATCGTAAAAAGGCGACGTCATATATATTAAACGCTTTTGTGCAACGACCTTTCATTAAATTTATTAAAAAGAGCATTATCGTAATATCTTTAGAATATTTCTAATAAAAAATATAGTTTTTCATATTATAAAGTACGTGCTTATATTTATTTTTTTAAACGAAAATTTTAACTTTATAATTTTATTTATCCTCAATGTTTGAGCGATGAAACATTATATTTATCATTCACTAATTACTTTGATTTGCAAATTTAATCATAATAAATTAAACGTATATTTGACACATTTTCATTATATTATATCAATTTCCATATATGTTATATCAAACTTGCTCTTACTATAATTCAAGTCGTAATGATAAGTAATTTATTATAAGAGCATGAATAGCAAAGTAGTTTCATTACATTCAATGACTTCTTCACGTATAAACTCGACATGTATAAAGCATCCTTAATATTCATATGCCTTTTAAATTCATTACAATTCAATTAAATTTAACCGAGTGTAATTTATGCACAGAGCTATTCCCCTAAAGCGTACACATATGCAAGGTCTGTAAATTTCATCGAAACCCACCCACTTCTCCTCCCAAACCGTGCTTTTAATGAATCGTTGACAGCCAGGCGCATACGAACCTACCCAGAGAGTCCAAAATATCGTCGCAGAATGCATTTTACAGTTTTACACTTTCATCCGATGCACCAACGATGGTCACAATATATACGTCGTATATATTATACGTGGAGGTCTCTATTATAATTTTGACCATCGAATGCATGAATGGATGGCGGCGTTTGTGGCCCAACAATTGTTGGCTCCCATCGATATTTTCAATCTCTTCGTTACCATCGATTCGGTGTTCAATAATATGAAATTTAATATCCAATATTGAATTTCGTCCAATGAAAATCTCGCCAGAGCCGACGGATTTTATGTTCGGTGTAAAAAAAATGAATAAATAAAAATTTCCAAGTGAATTTCATAATATAGTTTTCGGTCGAGCTGCCGTTTTTTTTGGGAAAATTTTAAAATTATTTATTATTTTTTTCGGTTGTCTCGTTATGAATTGCGAGAACATCACGATTCGTTACCTCGCCGTTCGTTTCGTTCTAGAGACTTTTCTTTTTTCGAAGCAAATCAATATAATTCGTTTCGTTCGGAGCGGCCCGCAAAAAATGCAACAAAGTTTTGGTCGTTGTCGTCAAAATAGTATATTGTAGCGTTCGATTCGCAACTTTTCCGGAGTTCGATGCAAGTTTGTTCGGACGTACTGCACTTTCATCAATCAAGCAGAAAAGAGGAGGAGCGAGATATTTTGCCGGTGTTTAGTTCGACGTTGCCCAAGACCAACTTTGCCACTTAAAGCGGAACGATTGACCACACGCCGGCCGATCGACGACCAATATTATCTGCATCTTCTTGTCGAGTTTGCCTCGGAGAATATTGAGTTGTATTTAGATCAGTTTTAGATAAAACGAATTTTTATTTCAAATTTTAACGACTAATCAAAAGTTTCGAATATTTTTATTTGAAATATAATTGTTTCGAACTTTTCTCATATTGCATTCATAAAGCGTCGCTCCGAAGCTCAGACGAAAGTCCGATAAAGCGCAAACGTCCATCGCATACGCCAGACATAACACCGCTTATTACGTATCAACGAAAATATAAAATAAACGCACATACACCCAAAGAATAACAAGACTCTTATTAAAAAAAAAGAGAGTGATATATCGCGCGCGGTTTACTGCCGCCGGTTTTACGATAAGGTCGTGACACACGCCATCGTATTATTTCGGTCGGACCTCTTAATAAACCTTTCCGTTCGTCTTTTTTTATTTCTTTCGCATGACTCGCCGTCTTAATATGCCCTTAATGTGCGGCCGACTGACGGACAACGCTGCACCAGATGACCCCACCATCCCCTGAGGAACCTCCGAAGCCTCGTCCTCCCCGTTTTCGGGAGACGACGACGGGACTCATTGTGTGGGAAGGTCCGAATTTTACGAGGGCTTAAAAGGCGAGGCTTTAAACCCCGAGGATGTTGCCGATCCGTCCCTCCTGCAAAGTTTTATGCCCGAGACGCCGTTTGTACGTGGGCCGTTGCCGTTTGTGTTGGGCCCCGTTCTTTTACAGCGCGCCTCTGTGTTCGTGGGGATTTCGACCGAGTGAAGATTGTCTTCATTATGCCGTGTAAAGCAGAGATTGATTCACGGAACGATACCGACGGATTTTTATGCCAATTTGCGACTTAACGACCCTTGTCCGTCCAATTAGTGCGACGAAAGTAAATTGGCTGTATAAATTCGTTGTCTTTTATATAAATCTGCTTCGATTTAGCTGTCTGTCCGATGAGTTTGGAGATATTTTTTTACGAGATCCTTTATGTTGCCGGATTTAATTAATATCGCAATTATTCGGAATATAATATTCATGTTATTTGATATGATAAATTTAATAAGGGTGGTTTTATTTTTGAAAATAAAAATATTTTCGTAAACTGCGCGGATAAAATAAAACGATTTTTATATATGCGAAATGCGCGCTTAATAATGATTTGAAGTCGAAGTCGATCGCGGACAGTTCAATCGAAGAAATACGATTGACAGTAAAAATATGAATTATTTTATACGACTTCTGCCCCAAATGGATAGTCCATAAAGTTTTACGTCCGATACGGCACTTGAAACAAATATTTCATTTATATGCCTTTTTTACGATGAAATATCTCAATCACCGCGAAACTTTACGTGCTCCGACCGCCGCACAATTGCGGTGTGTGATGTGAGAATCATAAAAGTTTTCAGGACGTATTTAACGCAGGACTCGGCCATAGATTTTAATGTCGACGATCGAGCACCGAGGATACGTCGTTTTGAATGGCGCCCGATCGTAAAATTATCCATTTCGCCGGATGCAGATTCAATTCCATTTTCATATTCGCAATAATTACGCTCGCCAATAACCGATCGGTTGTATAGATATCGTGTTATTTACACGTATTCTCTTGTTTTATATGCGAACGGTATAGAATCGAAATTCGTATTCACTTTAACGGAATTCTGAATGTTTATAATTTATTATTTGAGGTAAAATTGCAATTCACTTAACTAAAACACTTTTATGAAGAACAAACTGATGAAAATCGAACATGTTTCAGTGCACTTTTGTTGCACAGTACAAGGAGATATTCATCATGTAATAAAGGTTAGTTTACGATGCGTCCGGGGAAATGTTACGGGCTAGACGTCGACCATTTTCTAAAGGATTTTCACTACCTTCGCTCGGTCATTGAAAAACCATAGAACGAGCATTCATTGACACCTGCACTAGTAAAATGCTGGCAGCAGAATTGCTTTCTGGAGTGTTTCAATTTCGAGTTTTCACTGTTTATTGTATCTTAAAACATTTTTATGAAATTGCAACCGAACGTCGTGAATCAATATTTTTTACGTTACAGCAATCAATTTTTATTCTTTAATAGCTGTATCATTCTTTTGTTCGAAAAATAATTTCGCATTTTCACAAACAAAATCGATTCAATAAGCTTAAAAAAAGCCTCTAACCATCTTGAAAATTCGTTTTATTTTTATACGCAGCATAAAATCTGCGCCCGTACGCTATTTTAATTGGCTGTGCCATTAATTTGAAGGCAGCTCTTACACAGGATCTGTAGAAGGAAGTGAACAGACTATAGAGAAGCATTATGCATCTTTCGATACGGAGAGCTCGTTCTTATTCGGCTCTTTCGCAAGGATTAACTTCACTCGGCGCCATTAAAATCATAAAGAATTTTAAGCTACACCCCGTCTCTTTTCCTTCGTTCGTCTGCCAAGCAACTATCTTCAATTTGCAAAAGCAAGTGCCAATAAAATCTTTTATGACTGGCCGTGTCCCCGAATAATAATTACTCTGAATATTAAGTGAGTGGCGCTCGTGAAACGCTCCTGAACAATAAGGCCGTAAAGGTGAAACGAAAATTATGTTTCGTTTTAAAACACATAGTCTTTTCGGGGGACGCTTATGCATATAAATATATACCGGTGGCAATCTGGCGTAACGACGGTATCGTTGCTTTAATTTCAATATAGTCTATGAAACGGTTTTGTTTCAGCCCGGCTTTGCGTAATTGAGTTAATTGAAAATTTTACACTGACGATTTTATACTGCATCGGTGAATTTGTTAAATCAATTTGCTATGACCCGTTTCGGATTTTAGAAAATAGTTTAACGAACGTTCAATACTGCATTGACGCATTTTATTGTATTAAGTCGAGCATGCACATTTTCAATTTAATTTTAAAGCGTTTGCACATTCACTCATATTACAAACGGCACAATAACAATACCATATCGACATTTTGAACAATAATTTGACTTTTTTGTATATATACGAAGCAGAGATCGTTTCCCAAACGGTGCATGTGGACGGAAGCGGCGCTCGTCGAAAATTGAAAATCGTGCAGGAGCGACGACGTCGCAAGCACAACACTGTTTTATCCCATTGTGGTTTCCGTGCAAAACTAATACCCATTTCCGTTTTGTGCTAATATAAAGCGTAAAGCCATTAACAATGCGGACAGAACCCATATATTTTACCTTTAGCAAGCTCCCGGCGACCGGGTAATATTACACCTACGTCCCGCAGCGACTACGCCACTGATGATGACGATAACTGATACAAATGACTGATTTTCAAGATGTATACCGTGTAATTATATGGGAACGTGATGCGTGCATATTTTGCGCCGCTCCGTGACAAAGGGGTAAACGACGGGACCACTGCGTCACCGTGGTGCAATAATTTAATTTGATTAAATTTATTAATGTAATTTATAAACTTTCTACAGTTTATAATGATGATCGTACGATTATATAAAATATTATTATTTGTTCATTCATTTATATTTTAAAAACGTTTTTTAAGTCATGAAAATTTTATATTATAAGTAGCATTAAATATTTTATTATGTATAACAAACAATCTTCAGATTTTTCTAAAGTACCTTGTTTCAAATAAAAAAAAATACATATTCTGCATATTGAAAAATATTCTTTAAACATACTTTTAAGTAGTATTATGTATTTTCATGCGAAATATATAATTCATTTGTTATACGAAAGGATCAATTCTCGGAACGAACTTGACTCATAAACGATCGATGGCCGACCGGCGGATTGCGAAAGGCAAAGTGCAAAACGTTCAATCAATCAAGAAAACAAGTCTTTCTTATCAGGTGTTATATCAATCAGACGGCCAGCTGCCGCAAAGGCCCCATTCCGGGCTTCACACCCTCTCCCGGTCTGGAATACCAACGGGAAAATTTTCTGGAGCAACTTTCGCGAGGGACCCGCGGTCGCGAAACAAACTTTGATAAATGATGGATTCGCCGAGCGGCGGCTGACGGACTCGTTGCGAAAGAGTCGAAATTTATTCTGCGAAAATCGCGGCGCGGGCCCCCTTTTAACTTTCCATCTCTCACCTTCCCGTCCCCGGCCGTTTTTGGCCGTTATTATCGCGGGCTTTCATCAAATTTTAATCAAGTTTCCGAAGAATATTTCGCGAAATTCGCTAATGCTGGCCGCAAACTGAGGCATCTAATTTATTATTGAGCGCCGAAATCCGCAACACTCCCGCGAATCATTACGAATTTACGTTTCGAACATTCAAAAAATAACTTTTCGGATCTAATGTGAATTGGGCTTGTTTTGTTATACTTTCGCGTCAAGTGTTTCGAGTATTATTTAAGTATCCTATTTTTTAATATTTGCACATTCTGTTATTTTTATTTTCATTTTGATGTGACTGAATTTAATATATTTTATTTTTATTGTTTCAGGTGAGTGTTTATGAATCAACTATGTTTAACTTTTAACGAGAAATGAGTACGTAACCATTTTTTTATATAAAAATATATTAAATTTATGTGACCATAATTGATAATGAAACTGATATAAAAATAAGTAATTGGTGTCAAATTTTCAAAATTATAAATATAGCCGTTGACGCATTGCTCTTCACAATAGTGGCGCGCACGAACTCGCGGAATACGTACAACACGCGTCTCCCTCTTTCCCCGCAAAGCAGATTTTCCCCGGCAACGGATTTACCTTACAAATAAGTACTTCATAGTCGATTTGCTTACTTCCAGCGGTAGATATTCGCGAACACGTCCCGGAATATTCGCACGGTCACACTCGTACCGCGCTAACAATGAAATATCTCTGAGGGGCCGCGATGGGAATGCGACCGCAAAGCTCGCATGTGTGAGATTCTTTGATAAATAGACGATATCCGTGCAGGAAAATTATTACCCGCCGTTCTATCTGCCCCAAGCTTTAATGTCACTGAAATCAATCAAGTTGCCTTTTCTTTCTGTTCAAATGCAAAAAAGCACGCGCTCGCATATAATTCACAATCAGTGATATTTTTCACGCGGAGGCAAACCCTTGACCTGAACTCGTATAGTATGCGGTTAGTTGTGTGTATATATAGTACACTTTTCCCTTGTAAGTAGACGGTGCTCGATACGAAACAGCTATCGACTTGCACTTACCGTGATTGTGCATTTAACCAGATTGATGTTTCGCGCTGGGGGTATATTGAGGCGAGTGCTTTCAACGGGAAGACAGGTGGAAGGCACTCATACCACGTCACTTCGGCTTCCTCCTACTTGCGTAGTCCGAACCGATCCGAAAGGGACGAAAGGAAGTGTTCTTAACTTCTTTTTTTCAGCTCCTCTTTTCGTCGAAAGTTTCATGCACCAAGTTTTGCGCAAAGTTTACATGAATGTTTCGTTTGAGATTTCGAAGATCCCGAAAGTTTCATTTAGATGATGTATTTAAGCCCGGACGCGCCCTATGCTCGGCCGAAAGATTTAGCTTCTCTTTGTTTCGTAATAAACTTTAGAGCGTGTAAGTGATAAATCAAAAAAACAAAATTCGTTTTTAATTTATTATTCGGGAGGTCATTTCGTGTTTTAGATGAAAATTAATGTGTTGGAATGGATGGGCTAATTTTATTACATGATAAAATTTGCTAGGTGAAAATCCACAGGTATCAATATGACGCCTTTTTATTTGCGTTCATGTTTGTACTTTTGGGCTTTTTATCAAATTGAAAAAGTATTGATTTCTGACACACATTTACTTAGTTTCTTCAACGTTTCTAGTGCTTTGTTTTGAGATCACCCTTTTGTTATGTTTAGAAATGGAGTGGGGGTGAAAAAGTACACAAAAGATATTTGCCATAGAATCAGCATTGAGATCTGACTTCTGTTTGATTTTTGATCAAAACCACACTCCTTTATATAATATAGGCATTATATTTTTTAACGCTCCTTTCCGCATTGAACAATAGAACAATCCGTATAAGTTCGCACGTTATTCAATTTGTTGTTTCGGAAATTCGAGTCGGCGTTGTTTTATTTTTTTCCGCTTGGCATCACAATGAAAAGCCTCCATAGGGTTTCCTCGCTTTGGTTGCTTTTCATCTCGAAAGTCAATAATAACACACGGCACTCGAAGTTGGTCCGTTTCTGGCGACCGCGAAAGATATAAAATTGAGCTGGCAAAGAGCGACTCGAAAATTTATCGCTAATATTGAAAGTTGTCTAAGTTTGGCTAAAAGTTTTCGCAGTTCCACCTGAGATTCGTCCGGTCGGAGATAGCATGTTTTCTCCTAGCTATCCGGCCGACGAGTGAACTCTTCGCTTTTTACGACGGCCAACTTAAAATATTTCCAAATCGGGAGATGAAGTGGTTCGATGTTCGCCGGAAGATTCGAAACTTTTGCCACTTTGGCTCGAAAGTCTCTCCCTTTACCCACACACCCTCCCTATAGTTCCACCTCCGATGTCTGGTCGGCCGTAGATCAGAATTAGCTGGTGCAGTGTCCATGATTAACGACTCTATCGTGCACGAAATGCATTTTAAGAATGAACACCATTTTTTGTTCGTACTATCGAAGTTGGGTTTGTGCGCTGGCGCGATTTATGGGCGGGTAACAGTCTAACAAGGGTGTCATGTTTAGGTATCGCATATCAGACATTTCGTGCCGAGTAGTGATAAAATGTATTATAGCATCAGAGCAAATATTTCCCATACTCACTATATGAGTTGTGTCTATTCATCATCATTACAATGAACCTCATACATATGTTAAATGTATACGATTGCAAGTTTATTATTGGCGCCGTTGACGCGGAATCGATTTATTTCCAATGGGCTTAACCCGAAGTAGAACTTTTCATTGTTTTTCTATGGTGGCAATGGGGTCCTTTTTGTGGAAAAGGTGAAAAACACAATAGATGGGATCGATGCGTAAAATCTCCCATGCACACACGCACTCGAACACTATAACCGTATAAGCGGAACCGACTTTCTCCGAATACGTTTTTCAGCTTCGGCGACGGTGGGTAAACAAGTCAATAAAATGACCGCCCTATATTTCTCTCGTGTATCCTTCATGCGAACAAAAGATGAATAGGGCCCTAAAAAAACTTGGTAAACATCTATTAAATTTATATGCGGGCTGGAAGTTGGCACGTTCGCGCTAGGTGTAATAAAATGAAATAAAATAAAAGGAGGAAAAAGGGAAAACCTAAGCGATTCGTTCCTCCTCGGCTCGATGGGAAAAAATGATAATGCGGGACTATGGAATCCGATTACCTGTAAACACAACGGGTCGTAAATTGAGCTTTATTGTCCAATTTACATGCGCGTTTGAATCGCAGATTTTTTTATGATGATACGCCTTGACTACGCGATCGATGAGCCAATATTGTTTCGGTAAGATGTTCTGTCAGTCGATGTAATTTCGCATTTCTAGTATTTTTTTTCGAAATTTTTCGCTTCGATTGCGTTAATTAATTACACATATGTGACTGTTCGTTTATAATACACTTATTTTATTATTTTATAAATGAAATTCTAATTTTGACGCTCTGACGACAATCTCTAATTGCGAAAATGCATCATTATATTAACAGAAAATTAATTTCGTTATTTAAATGAAACAAATATTATTAAAATGCTCGAAATGCTTGCAATTCGTTAATTTTTTTATAGTTTTTTATTTCGTGATGGTTAACTATGAATAGTTATTTTATTTTTATTTCATCAACTTTTTTCATTTTATACTTTTCTTCACAATTTTTTATTATTATACGGAAAAAAATTTTTTTGTATTAAAACAATTAATTTGTTCTAACAAGTTATAATTTTTTGAAAAAAAAAACGATTTAATTCGATCTTTAAAAATTGTTAACTTTTAAACTAAAATATATATGTATATATAAATTTGTTGAAAGTTATTAAAATATTTCTACCGATATGTTTTCATAGAGATTTGTATACATTTCACGAGCAAAAAAACCTTTACAGATATTTTATACTTTTGGATTATGTTACGACATTCCTTTATAAAAAATAATTTTTAATTTATAACCTGACTACTTTATATAAAATAAATTGACCATTAATAAATAACTGAACTGCAATGGAATAGCTCAAAAAGAATACCAAAGCAGCGGCAACATAAGATCTGTCGTCGAACAGACGGGATCTGGAAAGCATCGACCGGTCCACCTGTAAATTTTCCCGATCCTTCGATGCATTATCGTTATCCACGATCGTTATGACGCTCCATATCGTTAAAACGGCGTTTCGCAAGGAGAACTTCGGCCATCTCTTGCGAACTTTCGTGTTTGCTCTCCCCGCGCGCGAAACTTTATTCGGCGCTTTTCTTCCGCTTCTTCTTCTTCTCTTGGCCGTGCAAGCTCACAATATCACTATTATTATATTATTACGATTATTATTATCGGCGTCGAACGGCTCCTCATTATGAGCTCGGGTCTAAAATTTTACTGGCATTCGATGGAAAATACACGCTCGGCTTTTTCGCAGCGTTCGCTTTTCGATAAGAGCGGCGATACGGTGCATACTTAGTCGAGGAAATTAAGATAAATTTGGTGATTTGTTTACATGCAAGAAAATGGTTGTTGTTATTCGGAAAGTATTTTCGTTCAGAGAGGGAAAAGGTTTTCGTCCAGCAGTGGCTAATGAATGATTATGGTATTGGTGATCTGATGATTTGATAGTTTGTTTGTTGAATGAAGGTTTGAAATAAATTAAATATAGAATCAAGTAATATTATTTTCTTAATTTTTTCATAAAATCAAAAATCTTATTAGATAATAATAAAAAATGGAGAATGTGTGTATGAATTCGATGACTTATTATTTTATATTGTTATATTAATATATGCAATTTTATACGGCAATATGGAAAAAATTCTTTGAAAATTATTGAAATTTGGGCGTTTTTACCAATTGTATGTATCACTAAACATTTATGAGGAAAAAAAAATGTAATTTTTTGTTATTGTTAAATTTTTCAAATTCAATTAAAAAGTTCAATTAAAATTTTAAAATTTTTTGTTATTGTTAAATTTTTCATAAGATACACCTAAATGAAAAAAAAAGTTCCGGTGATGCGTTTTTCAAACCAATTTTTCTTTGAAATATGCTCCGATTTTTTTGACCTTTTTTTTTGTATTATGAGGAAATGCAATATGCATACATGTGAACAACTTTCGTTATTTTTTATGTAAACGTCCAGTGAACTATGGAAAGAACAAAACAAATGTCCGTTTGCGACAAAAAATTTTGTTGGAAAAAAAATCTTTGAAATTTTAGAAGAGTTGGATATTCTTTTCGGAAGAGGAAGATCGACAACTGCTCGCGATGACCGTCGATTAAAAATATTTTGATGAAGGATCGATTTCAAACTTCACAAAAATTTATAAAATTTGCGTCAACCAGTGAAGTAAAAAATTTGTACATAGGGAGGCTCCAAGAATATGGATTCCGATCAAGACGATCGGCGTACTCGATTAGAGTGGGCCAAAGAATATCAAAACTGGTCTTTAAATGACTTGTAATTATTCAGATGAAAAAGATTAATTTATTTGCTCAGGATGGACAGAGATGTGTTCGAAAGTCTGGTGAAAGATTTTGTGTTCACACCGACGGTGAAGTTTTCCCCTTCGGTGATGATATGGGGCTGCATGACGCGTTCGGTTTGGGGCCTTAAATAATTACAGTGAATGCAAAAAAAATATAAAAAAAATCATACGTTTTGCCGGCAATTGAGGATATTACTCAATATACCGATCACCCGATTTTCAAAACGACTCTGCGCCTTGTCATTGAGCTCAAGCCGTTTGATAAATCCTTATTATTTTTTTTTATATTTTTATAAAGCGATTCCTGATATATATTTTAATACAAATTACAAAATACAAAGGACAAAATCAGATTTCGTCTTTAAAATGGCCTGGGAACAGTTCAATCCCATTTACGAAATTAGCTAAAAACAGTCGAAAAATATTTTCCAATTGAAAAAAAACATCGAAGAGATTTGGAGTAATGAAATAAATGAAGATATTATTAATAATTTGTATAAAAATTCCAAATAGAATATTAGAAATAATTAAAAATAAAGGGTGATAATTTTAAATAGATTTAATTTTTTTTTTGTTTTATTTACTAAATTCTTAAACCATAATATAAACAAAGTCTATAATGAAACATACAAAAAAACCGTCACATTAATAAATCATGGACATTTCACGCTTTGTATCATCATTGTAATTCGATACGGATGCCTTTCATCCCTTTGGTCGAAGGTTCCCGACATATTTGTCTTTTTTTTTTAATGTTAAATGAAAAGATCAGTTGTCTAGCTTCGTAAATTTATGAACCTTGAAAAAAATTTCGTTAAATTAGTGACTAAACGGAACATCAAAGGCGCGTATTAGGGACCCGGAACTTTTTTTTTTTTTTTGTCTTTAGGTGTATATGTACATATGAAAAAATCTTGTTTACAAAAAAACTATTCTTTGGTGGATATTTTCAGTTAAACGATATGCGATTGCTTTTATATTACGTATATTATCGTAACCTATCGTAAATTATGGTATACTCGTATATTATAATATAATATTGAGTTATTTATTATATTTATCGACGTAATGTGTTGAATAACACTAAACCATTAAATGGAGTTTTATATTTTTGTATATTCACTAAAGCAATATTCTAAAAACCGTTATGTATACGTATAGCATTAAAAATATTTACAAAAAATTTAATTCAAGCCTTAACTGAAAAAAAATATCAAAGAGAGGGTTATGAGGGTTTCATGCGAAAAAAAAATCCACATTACTTTTAAAATTGAATGTGAAAATTTTGGAAATTGGGGGGCACGCGGGTCCAAAAACGAGAAGCAGGTGAAGGGGGGGCTTTGAGGGGAGGGTTGCGAGGGGTGTTAAGTCACCAGTAAACACACACCGCGACGGTAGGCGTCTCCATGACGACGACGCGATGCGCATGTGTGCCCCTCCCCCGGGGGGCGGCACCGCGCCGACAGCCTGTTGAGCCGAAGACAGTCGCTCGAAGGCCGCCGGTGTCGTGCCACTGGACACGTACACTGACCAACACATACACACAAACACACAAAAAACAAATATATTTAAAAAACACAATCAAATAACGAATTAATCAATCAAAAACTGGACTAAATCGAAAATTTTGAACAATTTAGATTTTAAAACTCTCGCTTCTGTGATTCTTAAATTTGCACACATTTCAATTAAACAAAAGAAATATATTTATATATTATTAAATATACATAATTCGACTTAAGTATAATATAAACTGGGACACGACAATAATTTTTAATAAATTAAAAATAAAAATATATTAAAAAAAAAAATCGGTTTCGTTATTATGTAATGCGAATCGTGGTGAGCGCACGGCCACATCGACAACAACTTTTCAGCGCAAGGGCAAAGTTCGCGCGTTGCTGAAAGGTCGGCGATTGGTTGGGCGCTGAAGGCGAGCCGACCTTCTGAAGGGCTGTCCGTCCCTGTCTGAAGCGATTGGGTGCAAAGCGAGCGCCGTCCCTGTCTCTGCCACGTCTATATGCCTAGCTGCGGAGTCAGGTACGAATCGGGTTACGTGGCCAGGTCCGAAAGAAATGGCGTAAGTTTCGAAATCGGGGAAAATTCGGGGAAATCTTGGCCCCTTTCGTGGGGAAATTCGCGCCGAATGTGTATGGTATCGTTTGTTTCGGTTCGAGTTGGTTGTTATGAGTTTTAAGTGGTTTTGATCGTTTTGTTGTTGTTATATAAATTAACGTGTAGCTTACGCCATTTTAAATAATAATAATTTTTTTATGAGCGCGATTTTATGAATTAAATTAAATATATCATTTCAGTGGTTGTGAATGTATGTTTTTCAGGAAATCTTTCGTTTATGTGGTGAATACAATTTTTTTCAGGTTGAAACTGTTATAAAATATTTTATGTTTGTGTATTATATTCTCGTTCTTTATTTAAGTTTTAAAAATATTTGTTTTGATAATTCTCTCAACAGATGTCTATGCATAATTTTGCTATTTAAAAAAAAAACGCATAAATATTTCATACGTTTATTTTACAAAATTTAAATGATATTGTATTCATGGATGAAATCTTCAATTTAGAATATCGTGTCGAATAATTAATTGAATTTACATGATGTACGTCAAAATTATATTGTTCGCAATTTCATGGTGCACGATATGCGCGAAATTTAATGAATATTAGATAATTGACCCACTTTTGGTAAAAATTAAAATTGGCATTTTATTTTATCACGATCATAATCACTCATAACGAGGACGAAGCGCGGAACCCGTGAAAATCGCAAAGATTTGGGTCAATCAATGGGGTCAATCGTCTTCGCGAAAATACACGTCGAAATTTTCCGAACGCAGATAATTCGATTCGGAAAACTCCTTCTGAAAGCCAACGTCGTCTAATCGTCGACCATACCCGTCATAATCGTAATCGTAATCGCGGCTGTTTCGGAACACGTCACAGACGCAGGAGAAGCCCGTCATATATCTGCCAGGCCAACGTCGGATATTATTCCGTTAGTCGGCCATTTGTTTGCGGCCCATTGTGTTGTCAGCCTTTAAAACAAACGGCGAATTTATCATAAACACCGTATTTACTTCGTCCGGTGCAGAAAGCCGCGCCATTCTGTACGCTCCATAAAGCCTCCAGGTTTTGTTCGATACATGTCAGCGCCAGACATTTATCTACGTGGATTTCGTCCCTCGAACGCCTCCCGGTCTCTCATACTTCCACCCCCTTGACGCCCATCTCTCGTACTTCTGGAACCTTTTCCCCTGCCATTGCTCCCCGCCGGAGTGCCCCTCACCTATCCGTCGCAACGAGAAAAGCTCTCGGCGACAATAAAGCTACGAATTCGGCGGAGCTAAATAACTCTGCGTGTATCGGACGAAATGCGAGATCTCTTTCGACGGATGCGGAATCCGGAATCGCTTCACGTGTGCGTTTCAATCGGATGAATAGTATACGCGTTGCGGATTAAAATTATGTAAACTTTTTGCGATTATCGACGATGAAAATTTTGTATTCAACCTTTTCGTGACGGTGATAAAAATCGGATTGTCTCCTTTTTATATTTAATATTCATCTTTGAATAAATGCATGGAAAAATTGTTTTGTGTTTCTATCTGTACAAGTATAGGAGACGAAGCCGCCGTCCCTTTTCTTCAGATATTGAAAGACAAAGCAATTTCCTTGTTCTTGGGAAAACTGCCTCGAGCTACGGGGTACGTTGTTTTGCACGGGGCAAAGGACCACTTTATTATTTTGTATGCAGATAATGATACGCCAAAGTGAACGATACTTTGCCGGATTATCTCGTGGTGAAATCGATAAACTCTCGACGAAAATCGGGTATCGCCTTTTTGATGAACGACATTATCCGAACGAGTGGGACTATATGCTCACCATATTTATATATACGTTGCCAGATTTTTAATATTCATTAGAATTTTTTGACGCTCTCGGCTCAATATTTAGAATTGAGAAAAATCTTTGCGGGTGCTTTCGCGGTTTGAGTTCGCGCTCCGGCGTGCAATTCTCCGATTCCGAATTGGTTTTATTGAGTTTTCCTGGTCCATGGGCGGACCAGGAAAATTCGCAGGATTCGCTTTCGATCGATGATGACATTAGGAGTAGGAGCAGGAGTGAAAGCGGGTAGCGGGGAGCACGCATGGGGGTGTGAAAATTTCGGTCCCGTGTAATTTCCCATTTCAATTTGATGTCTTCATGGCGGATCCTCGTGGGCGGGCCTGTACAAACACGATTTCATTTCCCCGTCACCTTTTTTTCTCATTATAATTCCTTATATATAGGCGACGACGCTTTTCGCTCGGGCGAACGCTCCCTCTCCTCCCCGCACGCGAATATTTCCTTTCGCAATCAGTTTCGGGGCTTTAATACCCGCCCGCAGAAAACAGCTCTTTTCAATCGTCAAATTCTACGCGTGTGCGTGTGTACACAAATTCTTATACATTTAAGAACTTGAAAGGATCGCTTTTTCCATGGAAAAACGAAGAAAAACCGTCGCATTAGCGACTACGTCAATTGAGATTTTTAATATTTCCAAAATGGCTTTTCATGCTCAGCGTAATGCAAAATTTAATTTTATTAGAATAGAAATAGATTTCGTTGCATTTAACACATTAAATGAGTTTTTAATACATATTTTGTAAAAATGGGTTAAAAAACATTTGAAATTGCCATTTATTTTGAGTTGAGTCATGCGTGTATTATGGAAACGGATTTATATTATTCAGAAATTATATATTATTCAAAATCATTTTTAATTCTCACATTTCCCGGCTAAAAATAAAATAAATTTTCTAGAAGGAAACTTTTCCATCTGATATTTTGCAACAAAGTTATTCGTTTTTATAAAGTAAATTTTCGGACAATCCGTCGGTGGCATTCCCGTTCTCGTCCCAAACTCAGCAACATAATAAAATAGAAAGCCCGCTTTCGTGCAAGAAAGACAAATTGAACGAAACTATGAAATGTATGAAATCCGTCACGGGTGGGCATTACAAAAATATCTATTGCCTCACAAACGAGCGCTGCTCACTTTATATTCGTTTAAGTCTCACTGAAGGTGGGAGCTTTGCGAGCTCTGGGCTTATGATAAATAAGCGCCATTACGCGGGTCTGCGGGGAGGCCGGCTGGCGAACCTGAAGGGAAAGGAACGGATTGACAGAGATGAAAACGGGGGTAGCGAAAACCATAACCCATACCCAGCTAGAGCGACGTCGTCATAAATCTTCATCTAAAATATTATTTTGATTGGACAAGTTCGCGCGCCAACGCTAACCGAATTGCTTTGGTTCGTCTCGGGATCCACTCTCTTAGATTCGCTGGGACAACTTTCTACTTACGCTGTGGCAATTTTTATTTCTTTTGCGTCACATTTTTTGTACCAATTCAATTAAGATCACCTCACGTCAGAATTGTATTTTTTTTAAACTTTGAACTTCAATATTAAGTCATACATTTTTCACAAATTCAGTATAATATATAAAGAAATAATATAATTATATTATGAGTTTTTTTTTGCCTGATTCTTCAGTTCTGAAATTGCACTAATATTTCGGTAGTCCGTTTAAGGTCACACCTGTGCATTATTACCTGTATTAACAAAATTCATTACAGTTTCGGACCGCGGCAGTGTTCCAACTGTATTAGCCGTAATAAAGAGCACACGGCAGCCGTGCTGTTCTCACTTCCAAACGCTTATTACAAATGGCTTTTCGGTGTGGCCGCAAATGGTACAGACAACTCGCACAAAACTATGGCACCCACGAGAGCAGGCCAGGGGTGGCTACGGCGTCTTCGAATTCTCTCCGATGTGAAAATATTCCCGGCTATGGCTTCGGTGGCTTAGCTGAAATCCCGCACGATCCAGCTGGATTCCCGTAATGGAGATCCCGGAGATATCGCGCACCTGCATTCTGCATAAGACCCCGCTGGTCTTGTAGGTAATAATTTGACTCGGCGGGGAGCACGTGGCTACAAGCCGGAAGGTGTTTCGGCACACGGCGACAATATACACGCTCTCTACCAAAGCCGCTCGATACTGCCTTATGTCTCTGCTCGGCGGAGCGGGATGGTCTTGTACGTGTACAAGGGCAAATGTAGCTCTAAAACGATCAGTCGAAATGAAGACGTCTAGGCGAAGTGTCTGCCGCAGAAGACGCCAACATTTGGTCTAACAAGTAACCTAATAATAAAAGCTCTTCGGTCACGAGGTGCACGTGCACGTGCACTACTGCCACCCAACTCTCGAAACCTGTGCTCAAACGATAATCAAATTGTCTACGCTCTTAAGCCCCTTTCTCTCAAAAATGGTTTAGTGTTGTATATAAGTAAGCTTGAATGCTACTATAGAAATCGGAAACTATATAATTTAGTTTTAGAATTAAGTGTTTGTATAATATACATCGGAATCTTAAAAAAAAAAAATCATGTTTTACATATAATTCATCTTACATGGTTTGAAAATCTATGCATAAGTATATAAAAATAAATTAAATGTACAAATTTGATTTTCATTCATACAATAAATCAAATTTTATTGATTTTGAGCGAACGGAACACGATTTCGGAACTTTGAGAAAATCCAGTGTTTCCGCACGTTTATGCGCGATTTCTGCGAATTTTCTTTGGAAACGTAGCAAAAATTAATAAGCCGCGAACGTATCGTGAACGTCGAATTAAAATAAAAAGGACCCGAGATGCCTAGAGCAGAGATCGGAATTGATTTATCACCGAGCGCGATATTTAAAGCCGACAGCGGCGAGCGGGCCCGCGTTCAATGCAAATGTATATAAAAGGGCGGCCTTTCGCAGCGCTGCCGAGTAGCAGAATCCTAATTTTCCACTCTTTTGAATATCCCAATATTCTTTTTGGCATTGGTGTGGGCGGCAGGGCGGTCCTCCCGAGTCTGTGGGGTTGGAGAAATTTTAATTCAGTACCGCTCCGGAGCGGTAAGGGATTCTGAAAGTGGCGCGCTCAAGGCTTAAGGCTTTCATCGTTTTAAGATTAAAACCGCATTGAACCGTCATATTTTTAAAACGAATAAAATTTTTGTGTTTATTCGATGCGTTGAGTCATATGATATTTTAAATTTTCCTCTGTAAATTAAATATTTTTGTAAGTGCTGTATTAAATTCAATTTTAAATTTTATTAATTCATTAAAATATTCGAAGCTGCTAAAGTTTTCAGTAAAACTTCATAATATCTTAAATAAAAAATATTGTATTGAGCTTTTAGTGAAATGGAGTGCGATTTTCGAAAGAAAATTTCTTTCGATTAAGCGTCTGAGCCCTTTCACTCCTTTCGGATAACGTATAAATCTGACGACGTATAGTACTTTTGTGGGATCGTCGCCAGTCCGCTACACAGAAAGTGTTTCAGCATAGTTTTTAAGCTTTGCATATTAATGCGCCCACAAAGATCGACCCCTACCATTACCTCAAACCCTCACCGTCGTACTTTCCTATCGGTTATGAAACCAGAAGCAATATTGTCCTCTCTGGGGTCTCGATATTATGCATAACTTTTTTACGGCCACTTCAGCACTCGGTTGTTCGATTTTATTATTTCAACGAAATTAGAAGCGGCCCGATTAATTTGGTGGATGCAGATTTGCGGCTTTGATAGAAGCAATAGGAACTGGCGTCCGAACACGAAACGGTCCTCGATTCCGGTCCCAAAAGTTTTAATCCTTTATTCGCACGGCCTGGACTTGCAGAAAATGAAGTTTTAAGCTTGCAGCCTAACCTTAGGGTCTGGAGACGTCGAATCCTACGTATAAACCAAAGTCCAATCGCATATAGCCTGATCAATATAACTTTATCCTCGTCATGTTCGACATTGGTTGCGTGTGGGAAAAGGTTTCCTCGTAATGTGTAGGGGTTAGAAGTTTTCTTTATGTGTTCGGTCTTTTAATATTATAAATGATGTCACGGTTGATAAATTTTAGAAAGTAATAAGCTTTTATCGCTTGTATAGTTAATTGTTTATCCCAAAATATTTCAGACTGACTATGTGTGACCGTTTTTAGTTTCGAAAATTTTGTAATTGCATTACTTCGCGTAATTATTAGAGTGCATTCTGTTTCGATCATGCCTATGTCAATTAGTAAATCCAGTACGAAATGTTGAAGTATAATATAATACAATTGTTCGACGAAATTTCATTTGTGCAGATGCATCCGGTGCCCTATTTCACCTGTCGCACGAAAACCGGAAGCTGCACTTCTCTTGTGTAATGCGGAACTTCCGGCTTTACTTCACGCCAAATTTCATTTTCGTATCGATGTAATTCTTTCCATTTCCTCGCGAACATTTTCATTCACCGTTGTTAAAAAAAGCATCACAAAATAAATAAAAAATAACTTTGTGTAAAAAATAAATTTTACACACTTTACTAATAATTTATGAAACTTTTCATCAAAAAACTATTTTTAACGAATCATTTAGAAATCAATTGATCTTACAATATATTTCAAAAATATTTTCATGTCAGTTTACAAACTCAAGATTATCAAAAATCCTCCGCCAATATAATCTGCAGACTTTCGAGCTTCATAAGCCCATTTTCCCTATTATAAAGGCAGCTTATAAAGATGCAGACAGTTCCCGATGCCGATTAATCTGCCTAATGAATGCCATTATTTATCCTCGCGCATTCATTATTAGACTGTCTCACGCTCGGCTGAGGGCAGCCTCTTCTATGCGCGCGGTTCTTCTTTCTGATGCCGGGTAACACCCTTACGAAACTAGCGTACGTATGCATAATGCACCAGCGAGTGTATTTACTTAGGTACTCGAGATATGTATGTTCTTGTAGTGTATAATTCACTGAGAAAGATCTAGTGTGTGTGTAAATATTTATAAGTGCGTGCGAGTCGCGTATAATTTTTCGATTCGCATTCCGAAAGCTCTTCTTCTTATTTCGCAGCCGAACGTTTGTGGTGCCGTTTGAGAATAATTTATTATTTTTTTGAATTGTTTTTGTATTGATAATGCAATTTGGATATTCGGGATTAGCCCGTTTTATGAGTTTCGAAAATAGTGTATTTTCGGTGGTGTATACCTATAACGCGAAGTAATACATTAAAAAACTTTCGTGCAGCGGAAGAAGTTTAGCTAGTTTTATTATAGTTGAACTCGAGTAATATATCAATTCGGATGCGAAAAAAAGGTATTTTATTATACGTAGCGGAAGTCATCGATACTATTATGGCTATTTTATTTAAAGGACTCGTAATAACGAATAATGCTTACACTCATAATAAAATTTGAATTATCATATGTAAACATGAAAATAATTTACTCTCTACCTATCCGCAACGAGTATTTCCTCTTGTTAGCCAAAATATCAAAATTCAGCACTAGTTAAAAGAGTCGTTAGAATATATAGGAGTGTCTCATTAGTGAGACTCGTTTACATTTTTAACGATCTAAGTTTTTCTTCGACTTCTCAGTTTTTAGTTTTCTTTTACTCACCAATTAGTTACTAAAAACAAAGAGAAAAAAAAAAGAAGTCGGACTATCGTACTATTGTCTCGCGCCATTAGCGTTTCTTCGATTCGCAAAGAAAACAGATTCAGTCGTATCGGAACATCTGTGGTGTGATTTGCCCGAAGACAACTTTATCGATACATAAGTAGAACGGTGCACTATTTCTGTCTAGTTTGTTTCTAAGACCCACCCTCTTATTACGGATACAATATATTTCGAAGAGACGGGAGCTTGCAAAACAGGAGTGAGAGCAAGAGGATATCTCGTCGGTATAATAGACACCGTGCTCTCCATTTTGGGACCTCGTTGTATTTCAATTTCACTCCTGAATGTGCACTATCGTATTTTAATGGAACGTAATTATAGTTTAAACTACAAACATACTTCTATTTTTAGTTAAAATTTTAAAATAATCCAATAATGTGTTTGGGAAAATATATGTATTTTGTTACTGTTAATAATTACAAATTATGATTATGATTTAAAAAAAAGAAATTGATAACTTAATACGTATATGAATAATTTTCGAACGTTCAATTTATAGTAAAACTCAAAGCGATTATTTTTATTTTATATATTTTTCCAATATACGAAATACGATACATATTATATTTCATATCTTTCTTGACCTTGCACCTCAAATACGGTTTTCCACTTAGGAAAATTTGCCCTCTAAACCGTTTGGTCTCTTGATATCTGGCTTGTGGCAAGTTTAAGCCCTACACCCCGCCTCCTGTTTGAAATAATATCCGCGGGTTGTTTTAGCGGCAACGACACTGCCGGGCGTCGTATTTACTCAATTCCCCTAACAAATGGTGCCGGCTCCGCGTCCAAGGTGTCAGGTGGAAGAACCGTTCTCTACATCCACTACGTACAGGCCAAGCACGTAAGCGTGCTACCTGTGCAAGGAGGCTACCGAGGGGTAAGGGCGGGTGACGTCCTTAATATATTGCTGTGGATATTTCGGGAGCGGCGTTTAATTCACTTTCTCGGAAAGGCGGTGGGCGGGAGAGCAAGCCTTGACGCCAGTTCGCACCATAATTCAAGACTAATTCGAACAATAGAGTATAAAATAAAAACTATAACGAATTGTTTTATATTTGAAATTCAAATTGAATTTATCCTAAGGTCTGTGTTGTAAAAAAAACGTTTGAATATGTTGATGAATTCGTGCGAATGAAATATGCATGAATTTAGTAGATTAATTGAAACCGCGCACATGTGAGGTACACGTACGATTCAGATGTGCATTCGCTTACGTCTTGATGTATGAATAGATCCCATCTTAGACGGATTTGAACGGCAAGTATCGGGACAATCATGGTGCTCAGTTAGCAGCACGGAAGTTCCACCTGGTGAAGTTATTTGCATACATTATTATCACAGGTGTAGTGGGTGGGTTCCCGGAACGTCTTTCCTCTAGTATTGTCGGTCCGCAACTTGCCACTTCACACAAATTTCCGTGTGACAAAATACGTTCCCTTTGGGAAACCCGTCCAACTATCGAACTAACTATAATTCGAATTTCAATTAAGATGAAATCGAATGCACGATACGTGCCTCTGCTGAATGTTAGATGTAAAAACTTGATCGAATCATTTTCTTTTGTGATAAATTACGATTTATCGTTTTCTATGGGAATCGGTTGTGTTTTGTATCATTAGAAAAAAAAATTTCTTTTTGTTTAAATCACATGCAAATTTATTTATATTTACGTATAACCTTTTTTGAATTCAAAATATTTCAGTCATAGTATTAAAACTAAGAACACGTTTATAGTGAAATAAAATAAAATTGATCTGTCCTACTAAAAAAAGACGCAATATTGAATTTTCACTATTTGTAAAAAGAATTAAACGATTTTCTCGCATAATATTAACGGTCTCTGTCATATGATTTCTCTGAGATTTTCCTACGCGTATTTTCTTCGACTTCAATATTTATATTTGAACGAGAGCGCGCACTCGATGTAAATTTGCACTTTAATATAGTCGGAAGGTGGAACCGTTTATGTGTTGCATTTCACGTAGCCGTCGTCGCGTGGAAAAAGATGAAATGTGCGAAATTCCACCTCTTTGACAACTGCTTTGGCAAAAGATTCGTCGGCTGTATGAGAGGTGTTGAGGAATATACTTTGGCACACGTACACGAAGAATTCCGCGCCGCCAAGAATGTCCTTCGTATATTGAATCACGCGTGACATAAATATGTAACGCACACGACAGCGAAACGAAAATTTAATAATAAATCGAAATATTACGACATCCTTTAAATAAGGTTGCGGGCGTTTGAACGATGAACCTTTGGACCTTTCAGTTTTATAGAAAAGGTGAGAAGTTCGACGTTGATGTCTGCTTCAACTTAATGTGACAATTTTGTTTCGAAAATAGTTGGAGTGAAATTTAGTAGTTTACGGTTTTAATGTATGTTTCAAACTTAGTGTGAAATAGGTTCCTCATGATAAAGTAAAATTATAGAACGTTGACCTTTTAACTAAAGTTAAATTTGAATTATTTATTAGAATGTCAATGTTAATTCTATAGATTTATTATTACGCTTGAAATTAGTTCTTTCCAAAGCGGTAAAGTGTTTCGCACAAAGTTATAATTTTTACAAAATATACATCGAAAAATACCGCAAATATTGCGTTTAATTAGAGATACGAGACCGTCCGCAACGCTTTCACCGAATTTCCGTGGCTTTCCCGCAGCCCAAAGAAAAACTTTCAAGCGGAAGGTGGTATCCTTTGGCGCCAGCGGTATCCCTTTGATGGTCCCTATAATTATGCGGCCACTCCGTGTCTCCGGCCGGCTACTCGTGCACCGCGGCCAAATTGTCTCACTAATTTAAACTTCAAACAGTTATAAACGGGAATTCGCAGCAATTTTACAATCTTGAGTTACCTGGTGGGTGGATTTTCGCGACGGGGACGACGGACCCTCCTCCCGCGGGATGGAATTCCTGGAGCGTTTCTTAATTGCGAGCCGGTAATGACGGGGACTCGAGCCGCGCCAGTTTGTTGTACTCGGCTATGATTAAACCGAGCACGTTTACTGACACGCATACATACATTCGCAAAGCGACACAATTATTTATTTTTTTAATGGGTGAACTCGTTAGGGTGCTCCGTTTCGTCCGCTGGCCGTACGTAATGATGGCAACTGCCGGGTCTTGGATATAAAGCGCATCGTGCATCGCGCAAGTTGCATCCAGTTTTAAGCTCTTCTAGTGGACTCTAATTCTATACCATGTTGCTAATTGAAATTAAATATACAATATTATATATTTCGTACTTTAAACCCTTTGCGACCGAACGTCGCTGCTGGTGCGACATTGCTTGTTTGGCGTACCGGTCGTATGTCGCACTATATGCGACAACATTTGAATTTCTTATTTTGACCTTAAAATACGTTCAATTTATTATTTTTTTCGTTTATAACATAACATAAATCTTATACATTACATTTCCTAGAACATAACTCATTAAATCTGTTTGATTCTTATAGTAATTAATTAATTTGTATTAAAAGAAAATCGTATCTGATTTTTGATCAAAATAGCCGCCACTAAAATACGATTTGAATCCGGATAATTATATTTTGATAAATAAAAATTTCCTAGTAGCTTTTGTAGGTGATTTTAAAATAGTAAATTTTTAGTGAATATACTCAAATTAAAATTAAAGATTATCACTATTTTTACAATTTAAATGATTATTATTTTTTTAATAATGAGTTGGGATCTTATACTCGCTGAATACATTTTTTTTAATTTTTTGAAAAGGTCGAAATACTTTTTTTTTTAATTTTAAACTCGCGAGTATGAATTCCGAACAACGCCTAAAATCAACGATGGCCGGAAGCGACACAAACTTGAAAATAAATTCGGCCGCAAAGGGTTAATTATATTAAAATTAAAACATATGCGGTTGTAACATTACTAATATAATTTCATAATAAATTTACCGTTCTTCATATATTTATGAAGAACGGTAAAACAAATATAATGTAATAACAAAAACCGAAATTGTCTTCGTAACAGATATACCGCCATATATACGTTGAAAATTAATTATTTCTTGCGTTAATTTAATTGAATAGGTTTTTAAACGTGCCAGCGTAAGCGAACGAGGGTCGGCTGGAAGCCGGGCACGAAGTTATGCAAACTTTAAAACGAGAAGGGAGTGTTGTCGGTTTCGTTGAAATTTATACATTTGATACTCGGCAGCCGTTTAAGTTTAAGCGGGCCCCCAGGAGGTGGGGCCCCATTGCGAGAAATTATTTGTCGGCGGGCCCAAACCGCTGATGAGGGCGCACTTTCAGCTTATTATTCGCCGGTTTATTGCACCGACGATGCATCTGAACGGACTAAGCCGCTGCGCTAAATGTTATCGCTTTTTTGCCGCATAATTTTCACTCTAATTACTATTTACGCCGCGGTGGTAACTTTTTGCCATTTTCTGGCGAATACGTTTTCATTGTGTTGAACAATGTACGTTCGGTTCGGTTAATGAGCCTGTTGCAGATGATGAAATAATGTTTTTTTAAATGCGCGAGTTATTCATGCATCTGTTTCGGTTAGATAATTTATTTCGCTTTTTTTCCCTTTTGAGATATTAATCTAAATGTTGAATATCAAAAGAATCTTGAAATGAGTAGAATGCATTCGTACATAGTACCTAAGATATTTTTCATTAAATTTTTCCCCTCTTGTGATCTACAGGGGGAGAATCCCTTCTATTGATGGTTCACATCCGTTTTTTCCTTCGACACTAACTTTTCTCCGAAATGCAATTATTTGCATTTGTCACGACAAGTATTTTTCATATTTCACCGAACATGAAAAAAATATGAAATTTATCAAAAGCAATAAGCTCACTGAAGCGAACGATGTCTTATTTTCGTTTGAGAAAATTCAATATAATTTATTCGATGGGGACTCACTTAAGGGAGAGGTCGTGTGACTTGTCAGCTGTCTACTTACACCGAGTTGGCCACAAAACATCCAACAAACGAGGTGCAAGGTAAACTTGTCACCCTCTATAGTTTCAACTCGGATGTCCCAACTTTATTGGGAAAAGTTACGTGTCCCTCATCTGACTTCAGGGCTAAGCGAACTTTTGCATATTATGTGCCGTTTTCCTTTTTCTTTCAGCGGAGGCAAGAAAAGTTTTTTTTTACAGTGTAAAGAAAAAAGAATCTGCGGCTTGTAAACATTCTTTCGACTTTTCAATGTTGATGCAAAATAATGTGGATTTCGCAGTTCATAACGCGTTGCGCGAACATGATTACGTCTCACTTTGCTTATGGAACGTCTATGATTTACAACTCATTGTTTGTATTCAGTATTAAGCCGTAAACACTAAGTGGCAACAGCAGGAGGCAGCTCCTGTGTTTATGTTGCAAATTATATCACGGTTGTTTGTTTATTGATGACCCACCTGTCAAGTTGTCCGTTCAGGACGGGGTATTTAACCCATCCTAGCGGTGCGTAATACCTACCCAAGATACAATTGTCGAATGAGATTCGCCCTGGAAAATACCATTATCATACAAACACACCGAAATGCGCAATATCACGTTTTTCCGACATTAATTAAAACTTCGCGCAGAATATGAAATTTTTCTAACTTTCCGCCACATCGAAAGGGACTACAGCAGTAATGGGAGCACAATACCCCTCCGTGATGAGCATATTGAAAATAGCAGAAGTAGTGGAGTTGTCGGCGGGATGCAACTACAACCCGGAATGCAATATGACGTGCCTTCCGGCCGTTGTGTCCGATGCAAAATATCAAATTATGTATGTGCACTACGTAGCCCGGTCCGATCCCTTCCCACTGCTCCATGGACGTCGGTCTATCTCGACGTATACGTGTGTTTTTTTCGTCATGTCCATGCCCCCGTCAGTGCTGTGTGAATGGCTTCATTTGAAATCAAAGTACGGCAGCCTCGGGCTGGTGTTTGCCGGCGTTGCGCCCCGTCAATATCGACGGGTTGCAAACGCCGTGCATAATCCCGAACGAAAATTTCGCAGAAGCCCAAATATCAATTCGGGTTTGTTTTGGATGTTTTCGGTTTTGCGATGAAATTTTTATAAATGGAAAATTTTCGGCGATATCATTTCGAAAATGAATTTCATCTCTAGTGAATTATTCGGATGCGTTGATTTTGTGCTACGTGGAATCGGAAATGTTTGAAATATTTTACATGTGGCTGATATTTTTTTTTATTTAATATTCCAGGTAAGTTATCATCAATAAAATTATCGAATACGAATATATATTTAATGCAGAAAATTCGTAAGTTATTTTTATTTTTTTTTATTCAAAAAACCTAGTTTGATATTTTTCAATTAGAATAAAAAAACTTCAGATCGTTAGATATAATATATTTGGATACAGGCGAACTTTTTCGATTTTCCATCTAGACACGAATTATTATCATGGCAAATCCGAAGGTCAAACGGATAGGAGCGGTCGCGGTCTGGAGAACGTCCTTATACACACAATTCGCACACAATATAGAAACGGAGCACTGATTTATCATTGTGGACTCGGGCCGGGGGATGGGCCGGCGATCGTCAAAGGTAAATTAACCCGACCGGGGCGCCGCCGTTCTGTTTGAACATTCCCAGATGTAAATGACTGCGACGCAAAAGGGGTTGGATAATCCCAGCCTACGCCTCCCACGACCACCCCCACGAACCACCGCCTTTAGAAAAGAGGCATATGGAATCGGCGGACTTCCGGTTGCATCGTTGTCCCCGACTTGCATCGGAATCCACATTCCGGGCGCTGAAAATTCGATGTTCTCACCCCGGTTAATATTGCCGGTCCAATATGCGGCTTTGACATGCGAGCGAAATTAATATTGGGACACGTTCAAACGTCCGCGATTCGGGTGCCCGTTCTCGTGGAAAACCGACGCCAAATTGTACGACGCCACCTCGCATATATTGGAGTCGGCGTTCAAAAGTACGTTCCGGTCTCGATTTTGTGGTTATTCGACCGTTCGGAGATGTCCCTTTCGAAGTTTTAATTTAAATCGTGTTTGATATGTTTTGTATTTGTATCGATTTTTCTTGGATCGCGGTCGTGTTTTTATCACGAGAATGCGTAAAAAGCTCCAATAATAAAATCAAACATGGTCAGTTGACTTAGTTATCTAGTCTTGCGTGCGTAATACGGCCGGAGAAAAGGATTAAATCGGTTTACAGTCCATTAGCAAAACCTTTTATGGCGCTAATCTACTGTACACAACGTTTTCGTACAACTTCATATAACTTGAATTATATTTCCAGCGTACTCGCTAAGCGTTAATCTGCAATGAAAAAAAAACAACGACAAATAACGAAAGCGCATTACGGCCGCGAGACTGTAACACGTCTGAAAATAAGCGACAGACGTATTTTCGCTCGAAAAGAAACTACACGAAATAAATAGAAGAAAAAAAATCTGGCAAAAAATCCTTATTCGTCGCGACGCTCGCCACGTCGTCGTTATTCAATTTACATGCAAATGTGGGACCCCCGGGCTGTCGATACAGAGATATCTTATAGCGACTATCCCGTGAAAAAGTGTTTCGCTCGAACGTGTATTTCGTCCACGTAAATATACACTCGGTCCAAATAAGTATCGCGATATACCATCGTGCGGCATTCACTCGTTTGTGTGTGCATAATACAGAGTTAATGCGACACGTCAGGCACAGACGAAACCGAGACGAAACAATAGGCATCTGATGTAATAGCAGCGGGTGCGGATCAACAGCACGACAGCCTGCCTATCCCGCATAACAATAACTTCGATAAATTACAGTGCAACTTTCGTTCAATGCTATTCTGATTCGTATGTTTTTGAAGCGATAATCGCACGTTAAAGCTTCTATAAATATCAATTTATCGTTTCGGAAAATGTGTCGCGTGAAACAATGTTGCGTTTTGAGAGAAAATCGATGACAAACTCACAATGGTGAGTGACCGTGGTCGAAATTTTTTCAAATCACTTTAATTAACACGTCAGTCTTTTACGGTGGGCACAGACGCGAAAATGGTCCTTTCAGCCGGTCGCTTTTTGCACAAAGAAAATTACGAACTCTTTTGATTCCGCGGCGCCGCTGATGAAATTTCACTATTCAACAACGGGCGTTGAATGAGCCCTTTGTTTTGCTTTCACTTTGCAACAACTTTCGTTCTACGTCGGTGACGTATTACGTTTTTCATTAACGCGTCCGCAGTGACGCTTAATCGTTAGTTTATTGTGTGCGAAGTGCGCGATTTCTTTGTTCATTCGATGTTTTATTTTTACGCTTGCTTTCATTCGTGAATTAATTAACCCTTTAAATTGCAGTTGGGTTCTTTTTCGTCGCTTTTGATTCGATATTCATGTAAATTATTCATTTTTCTTTCATTTCTGCATAAGATTTTGATTAATTCAAAAGAAATAATACTGAAAAGATATTTTGTATATTTAATTAAATTTTAGTACGCATTAAAATCGTAAGCGCATCTAACAAATCACATGCAACATTAACGAATTCCCTGCTCATGTGTTCGGATGTTTCCGCGTAAAAAGCATGTTAATCCATTTACCTACATAAATATTGTCACATGCGAGCAACAACGAGCCAAAGCACACAGTGGATGGATTGACAAGGCGTAGCGTTTGCGGCATCGCGTAAATAAACCATTATCGTGCGACATAATCTAATTGAAGTACACAATAAAGGGCTCCGATCGAGTGCCTCCATCAAGATCCCACCGACCGGGGAAACATCTAGGCGGTTTCTTGTTGACACTTTCGTCGGAGATTTAATATTTATAAGGCCCTTTCGCGTCTAAGGGAAACGTGATATACTATTAAAATGTATAGGGTGTCTAACGATGACAAGCGAACACGCTGAAACATTGTGTGCTATGGCTGTGCGTAAAAGCGATCGACAATTCTTAATCGCACAATTTTAAATAAAATTTTATGAGATTGATTAGATTTAAATTGGGACAATATTTAAAAATGCAGGATGCTCTGCAATGGCGTGTAAAGCTTTTAAGGTGAGATAAGCCATATAATTTGAAATATTTTAAAGTAAACATACCTTGTCCAAAGTATTATAGTTTTCGAGTTATTGATATTTTTTTGATTTCTAAGAAAAAATCCAAAATCTCGTACTTACGCACTGATAATTTCCAAATGAAAGGAAATATGGTAGACAAATCTTATTATTTGTATCTTTACAGTGTATTTCATCCATAAACATAAATACCAACATCTACATCAACACAAAACTATTAAAAATACATGATTAGTTATCAATAGATAAATTGAAGTAATTGAAAACCAGTGTTTTTTGATATTTCTTGTTTTTAAAAAAAACGAAGCCTAAAGATTTCAAATATTACTCATATTAATGGATGAAATACACTGTAAACAAACAAAAAAAAAAGATTTGTATACCTTATTACCTTTTATTTGGAAATTATCAGCAAACAAGTATGAGATTTTGGATTTTTTCTTAGAAATCGAAAAAATATCAATAACTCGAAAACTATAATATTATACTTTGGACTAGGGTGAGTTTACTTTAAAATATTTCAAATGCTATGACCTATCTCCCCTTAATAGCTTTGCACGCCGTTGCAGAACATCTGTATATATTTTTGATCATTTATTATTGAATATGGATGGCATTTTATTATAATTGATATTTAACTGAATACATCTTTTCGCATCCGCCGCGAATTTATAAATTCAATACATAAATACAAATCAACGAAACTCGGCACAAAAGATCGAATCATTGAAAAAATATGATAAACACGAACGGATTTTTCAATCGGATGAAAATCGAACGCCCCATTCTAGCAAGACGATTGCGACTTTCCGATTTCCGGCCCAGCGTCGTCCCCACACCAACACCGACGCCGCGACCGACGCCAAACCTTCTCCGACGCCAAACCTTCCCCGACACACACGCACCCACACGACCGGTACATGCATGCGGTAACAAAGCCATTCCGAAACGTTGACGCAGGTGAGTAAATTGACACGGCGAAGAGGCGAGGGCGACGCGCCAAACAAAGGGTTTTTGTTGGGAGCCGCAGAGGCGCCCGAAACCGCGCTGTTTGCGCGCCGTCGCGGCCTCGTCACCATTGTCGGTGCTCTTGTGTAAATAACACGTATAGGAAGGCATAGCTGGGTTTTCGGGAATGTGGGGGTCGTAGGCGCGGGATGTGCTCGTTTCGATTGTCGGAAACGAAGCGTTTTTCACGCGCGCCGCGTCAAAGGCCTCGTTACGCGGAATGCGCGATAGCGTGTGTGCGTAGATGCCATCTACGCGGATGTCGGATTTCGTGTTAATTGGTTCAATTTTTGTGGTTTTGTATCATTTGGGGTGTCGCTTTTAGTTGAAAACACTTCGAATAGTATGATTTGATCTCGCGTATTCGATGTATGCTTTGTTGTAGGTGTCGGTAAACTCCGGTTTGTCGTCTGTTTTCAATCCGAACGCGGGCTAATATTGTTTTCAAAAAATTTAGAATCTATTTAGAAATTCTCATCCTTAAAAAATAATCGCAGCAGATATACGAGTATTTTCTGAACATATTGTTAAACTACAGTTACAAAAGCGTTTTTCAGGTCTTGATAAAAGTGCAAAAAACATTTTTATATTTCAAAATCTATTTAACTGTACAATTGAGAAGCTTCTAAGCTTCTATCAGACCTTCATTTGGAAATGATTGTTCTTCAAAATTATGTATTTTGTAAAATTTTAAGTTGTTATCTATTATATAGGTATAATATAGATTTAGTAAAAAAAAATTCCTACGGCGTTATTAATCAATAATTATTTTCTTGATATTACCTGCATATAAAAAAATTTTTTTTGCGAAACTAGCACATGAATTTTCAAATAAATATTTTGAGATCGACTAGATTTAACTTTTTAAAATTTTGTGCCTGTTTTTTTATTGCTCTTTGAGTAGAATTACCCATATAAAATCATCACGTCCATTATCCGGCCCACCGAGTCTAAAATTTTTACAATCCGACCCTTTTCAAAAAATATTTGCCGACCCCTGCAGTCTATTATATTATTCAAAACATTTTATTCTTATTTTTAAGGATTGTCGTGGTTATCGTTAAATCACTTCGCAAACTAACAGGGTAAAACGAAATATCAAAACAGGGTAACGCTTCGATTTGAACGGCACGGACGATGGCTGCTAGTGCTGTTGGTGCTCTTGGTTCGGCCAAATCCCGTTTTCGGACCGGGATTAGTCGAGTGTATCCGCTCGGGACTCTCGGGATTATCTGCTCCGCGCCCGTTCCGTAATTGCTCTTTAATTTCGCGGACAGGGAAAATAGCTCGGGGAGGAATTGGTAATTTTACGGTCTAATGAAGGAGACGCTCAGCGATTCCGTATCTCTAATGTCTTGGCCCGTTTATGCGAACTTTCCTCATACGGGGTGCGGGGACAAATTGCCCCAGAGCTTTTGAATCTTTGTTGATTGTTTTATTGGACTTCGTAGTATCGTTAAGAATAGATGATGCTAATTTTTGCAAATTGAATAAAATATTTTTAAAAAAATTAAAAAGGCAATAATAATTTTATTTAATGTATTTAATAATCAATAGTAAACAGAGTCGGCTCTAGGTTTTTGGTGCCTTTGGGCAAAGTTTTTCTGGATACTCTTTATAGTTTTTTTATCTGCTTGTGTTTATGTTTAATAATAAGTTAAATATTTTATTTTTTTCTCGTAACAAAAATTTCTTTGTTATGGTAAACATAAATTCCGATGCTAGGATAACAAAAATTCGGATACTATGGCAAACAAAAATTCCTATGCAATGGTAAACATAAATTCCGATGCTATGGCAAAAAAATTCCTTTACTATGGTAAACATAAATTCCGATTCTATAGAAAACAAAAATTTCTTTACTATAGTAACACATATATAAATTCCGATGGTATGGCAAACAAAAATTTCTATGCTATGGTAAATATAAATTCCGATGCTAACAAAAATTCCTTTGTTGGCAAACATAAATTTCGATGATAAGATAACTAAATTCTTTTGCTTATTATACGTTTTGTTGCTTCTTTATTTCAAACTTTTAAATTTAGTTGCAGTTAAAAAAAATACTAGTAAAATGTGTTTTATCAAATTTATTTTATTTTTTGGTATTTTATAAACTTTTTGTGGGCCGAATAAAATCAGCCCGTGGGCCGCCTTTTGCCCATACCTGATCTAACCTATTCGTCAACCCCAAAGTTATAGCACACGGATTGTTATTTGCTTAGCGCTTTGTCGATGTTAGGTTACCGTCTTTATTCAGCAATTCTATTTGCGCGGCCCTTCGTTCAAACTGACGCTGCATAATGGGCGGACCTAGAGGATGCATTTTCCGCATTGGACGTATCACATCTTCTTTGTGGCTGGTCCCCGGCTTTGGCCACGCTAATTACACAACATTCCTGCTAGAATGATTTCCCATAGGAGATGCACAACACATGTGCGAGTGCAGCATGCTCGGAGGTGGCACTTGGTAAGAGACCTCTCTGTATCAGCCGTTACCGGGCTTATGCCGTGTTTGTGTATGCGTTTTATATATTTCGGTCGGTGTAGGCTGCGAGGACAGACGCGTATCTATCCTTCAGTTCCATCTATGTGCCTCTGGAAAATATTTGCAGACGAGCTTTGGCTGAGGAAAATCCAAGCCGCTCTCGCGAACTCGGTCATAAGAGGAGCGCTCTCCGTCGAGAGTTCGAGAGTTGTGCGATGAGCGTACAAAAAAATAAAACATCGAATTTTACGAGCGAAGCACTTTTCTTCTGCTTGCATTTTAGCCAGACTTGCTAGCTCGCGTTCCGTGAGCGTTCTTTGTCTGTGAGATATGCGAAAATTTTAGATGGTTTCGCCAGGTAAAGAATGCAATGGGTATGCATACATCACAAATATATTTTTAATTGTTTGAAAAATTATTTTTTATTTAATAATCACGAAAGAAATTCATAAATTTATTTTGTTTGCTTATTTGATCATGGCATTATTTTTAATAACAAATTTATAATATTGAATTTTAATTTACGATTTATTTTTAAATTCCAAATATTAATTTCTCTCGGTTTGAATTAGAATAATCACACAAACCCGATTCGAAATCTACAAAATTTTCCATATCGAAAGGACGCATTCGATTATCGCACCTCGTTTTCCCAAGGGTGAGCAGCACGAAGGGCTCAATCCGCACAGACGCCGCGATAACAACAACGTCGAAGTTTAAATATTTGCCGTGAAAACGTCGAAAAATAAACAGGTCCGAGCGGAATATGTTCAATGGATCGTATCCGGCGCACATGCTATATCCACACCACCATACATACACGTGAATATGTATGCATGTCCCTTTTCCCTTGGTCGTGTGCTGGCCAAAGGTTTCACCGTGCGCCGGCCGCTCTGTTTGCACACGCTGTAATTACAGTCGGACCTAACTAGTTCCAATGTTTTGCCATCGTATGGATTCCCGACGAGAGCCTCCTCCTCTAAAGCTTCTGGTACAACTTCTACGTGCAAATTGTTTAACCCGACCTGCGCCTCGATGTCTGCAGACGTGGTCATCGAAAAAAGGCACCTAATTAAACTCGCCGGATCGAAAAACGCGTCTAGACGTCGTCGACAAGCGAGGTTTTGCGCAAATAAAAAATATATTGAGATTTTATTTGGTTCTGTGAGGTTCGAAAAGTTTGATTGAGCTCTGAAATTGTGGTCAGGAATTTATTTAGTGGTGAATAGTTTTTCAAAAAAAGCAATGAGTACGAATGTTAATATTATATATTATTTGTTTGTTATATTTTGACCAATCATTAAATAGATATTTTTAAATAACAAAAATACAAAAAATCAAGCTCTGCCATTGAACTTCGTACAAAGTGTCGATTAAATGTAGTCAGATTATAGAGAACAGTGGTATTTCTAGCGAATGAATAGAAACGTTCTCGGCTTCGTTCGTAGTGGGAGGCGGGACAACAGAAAAGTTTTAATTACGTGATGGGAAAAACAAACCCGTCCGCCCTGAAAAAAAGTTACAGAAAAGTAGATAAAGGGACGAGAAAAGTTTACGTATTGGCTCATTGACCCAGATTTGCTATAATACTGCGTTATGGCCACATTATGGGTAACTTTGTACTCGAATAAAACTCAAACGCGTTTCGATATATGAGTGTACGTGCAAAAATATAAAATTTTCCAAACTAAAAACATGATGAAAAGTCGATGGAAAAAATAGATTGGGTACTGTCGAAGGAAAAGAATGGACGCTCACAAAGAACTCATCTACGGTCCGGTATTTAAACCGATTTAGCAAAATATTTGACCCGCAAAAGCTCATTTTTCCCTCGGACCTTTTTTCGCATGGTTACCAGGTGAAATTTTTCCTAAGCCTCGGTGGGCTTACAATCGCGTTACGTCCACGAAACTTTCCTACTTTAAAAAAAGGAAAGCTAAAAAGTTTCCCTTAAGTTTATTATGAGAAAAATATCGCCTCGAAAAAGCTGTCTTAGGAACATTTAATTTTTTATAATATATATTTTTTCTTTTAGCGTTTTGAATAACTTGTTTCACGCAAAGTTATCATATCTTACATGCAAATAACCACCCATAAATTTCTGTTTCCCGCGATATATCATTCAAAATTAATATTCGAACTGAAGAATTTTTGGTTTCAAAGAACGCAAGAAACTTAGTATGCTTATGAAAGTGAATTATAATTTTTAACGAATTCTCGTTTGATGCATCCGAAGAGATGAGTCACGTTGCAATAGTTGAAGAAAGATACACAAAAACCCGAGCGGCAGCTGAAAGAAGAGAGAGAGAGCGGCGCATTATACCGGCAAATAATTCTACAAAAGTTATCACAGATATGAAATTAGATAACATCCACGTCGCTAGTCTCAAATCATTTAAAAGTTTCCTTGCAATCGCAAAACTCTTCGGCAGAGTACACACCAGACAGGCTCTAGCCGGAGGCGACGATGCCTTCTGCTCAAACTTTTCCCTTATAATAGGGAATACGGCTTGAACATGCTCGACTCATATACGTACACCCTAGCGAAATTGTACATAACGTCTTGTCGAACAAGAATCATTCACGTCTTTTTTCATCAATATTTGCAGATGTCAATCAATAATTTTATAAAAAAAGATGCTATTTACAATATACGTGCCTAACACTGGTAACAAAACTCAAAATAAAATGAATTTCAACGCTTTGATAAACAATAAAACAAAACATAAAAGGCGAACTTTCCTCGAGCCCAAAGTCGAAATTCGCCCCGTTCTTGCGAGCACGCACATCCGCTTAACACACACGAGTGACACAATTGACTTAACCCACTGAACGTTCGTTTCGTGGACGCGCCCTATTTCAACCGCTTCAGCGCCTTATTATTGTCTATTTTTTCGGATTCTTTTGCTGAAAATGTTGGGCGAGCTTGCACGCAAGCCTACGCATATATCTACTTATATATCGTTTCGTCTAATCTTGGCGGGTTTTTCCTCCGTTTGTGTATATGCATCGCGGCCGAGAAACGAAGACAAATGATCGCGCATTATCTGGTGCGCGTCGGTTTTTCACACTTTTCACGGCTGAGGCGTAGAGCGCACGTGCAACCCATATACACGTGCCCTTCTGTGCGAGGGATCTCAGGGTGGTCCAGAAATTAACATTTTTTTAATTATATAGTTTTTGAATTATACATTGATATCCATTATAATCTAGAACCGTCTATCAAATCTTCGGAAAAATGTTTGAAAATATAAAGATTATCGTATACTGTTTATAAAATTTGATATTTTAAATTATTTTATGAAGAAAACTGAAATCATCTCTTGCAAATTTATATTATAATATCCAATTGTAAGACTGATTACTGATATCCGTGTACGTGAAGCGTTTGACAACATAAAAGCTGAAATAAACTATCCAACAAATGACTAAAAAAAGCCTACTAATAAAAAAGCTACAATTTCTGAACCACCCTCTACAGAAGCGGATATTATTGTGTACGTGTGTCGACCCGTTTTCTTCGTGCGAGGAGACGTGCGAGATTGAGTGCGAGAAACACCCTGCCGTTATGATTTGCGGGCTTTTCGGCGAACTCGGTTTGACGGCTTCACCCGTCCAACGTGTATTTACGTTTTATTCGCGCGTAGGTATTGTATACGCTTTCCATGCGGGTATAGGGAGTACGTAATGTATGTACGAGTATGTTTTATGGGCACACATGAAAAGCAGATTTGTATAATATTCGCATTTGCGCCGCGATCGCGCTGCGGCTACGCGTTATTTATATTGTTATTTGCTCCTGTTCTTGTTTATTTTTTCTCTTTTCGCCCGACGCCAATATAACAAAATAAAGAATAATGAACGATAGAAAATTTGTCTCTATTGTGCTGTTGTGTGAGGTCTGTCGGAGGATTTCGGCTGTCTTCAATATTTACGACTTGTTGGTTTTTATGTCTTCAGTTATTTTGTCTATGTATAATATTAAGATAAAATTTTCGGTTGATTTTGATTAAATAACATATTGTGTCTATATTGTTAGTGTTATGGTTTATAGTTTTGATGTTTGTTATTTTTATATGCTAATTTTATCTTAAATTTCACTTAATACATAATGCATATTTTTATTACTGAATTTAATTGGCAACGTTATAAAATTGTTTATGTTCAAGATCTGATATTTAAAAAAATTATTTACTTCAGAAAAATTCGCTGTCAAAATAAAACAAAATATATTCACCATATTATGACATATTTTCGTCGCACTCTTCATATTTGCGTATATTTGACACGTATTATTTTTACTATTTTCATACTTGCCACACTGTCGTGCGAGAAAAATTTACAGCGGCGAAACAACAAGCGCGCCAGCGGCCCCTTATTGTCATATCAAACGACTATATTGCCATTTTCCGCAACTTTTCCATTTTCTTCGCACCCAACGAAAAGGTGAAGGAAGCTCGCGAGAAAGCGCGGGAAAAAAAATAAAAGCGACACAATGAAAAATCTTAAAAAGTAATGTAGTCGAAGCGGCACTATTCCTCCGCGTTTCTGGCAGCAGATTTTTGCACAACATCACCTTTAGTTTGTACTCGGAGTGAAAGGGCGTCGTGGAGGGCACCAACCTGTGCATAATGGTGAAATTAGAATGCAGAAGACACGGCTTCATACCATGGAAAATGTGCATGCGCATCGTACGTAATACTTAAGGACCCATGAAAGTGGAAACCGGAAGCAAGGGACGTCTCTTGCTCCACTGTCATGATGCAGCTTGAAATTGAGAAGACGCCCAGCTTGATATTTTCAAGAAAGCGACACTTCTAAAATTTCACTCAAAATATTATCATTGTTCAGAAACGAAACTCGGAAATGTACCTTTTTAAAAGGTAAACGGTCAATTAAGCTTTAGGGACGTCGTTGAATAAAAATACTCTTCACAGTCAATTTCAAACATTATTACGAGCCTATCAATTTTAATTTAATAAAGTGTTTTAATTGTATTTTATTATAACTCTTTCAAAGTGAACTCATATTTTCATGTAAATTTTATTCAAATATATTATTTCAATGATAATGTCCATCACTATGATCATAATAATGTCTTTATTAACGTTTATATTCTTAGGGAATGTTATAAAACGCCTCTTTCGCTACACTCAAAGGGAGCCGGTTTCAGATTGCCATCTTAACGGGGACTCGCTACGAAAGCGTTGGGATCAACAAGCTGATCCGATCGAGGGCTCTATTATAAAGAAAACTGTCCTCAGCTATCTAACATCTTGGATCTTTCAAACGATACCCCCTTCATAAAAATACCTTCAATTGAATATAATTCACCTCGTGCTATATGAATGTCGTATTAATGAAATGCATCTTTTATAACTGCATTTTCGTGTTTACTATGAAAATTTTACTGATGTAATAACTCGGTGTATAGTTTTAGGTATATATATATATTTATAAATTTTGATAGGTTTTTCCTTAAATTTTTAAAATTTAACCACGTGTCAAATATGTGAAAATTGCGCGGTTTGCAGTTTTACGACATGTCTAACACGCCCTGCTCGTTTCAGCAGTCGCATTTGATACTTAAACTTTACTATTTCCATATATTAAGTAATGAAATGTGCAAGATTTCACAGTCAAATTCTGATTAAATTTTGTAATACTTTTTAATTTTCGAACTGAATTTCAATAACTTTAAAATTGAGGAAAATTTTCGCCTCGATCATAACTATAGATTTTTCTAAATTTTTACCAATAGTAAATATAAAAAATTAATTTAATCACGTACAAATTTTTCCTTTTTGAGATGAGATCCAATGCAACTCAAAATGCAAAATCCATGAACTGATCTATGTTGTCATTCGAAAAGGTGCAACTGCAATTACAAGTGCATCACTGTTACGGTATGAAGGTGGTTTGTATGTGTATTTTCGGTAGAAAGGGTTGGTCGAACGTAGTTTCGTTGGACCCAGAAAACCCTGTCATCGCTCCGAACGAATGCGTCACTAAACTGACACAATCGCGTTCGCGTTTGCAGCGAAAATTGAATTTTGCGAAATTGAGCTCGTGCACGTGCGGAGCGTATGTGGTATACAGGTTGATCTGGAAAAATCGTTTGGTTGAATTTTGATTGTTTGATCAATCTGTGTGATTAAAATCGAGAATGTTTAGATGATTGAAATTTCGAATTGGTTTGTTGAATGATCTCGATTCGAAGTTGATAAAGATTTTATTTTATTAAAATTTATTCAAGATATTTTTTTTTGTAAAATATATCTAGTAGACTATTTATGTATTTTGAGTAAATTAATATTTTTTATCAGCCTATACTTTATTTCATAAAGCGTAGTCATAATAAAGCGCGTTTTTTGTCCAAGCGAATTTCAATCGAACTCAAAATCAAAACGCTGATACCATCCGAAACAAATAAACTCCTTCAATACAATTTCAAAAGTTTCGTTTGAAACATCCTCAAAACACAAAATATTGTATAAACGTACGTATAATATAATCCAACTATATTCATTTCCATTCAAAAACCAAACTAAACCTAAAAAAACACACTTCAATCCTTCAATCAATCATTTCAACATTGTTTTCGATTAAAATCTCCATAGACAAAAAACCCATAATTTTCATACTCCTCATAATAAAAGCATATTGAAACATTAAAACCATACACTGTCAACCTGCCAAAACACCAATAAATCGATTGTGCGGAAGACGACGACGCCGACGCCGAACCGGATCGATGGCGTCGGCCGGCTTGTTATTTCGGCGTCGGCCACCGGCAAATGGTCATTCGATGGTCACTTCAGTTCCGATTGGCATCGGCTGGGGCTAATGCAACTTTAACGGGTCATGAATTAAACATACTGGCCGCTGCAGCGCTAAATATTCATCAGGTGCTGCTGACTCGGTCCTCGGGCCGTGGCGATGAATTTGACAGATCGTTGTCAGTTCGGCGACTGTATAAATTCGTTGGTCCACATCGCAAATTTTGATGGATTTTGCAGTGTTTTTCTGATTATTTTTAATTAAAAAATATATTTTTGTGCTTATGTTGATTTGAATTGATGTGAAAATGTTATTCGGAAAACGTTCATTCGCAATTATAAGATTGGAATTTTAATAATGTATAATTTTTTTAATTCGAATATGCGTAGTAGATATTTAACCTTTTGCGACCGAATTTATTTTCAAGTTTGTATCGCTTCCAGTCGTCGTTGATTTTAGGCGTTATTTGGAATTCATACTCGCGAGTTTAAAATGAAAAAAAAACGTATTTGGACCTTTTTAAAAAATTTATTCAGCGAGTATAAGATCTTGACTCATTATTTAAAAAAAAAATCATTTGAATTGTAAAAGAAGTGATAATCTTATTTTAATTTGAGTATATTCATTAAAAACTGACTATTTTAAAATCACCTACAAAAGCTACTAGGGAATTTTTTCGAAGTTTTATTTATCAAAATATAATTATCGGGATTCAAATTGTATTTTAGTGGCGATTATTTTGAAATAATGATTGCAAAAAAGTCACTATGAAAATTAACACTTGATCAAAAATCAGATACGATTTTCTTTTAATACAAATCAATTAATTACTAAAAGAATCAAATAGATTTAATGAGTTACAATGTGCTATGAAAAATAATGTATAAAATTTATATTATGTTATAAACGAAAAAAAAAAATAAATTGAACGTAATTTAATCAATATAAAAAATTTAAATGTTGTCGCCTCGGGGGCGACATACGACCAGTACGCCAAACAAGCAATGTCACACTAGTGGCGACGTTGGGTCGCAAAGAGTTAAATTTTAACATTTAAAAATAAAATATATAAATCCTTTCGAAACGTTGGAATCGTGCAATTATTTATGCGTCAAATCTCAGAAACCTTTCGAGACACGACGTTGCATTTTATCGTGCCGCGCAGCCCTTCTTTTCGTGGGATGGAAGTAATAGGTCAGCCGCGAGTTTCCCGAAGATCAGCACCCCTGACCCTCATCGGAAGGGCTCCCACGAGGGCATGCAGGGTGCGCCGAGGATGGGCAAAGGCCTCACCGGTAGGGGTGGCGGACGTGCCTCGAATACTTCTTTCGAATTTTCATCATTTAAGAAGCCATACGGGCGGACGTTGCCGCCGTAACAGCTAAAAATATGAGCGGTAATAACATAAATCCCTTTGGCATATAAAACACTAAACGCTTAGGCCCTCCGCCGACTCTTTATCCTGGTGCGCGGACGGCGGCCCGCTTTGAATTTAAACTTCAGTTTTAAAAATATACACATACATGCCTCTGCACACTTCTGAAGTTGGCCATCCGATGAAAACTTAAAATTCTATATTATATATGAATTTATGTGGGGAATTCGCGTTTGAACCTTAGTTTAGTGCTGGCCGGGCGCCGAACTCGCGCTCAAAGGCTCGACTTTTAAACGTAACTTGTGCGAAACGATTTATGTTTGAAACTAGTATTTGAGTTTCTGGAATCAAAAATTAAGCAATCTCGTATATTAATAGGATAAAATGTTTTAAGGAATTTATTAAAATCTTGCCGTATTAATGAAATATTTGTTTCCAATTTAGATTTTCCGTGTAAATAGTGGAAAGTCGAAATTGTCCGTTAGTTTCGCGCGTGGGTTCGTACGACACGCTCTCGCACCTGCGAAATTGCGTATTCTCGCCGTGACGGGAAAAATTTCGAAATTTTGTAGGTGTATAAAAGTCACGGTCGGCGGCCGTGAGCCGTTACATTTAAGGAGGGCACACGAAATTATGAGTTTTTAATCTGCGGCAGGAAGACGCGCGCGACGCACTGAATACGTAAAATATGAGAGAGAAGCGCCCACCCTGCACAAGCACGTGACGCTAATACACATAGACTCGCTCGGATAAAGCATCACCACCCATTCATATTTCTATTTTATTTTTTAATATTTATTTTATATGGTCCATAACCTTACGAAACCGTTTAAATCTTTAATCCTTCAAAAATAAATAAAAACGTGGGAAGAATTCAAACTTTCAATCGTAGACGAAACTTTCAGTTTATTTTCCACAAAATGATTGAAAAATTAAATCGAACAGCGGTGACCGTAAAATCTCCCGACCACGACTCTCAGACTTCATTACAGCTCAACACCCACACATAATGATACAGACATATACGAAAACCTCACGTCGGTGCTGTTGTTGTGTTATCCCGGCGTTATTTTCTCTAGCCGAGATGAAATGGCCTGTCGCCAAGATTGATTCGGTTCGGCGCATACCGACCGTGTGGGCGGCTCTGCCACCGCCCCCTGAGGCAGCGACTGCTTCTAATGGCAAAAAGGGGTGAATTTCTCAAGTCGTGTTTATGTGTGTCCCTTAATACGGAACGTGACCTGAAGCGTTGCCGAATCGCGGCTGCTAGGTCGCCCCAGGACTCAGAATCGCGACGGTGACAAACAACGTGTCGGATATTGACGATAGTCATCAGCATCTATATAAAATCTTATATTTTCATAGTAATATCCTTTCACAATTCAAATTTATAGTTGATAATATTAAATCGGAATCTTCAGGATATACTTCTCAATGACGATACCTTGCAAAAATGCAATGTCCATATATGAAAAGCATACAAATCCTCTTTTCTACGGGGGCACCCTCGGTGTAAAAACGAAGCAAGCAGGAAATGAGGGTAGGCGGCAAGGGCGGCTCTTATCATTCGGCTGCCAGCCGGTGAGGCTATTTGTTATAATTCCGGGTCCGCGGGCCGGCTCTATGACAATGAGTGAATCGACCCATTAACACGGCCGACGAGCCGAGGGTTCTCATTTCGCCAAGTGTCCCGGGACAATTGTCGGACGGGGCTTGATAAGGACGGACGTGATTGCGGGACGGGGGGTCGGTACCGGGACCGGGACGCCGGACTTCTCTATATTTATCGTGTGAAATTAACTCGGATTGCATCCTCGGACGTGGCGGAGGTCGCCTATTCCCGGAAGGTCGCAAGATGTGCGATTCGATAGGGTTTTGCAAATGGGCTCGCGTACGGTTGAGATTTTTGCAGGATTCGTGATTAGGTTTATGCTATTGAATCAGTGTGTCGTCAGGTCGTTTGCTTGGAAAAATGTTTGGTGAATTTATTGATTTTTATTAATTTTGTATGTGTTGTAATTTGGTATGTTAAATATGCAAATTGATTAGTATTATTGAAATTAATTTTGAGATGAAAAATATTGCTGTATTTTTCGTGGAGCTTCCAATTCGATTAATATGTAAATCAATTTCTGTACACGTAGCGTAAATATGGGCGAAATGAATGGATGAATTATGTCGAATAACTGTTCGGATGAAAGTTATTATTTTTCCGAGTCAATGTAAGTTTTTACTTTATTACGTTATCGCTAAAGGCCGAGAATGAAACAAACGAAAGAAAAATCTTTATGGAGAGATAAGAAGAAACTTCATCTTTCTGGTAGCATCTTGGAAAACTTCACACCTAATTTAGTGGAAAATTTATCGGAAGAAGAGGGTTAATGTAATCACTAGCCTTCGTCGTATTTTTTCCTTGATGCTATTTATACGAAAATTCTAATAATGCGTCATAAATATTCGATGATTCTTATACGATTTATTATGTTAAAAAAATTGATTTTGTAAATTTACAAAATATAAAAGGATTATTTAATATTCTCGTAGTCTGAATCTGATCCAGAAAAGCAAGAACGTAGATCATAAGATCCATTCCATTGAACGGTGGGCCTACGTAGTCGGTACTAATATTATAATTCCTGTCGTTGATCCGGGATTTGCCATCGTCCCATTCTTCTCAACAGAGAACGGTCTTCTTCGTCGATAATAAATTGAACGGAAGCTCCTTTTACGAGGTCGTAAAGATTTGCCGTAGTATTATCATTTCGCCGGGTACACTCGACACATCTCATATTTTTTCCGTATTTTTTTGAAGGACCCACCCTTATGCCGCTGTTTATGTTTATATCTTTATTTTTGTTTATTGAGGCCATAACGACAAATAAATTGTTAATATATAGATGTCTGTCCCGAAGCCATCAAACTTTTTTACGGTCGCCGTGACTGGTTATTTTTTTACGATTCCTACTCCCTGTAGCTGTTTGCGCGCCGCCCACCATACGTCGGCTTCTTTTATTTAGCCCTTTTGAATAGCCGAACTTGTTTTATTCGATATAAAATGCCTTTAATATGATTACCGCCATCAATGTAATAGTGATCGTTTTCGGCTGAGGATTCGCTCCTAATCTGAAGAGTATAAGATTGCAAATTTATGGCCGAATAAAATGGATGCGTACGTTTGTCCCTTCGGATGCTCGATCGCTCGCGAAACAGCCGATTCGGCAGCTTTTCCGAATCTATCGTTTCATCTATCGACAATCATACGGATGAGCTCTACAGGGCCTTGTGCAAGGGCTAAATGTCGATGATGAGTTTTCGATAAGACGTCGAAAGGTTGTACGCCCACGATCCGACGCCCGCGGCCTTTCATCGCAAAGTTATCGCGCTCATAAGCGTTAACTTCAATTAGATATTATCGCGCGCTGGAGGGATGGAGAGCCGCTTTACGGACGGAGATAAATTTTAATAGGACCACCCACCTCCCCACCGGCTCTTTTACGAGTTTCGAAGCGTCTTAATGAAAAATTTTGCAGTTTTTATGAGCGATTTTGAACGCGTCGGGCCGTAACCGACGACGACGTTTCCGACGCTGAAATTGGGTCGCGTCCATTCGTCATGTAATGCAATTTGCGAGGGAGCTGGTGTGTGCCGATTTTGCTTTTACGTGTAATCCTTAGCGTGGCTGTTGATGATTGTGGTCTGATGTTGTTTGTGGTCGGATGTTGGAAATCGTGCGTGTTGCGCTTCGACGTCGGTATATATAGAAATTATCCTTGAATCAAGGATTTCGATCGAGACTGTTGGTCTTGTTTCAATTGAATAGTCAAATGGTCGTTTAGTACCTAGTTCAAAATTAGGAAGACAATGTAAATACTATCAGCCTCGAAGGGAAATTCGTGTTGACTAATTCGATTGTTCGATAACATGGTTTTCGACTGATTATAAATGTTTAAGAATGTTTTTTTTATACAATTTAAACAACAATATAAAAAAGATATATGTAAATTAAGGAATTTTAAAATATTCGAATATTTTTTTATACGAATAATTTATTTCGATTGTGATTAAGTATTGACTGAAAATGTAAATATAATCAATTTCTACAAAATCATACCAACTACGCTTTTTCTTATATTCGTTATTATATGATTCATATGTATCACCTGAACACGCTGAAGCTTTTTTCGACGTATGAAGTTTGAGTTCGTAATAAGTTTTCGAGCACGAATAAAAATCTGCGATTCGAATCGTGGTGCGAACGTATCGCGTTCACTCGGGCGAATGTGTCGTGCGAGGAAATAAATAGACACGTGTTCCGATTTATTCCCGAGACGCGAGTCCCTTAAAAACATACGTTTTATTACGTTTTGAAAGATAAGCGTGCGTTCGTACATACGATATCTATCTACGTAATACGTATTTTTATGTAGTTTCCGAGTGTGTGCGCTGGGAAAAAGCCCGCACGCGTGTATGTACGTCTACGGGTGGGGAAATTTACATATTTCACATTTCGCTCTTTAATATCACGCTTGACGTGATACCATTTCTTTTCGCGGAGACATCTATCAAGTTTGGGAGTGTAGCGAATGCGTTTTGTCTTAAATTCCGCCGCTTTCCTGTTTTGCTGTGACTAAATTTACGTTTGAGACGCAAGCGAACCCACCTCGCACATACATACGTACACATAATGTTTGTCCCTATACGATGATATCTATTCTGCGCGAATACGTCTTTTCGCCCTCTGCGATTTTTATACCTTCTTGTTTTTATATGGAAATGCGAAATTGGGAACGTAACAGAGCGAACGGGACGTATAAAATAAGCACCTCGCCGACAGGTTGAATCACATATTCCTCTCAAAACTGGGGAAACGTATCGGTTTCGACGTTAATTCGAGACGAGTCGCCGTCCGAAAAATAATGATAAATTTTCGCGAGAGCACCATTTGGGACTCATCAATTTTTTCGGTGCTACAAACTTGCCGAAACGAGGGATAACTTTTTTTCGGCGACAGCTCCATACAAAGTGATCGAGCATGTCTAGCGGAGACGTACAAAAAATATCGTGCGTCGTGTGAATATTTTCTAAAATGTTCAAATATAGTTTCCTTTTTATGTAATAGGTTCTTTTGTGTATTCCAACTTATTTGATGCGTTCAGAATATCGAAAAGTTTTCAATAAGTATTAAAATTAAGGTTTAGATTATTTAAATATTTATAAAAATATATAAAACGTATTACCTATTATGATTTTCATAATTGAAAATTCATTTTATTTTATTATTAAAATTCCTTAAAATGAAGACAGATTATATTATATTTTTTCCTCTCAATTGTGTAACGAAATTTTGATTCATCTATTATAATAAAAATCAGAAGAAAACGATTTTTATCGACGTGTTTGCGCGAAAAATTACTTGCGCACGCTCCGCGCGGCTCGAATTACTGAATCCGCGAAAACGTTAAATCGCACAAAATATAATAACTTCGGTCTTCTTTATCGAATTACGAGTGTCGGAGCTTTTACTTGTCGTTTCACAACCGAATTGACATAATACAATTTGAATATTTCGCGACTTCGCATCGGGAGTGTTTTCAATTTGGTGACGCACCCTCCTGCCGACTCCCTCATCATCCTCATCCCAGTTCATCCGTGAGAGACGAACGCTGAAAATTCGCTGAAAATTCCGTTGAAAATTTGCGGCGCCGTCCTCTCTTTCACTATTTCTCGACTTAATAAAGCACCGACTATTACGACGGCGAAGCCCCCGACGATGGCGAAGAATCACCTTGGCGCCGACGCTATAAAGAAAACATAAGCCGGCGGACGTGCAGGCTGCATATATAATACAATATTGTGTATAAGGCGGTGAGCCAGAAGCTGAGGCAGCGCGGGGACATGCATTCACTACTTAAGGCTTAAACCGGAAAATATTGCCCTCGACGGGCATTGTGGCCTCGGCCTGAGGCGTGATCCGACCCGAAAGCCGCAGACTGAGTGCCCTCTGACCTGGGCCAAGGGGGTATAAACCTCTTCTGTCGACAATCACGGACTCATACGTCCGCGTGGTCGATGAAGCATCTCCCGAGAAGGCTTCAGATAAAATAGGACAATCTCATCGTGAGATTTTTCCCGCTCTCTGGTTCAGTCTTTCTCTGTCTCTCGGTAAATTAAAAAGCTGTCTGTCAAGTTTTAAGCGAGCGGTCGTAAAGTCAAGTTTCTTCTTCGTTGAGTTGTGAAGACCCTATGGTCGTCGGGGGTACGCCTCTGAATTGATCGAGAAAATGAAAAGTTGCATTTCGAACGTAAGTTTCTACGATGCACTATCAAATGACTAAGTAACTTGTTCGCGGAGTTAAAATTTAAAGAAAATCGAAGGCGTGTTTCGTAATATATTATACCAAAAACACTTTTGTTTATATCTATTTTTTTTATTTATTTATAGTTACTCAAACGGCGTATATTTGTATGTTATGTATGTATGTATGTATGTATGTATGTATGTATGTATGTATGTATGTATGTATGTATGTATCCAATAAACTCCTAAACCGAAAAAAATAATTTTCACTAAATTTAGCAAGAACGAAATCCGGACCAACTAATATCGTTTTTAATATCGTTTTGCATTTTAGTTTCTTCTATCACGATCGATTTTTTCTATGACGATTCATACAAATTTTAATATAAAGTGCCAGGGTTACAATTGATTGTGACAATAATTACAATCGGTCGTCAACAATCGGTACATAATTTATTTTCACAGAGTCTCGAGACGCCGGGTACGAGCCGCTAGTTATTTATATTATACATTCGGGCAAAAACTTGTATTCTTTCGTTTCTTGCATTTTTATCAAAATTGAAAATTTAATAATAACATTGTCTTCCATCTAAAATTTTTTATTATAAATTTAATACAAGAAAAATTTTCATACATATAAAATACTCTTAGCTGTGCGTTGTGTTATATGTATGAAAATTTAATACTCCTAATGTGTTGAAAAAGAGTGCAACTCGTGCTGTGTCGTCGCTATTATTATTTACTTTACTCGGGCGAGTTCATTCAATATTCTTCGATGTAGGAATTTATGGTAATTTTAAAGTTGAATAACTTGCGGTATGCATTTACGTGTGCATTTTGCAAGCAAACATGACGCTGTTTTGCCGCCGTACGCAAACTTTATCCAGCGAGACTCTTGGGATTGAAACCTTTCTTCTCGCGACTGAATATTTGATTATTTTGTTATAAGCGAAAAAACACATAAACAAACATTGTTTTTAATATTACAATATTCAATATTCAATCGTTCTTTAATACCAATAACACGCGTTGATCTACCGTTCTCGCGGTGTGCGTGTATAATTGCAGCGGCAAGAAATTACGAAAATCACGCCAGAGGATGGAGAGAGCTTCAATCTGAGCTCGAAATTTTCAAACTGTTATTTTCGCAGTGTAAATATAAGACTCTTCCTGGGGTAAACAACATGGGGTCGCTTCCGATCGCCTCTGGCTATGCGAGGGATGCTTCTATCCGGTACAGGGTTTCCTGATCTTTACCAAAAATAAAATATGCCAAAATTTTCCATTTTGTTCTGGTTCTTTTTTTTTAATGCAAAATATCTCAAAGTTTCCTTCAACGCCCAATATTAAAAAATTGGATTCAACTTTGATATTTTGATGAATAAAAATAGTGAAATATTCTTATTGAGATAAAAAAAAAACAGTTATATCGTATTATATATAGTATAAGTAATTAGTTAGTTTGATCTTTTACAGATTATAATTTGAACTATAACTTATCAAATTGTTGTTTTCACTTTTTTTTTATTTTGTTCATTTGCTCATACGTCTTTTAAATAAATTAATTTGATTCGACGAAGTTCACGCGCCACGGTTTGTAAATCTGTTTTCCGTTCCTCCTGAGCAAACTCCTCACTCCACTTGGCGTCCGTTCTTCATTATATAATATCGTTCCTGTCGGTATGTCTCTAAGCACGTATATACGTACAACGATAGCCGGAAAGCCTGATTTCTGATGGGAAAATGCTTGTTTATATTTGTTCAGGCCTTAATAATTCCGATAGTACGTACATTTTTTTTTGGGCCGATGCCGCACCGACCAACCGACAAAAATATTAATTTCGCACGTAATTTTTTTGCCATTGAAAATTCGCGAACGAGTCTCCGTCCTCGATATTACGACCGAAATATAATTTCGACCCAAATTGAGCGTGAAGAGCGTCGATGAACCTCGAAAGTGCCACACTGTGCAGGCCGTATACCGCGAGGGTGAGTGGGTGGCAGATCGCACCCCCGCCACGACCACTCCATTGCAGCATCCCTCGACGGTGACGTAATAGAATTAGTCTACGAGTCGCGGGCGAACAACAATTTATAATTATAATATTACGCCGGAGGAGCGGGTTATAATACGGCGTTTTCCACCTTCGCGGCAGGTGAAACAGGTAAACGAACGAGGCTAATTGTTTTCTTAGAGATTGTAATTAGTTTACGTATGCGGGCGCAGCGCCATCGCCTACATCCAGCTAAAATCCAATTAACACCGGATTTTCAATTTTCATTTGTGCGAAACTGATTATGTTGTTGTGTTACGCGGCTCGTTCAGCGAGCCTACAGATCGTGATATTTTTCATCTGGTGGGTGGAAATCGAAATATTTCCAAATGTATTTTATCGTACCATCGTAAATGTTAAAATAACAAAAATCTGTGAATTACTTCCAATTTGCTAAATCCGAATTTCCGAGATATTAAATAAAACAATAAAAAATATTTATTCTTACTTTTGAATTTTTACTTTGGTGTTTGAATTCAAAAGAAATAAATTATGAATAATATTCCGATGACCCCTGTACTTTAAAGTACAATGTGAGAACTGACGGAACTCTCCTTATGAATAATCGCATTCCCGCGGGATTTATACGTAAAGAGCGTATTTTGATTGCGCCGTAAGCAAAAGAAAAAAATACGAAAATGGTCGGAAAACGGCGTCGTCTGTGCAGGTGATATAATAGAAGGTAAAACGGCATCTCGGTGCTTTTCCGCGGCGGACGAACGAAGAAAAAAAAAGAAACTTCCGCATTTTTCCCATTTACAAGCAGCACACAATGGCACTCGGAAGAAATGTTATTCTTATTATCTGGAATCTCTATTTTTTCATTCGTGCCTTAGCGTCAACTTTTCCACTTCGGTCTGTCGGGGGGATCCGCCGCAAAAAAAACTCTCACATTCATTAGAAGCGACGGAGCCGAAACGTAACCATAATATTTCGTAAATTGTGTTTTCATAATAGAACACAGCCAATCCAAAGACAAAAAGTTAATGATCGACTGTAATTTTGAAACTGGTCACAGCCGAAAGTTTCGTTTTGTTCAATGAAATGCACATATCGATTTTCAACTTATGTCCACAAGTTCAATTGGGTAAATTCGAGATTTTTTTTTATTTAGGAGGGATGCGCTCGGATTTTTCCGCTCGGGTCGTTGTCTAGTCGTTTTGCTCCGGCGTTGGACAAAAAGTAATACAATCCGCCATCGACACCTGGTAACCCGGCTAATAAATAAAAATTACTGTCACGGCGGGTGCGACACGGCAGCTTGCACGAGAATTTACGTGTTCCGCGTGAACTTTGTTCGCCAAGAAGGATTTGTTTACAAAATTCAACCCCCGACTCTCTCTCTGCGTAGTGTTTTATAGTGGTGTGTGTATGTGTGTGTGTGTGCAACACCTGCAAAACCTCGGCAAAAAATACGAATGGAAAAACCACCCTACCTTTTGTATCGTCGTTATTTCGTCGTCCTATTTGTCCCGCTCGCTTTTGTGCGAATGCACAAAAAAGTAATTTTATTTCGGCGTTCATAACGGAAACAATGCGTCCTCGTGTTTAAAGCCGTTTCGTTTCTTTCGTGACAAATCTGCAGAATTTATTCACAATTGCGTGTTTTAGTTACGAAACAATTTGATTGTTAAATTATTTCGTCGCCACATACAATATAAAACTTTTTAGTAACTGATTTATAAAGAAACTCATTTGATAGATTTATTGAATTGTTTTTGTAATATGTATTATTTGTATAATCTCATTATGATATTTAAAACATTTTGATCATATTTACTAATATATCCTTTTTTTATTTTTCAGGTGAGTCCAAAATTGAATCATAAAACATTTACAAAAACTACCCATGACAACCATAACGTAAGTTTATTTGAATTAATTTGAATTCGGAAACAAGACCTGTGTTACGGACGAATTTTTAAATCGAAAAACATACATAAAACACACATACACACACAAATACTTCCATGTAGAATACATGAAAAAATGCATATTAGATACGGAAAACGTTGGAAACGAGCGTCTAGCCAACGTGCAGGAAAAGCGCATCGTTTTCGACCCGCCTGCGCTTTTTTGCATCCGGAGGGCGTTTCATTTGAAATTTTGACAAGAATTTTATCGCGGTCGCCAGACAGATCTTCCGATTCCGACCGCGGCATGAAATTTTGCAAAAATACAAACGCCAGCCGTTTAATTTCGTTTCGTTCCCGCTTTTTTTATTTCGAGCTTTTCGCGTTTTTTCGGAGCCTGCGCCGCGGCGTCCTTTGTTACGCGCGTCGTCCGAAATGTTAAATTCGAGCAATAAATTGCAACGTTTTTGCCGCGAATTCCGCGAATATTATACACATAACTCTGACGTTCATTTTTATGCGAGTTTTATGTGCCGTGCATTATTGTGGCGAGCATACGCGCAATGACAATACGTACCCGAAAACAATGAATTCGGGTACTAATATAAATATATGCGCGATACGTGCTCGTTTACGAATTTGTACAACGCGACCCCGCTCATGCGATTCGTATTGTTCAGACACGATATTTTCTATTAAATCGTAAAATATTTCATTTAATTATAAATTGGAAAAATTGTTTCTGTATTATTATTATTATGTTTATGAATAATTTTATTTTAATTTGATGTATAATATTTTTATGGTAGATTTATATATTATATCTGAAACGTATCTAACGTATTTTTAGTGAGGGTATAAAAGTTATTAAATTATCGATTGCCTTGGAGGGTTTTAAAAGGGTCGCAGATAACTTAATACGTAAAGACCTAACGTGATTTATAATATTGAAAATTTTCAGCGCACTATTTTTACGCTTCAAAAAATATATTTGTCATTAGATTTGATTTATACATTTTTAGCGTATTAAACAATCATTTTATATATTAATCATAATAAAATTATATATTGTGTCATTTATATTCCATTATCATCACAAGTTAATATCAGATAAAATTAGATTTTCCGACATTAAACACGACCACATTCTTCCCCCATTTTTGATAAAGATAAATTAACCTCATATATTTATCACTCACCCGCACATCTGTCGTATACTTGAGGAGCGAAATCCATCATCATCCAACGTCTGTCAAACAACAAAAAAGTCCATCAACTAATAATGCGCACATCCGAAAACGATCATAACCGAGTTACGCGCCCAATTCAAATCCCCTCTCCCCCGGCCGCACTCAAACGCCCCGATCCTGAACCATAATTTATATTGTTATTAATAAAGGTTGTAAAGCAGACGACAAGGCGACACTGTGGCAACAACAACAACAACCTGTTGAGGGCGCGTCGCACCGGCCCACGCTAATGGCGCACATAAAACGAATTGCCGCCGCACGGCGACGCTTAAACCTCGAACGTTTCGACGCCGAGAGATGCTTGGCCAAATTACTCGCAACGAGAGTTTTCCCTTAACGAGCCGCGACTAATATCAACAAATTTAGGTGTGATTTGTCATAAAAAAATGGTGGTGGTTGAGAAAAATTCGGGAATTAACGGCGCGTTTGTGTGGAGAGTTTTAGGTTTTGGGTTGAAGAGGGTGGAGATTGTTTTTAAAGTAGACAGTTGTTTGCGGTTAGTCGATTGATTGAATGTAGCAATTTTTTCTGTATTATAAATCATATGAACGTTTATATAGTAGAGTCGAAATATTAACGAAAATCGATCACGCGAAAACTACTGATTTTCTTTGGAACATTTCAAATTTGCAGAACGCGAGCGCGCGAAATTGTATTCGTAATTGAAATGCATCGAAATTTTTCACAGAATCGCAGACTTTCTCGGGGACTTTTGCCCTGAGACGAAATAAATAAACAAGCAAAATAAGAAAAATGAGCAAAAAATATAATAAGAATAAAATACACGTAGCTCGGCAGCAAGCAGGTGTCGAGTCGGGTTGACAAATGGCTTGTCTTGTTATTGGTTTGACACCGACCGTGCTGGGCGCGGTTTCCCGAGCGCGATCGAGACCAAACTTTCGACGAAATTCATTATTAACAGGAGAGTTTCCAAGAAATATAACATAATACTACAGCAGAGACTTGATTAAACCGTTTTAGATTTTCTCTAAAACAAAAATTTTCACAATTTTCATATTATGGAATTTTTAATAAATCTCAATTGATATTTTCGTTTGAGAAAATTTGTGATGGAGTTATTTTTTTAATTTTGTATATAACATTAATTCTATTTTAAAATTTTATTCTTGTAAAACTGTCGATAAATAAATCCATGGATCTGGCATTTCAAATCTCTAAAATAATCGGGCTTATACTGTACAAAGAAATCGCTGCAGAAACAAAGCTCGACTTTCGCCGTTGCAAAAAAGGTTAAACAATGTTCGAGTAACGGAAAAAGCGACACACAGATTTATTATTATTGAGAAAGTATCAAGACGTCGTCGGGAAATTTTATATTTGTCTTCAACTCTCGGAAGCTCGCTGAACTGGAAAAAGTTTATCAATATTTACAGCGGGTCCCCTTCTTCGCCTGAAAAATATATGTGCGCATCATTTTTTTTTCGTTCAGATCTTTTTTTCTCGTTTTATGACGCGCCACACTTTGCCGTATCGGCTATCTGTTTTAACGCGCGATAAAAGGGCGAGAATAACTTTCGCGCCGTAAAATGCGTGTGTATACAATAATAATAAACAATTACGCTTTAACGCTTTGTTTTCGGATCAAACGAATTATAGATTGTAAACGCAACGACACGTCGTAATCTTTTCATAGTCGGGCGTAACGCGAAATTTCGTTTTTACTATGCGCGCTTTTGTTTAACGCCAGTTATTGCGCGTCATATTCGACGTTATTAATTTTTATGAAACGATATTTTTTAGTATCAAAGATACATATCGGATTGTTTGAAAATATATTGAATATTTATGAAATGATATTTTTTAGTGTCAAAGTTACATATCGGATTGTTTGAAAATATATTGAATTTTTATGAAAGACGAAATTTTTTGCATTTCAAAATTTTCAAAAACGATAAACTTTCATTCATCTCGCATAGTATTTAGTATACGTATATGTAAGATTGTAACAGAGGTCGGTTCCAAGAGGTGGGTGGGCAAAGTCCTGCGGGAACACTCATTACCGGGAGGAGAGGCGGTCGGCGCGCACACCTTGCGACGTGACGCCGCCTTGTTAACCGTGCTAACGTCTGCCAACGTCCCCGACAGCGAATTTTATTTATTGCGTGCTCTCGTATAACACCCGCCGGAAAAGCTGCACGTGTATTTTATTTGGAATGTATGTGTGTGTGTGTGTGTCTGTGTGTATGTGAGTGCACGTGTACGATGATCGACGGAAAGGCTTCGGAGCGCGCTTTGATGCTTTCACGAATAGTTGATTCTTTTATAAATTTTCATATTTGATTATACTATTTTTTTTAATCAAAACGATTTTATTTATTGAATCATCGCTATCATCATATGCAGTCAATATAAATTTATTATAGTACAAAGTTTTCTCGAATATTCAGTCGTAAGAAGATAGTAACTCTCGAAGAGTTTAAGCATTGAAAGACCAACTCTGCACAATCTATTGTACGCTTCACTTAACCTTTAACTTCATAAATCGGTAGAATGTACATTTGAATGTGAAAAAATAAATAAAATTTTCTATTATAAAATATGAAATTCTAAAAATTTCATTTAGGTATAATTTTTAAAAGAATTATCGTTCTATTCATGGTGTATCGTTTCGTAAATATGAATTTTTATGTTTCGGACAGGTGTGCTCGCGGAAAAATTTGTTTTCGAGAAATTTCCGGCCGGCATTGAACGCTGTCAATTGCGACGAACGCTTTTCCGGCCTACGTGGAAATTATTTATTTGCTATTTCTTTTTTTTTCAACCACTCTTCGTTGTATACTCTGCCTAGTCGACGTGTATACAAGCCGACGCTATATTCGGTCAGATAAACAGGTCGGGCGTATTTCAGTTAACGGCCTGTCACTCGAATAATTGATAGACTGGCACGGTGTGTGCACCGCAACAAGTGTTCGAACATTTTATCATTCGTAACACATGATAACGAGTTTCATAAGCTCTCAGAGCTGTTGTGTTTTTCAGAAAAAATCAATTCGCGTCGCGTCCTTTGTTCCATGTATATCAAAGTGCGGGCCGTATCGAATACAATAAAATAAAGGTTACATCCAATTTGCAACCGCCGACCAATAAAGTCCAATTTGAAAAGACGAAAATCTTCGTCGTCTGTACCGAGAAACCCCTTTGCGTAAACGACCGTAAAATTAATTTCGAAAATTGTTCACTCAAGTGCTTCTTTTTTACAACTGAAAGAGAATTAAGGTGGAACGAGGACGAACGTTTACGACCCGCCCCATACCACCCGTCCGCCCACATTCGTATATATGTATGTGAGTACACCATCTGGACACGGCGGTGCTTATGTGCTGAAAAAGGTTTTTTATTGTATTTATCTGTGTGCGTTGAAGACAAGGCAGAGGACGCGAAAATTCCACAGAAAAGGCAAAAGGCGCTCCTCATTTCGCGAAACGTATGCGATGAAGCAAAAACGTTGAGGTATATTCGCACACGGTCTTCAAAATGTGGTGCGAGCTTTAAATGATAACTCTTTCAAAGAAAAAACTAGTTTCGTAATTTATTACTTTAGTTTTATAAAATGACTTCGAATTTCATGTATTCAATCAATTTTATTAAAAATTTTCGAATGTGTCGATATATAACATAATATCTGAACCTATGTATTTGGTACCTTAAATAATTTCTTCTAATTAATCACATGAAACGTTAAAGGATCCTTTTTTTTAATAATAATAACCGTTGTAATATATTTATAATTTTCACGAAAAAGATTCCCGAATGAAAAACTTTGAAAACCACGCATAATACAAAACGAAGGAGGCGCACTTAAGCACACCGGTCCCGAGCAGGCACATAATAAAAATTAGAGCCGGAGGAGTGAAATTCGTTGGTAACACTAAGGATGAAAGGAAGAAATTAACGCGGCACCCCGGTGTCAGTTTAATACGTTTTATTTATTCAGACGTCCCGATGGTTCGTTTGATATGTCGGACGAGAACGACGGCAGGTTTCGGTGGGTGGACGGGCGGGAAGCCTGGGATAGGATAGAATAGAGGGTTCCTTTCTCACCTGGGTGTTTTATTACAACGACTCACACCACTGGATCCTTCTACTTGAGAGTGCTTTGCAGTAGTTATAAGAAGAGAACGCTTTTCGGTCTTCGGCGAAAGCAAGACGGGAGCGCCGAATTTCGCCTATTAAATTCCGCGTTAACGCGCAACTTATCTTCTCTCGGCGGAAATCTCACCATCTCTTTGATATATTTGTATATATGTATATTCGTAAATCCTGTAAAATGTATAAGCGTGAGTTTTTGTACATTTTTTATAAAGTATTAAATAAACAATACATCGATTCTGATAAATAAAAAAAATGAATTTTTTTAATGCATAGTCTTACAATGGATGTTTTTGAGCCGCATTATATTATATTATATTTAAACTAATCATACTGATTTTAATGAATTTCTTATTGAAAAAAAAATTGAAATCACTTAAACAACATAACAGAAAATATTTCATTTATATATTCGAAACGGGACGCAATTATAACCGTTGCATTGTATGTCTCCGAGTTTCAACCCGGTTCCCTATTTTCGTCGAGATCTGGAAACTTTTCGGGAATCGCTCGATCCCTATTCATCGGAGCCGACCGTTCGGCAATGAGGGCAAAGCCGAATTCGAAGGAATGATAATTTAGCTCAGGAATGCCACGTCTTCCTGGGGACGAGAAGGTTCTCTCGCTGCGTGGGTGGCCGCTTAGGAAGGATGGGAACGAGGCGAAAGAAAGTCGTGGAATTTCCAAATACGCCATCGATATTATATATAATATATAAAAACTTGGTGGAAATATTAATCTAGTCTATATGAACGATAGTTTTTAAAAATTATATCAAATAAGTATTGTACGATGGTCGGTGTTTACGCGTATCGCAGGCGCAGTGATGATGTTTGGAGTTTGTGAAATTTGATTTATTTAGCTTAAATTAAGCTTTATGTTTTATGCGATAATATTATTTCATATTCGTAATCAAAACTCACAATTTACGTTCATATAAATTTACGAAGAAATCGTGTAAACCCGTTTATTCATATATTTTAATGAACTGTTGTTCTCGAATAATACTTAGTAAAATTACCGATTATATTTGTTAATGATATTAGGTATATTACGAAATTGATTATAAAAAACAACATATGACATTTATATTGAAAAAATAAACTAAGACGGCTTAAAACAAAATTTGTAAAATGAAAAAAATTGACGTTGCAAATTACTTTAATTTCTGTTGTCAGTGCAATTTGTGAAATGAGATTCTATATGCGAGTATTTATCATATAATACACACCGAAAAGTCGCGATTTAATCACTGTAGCTTTTCTTGAGAAATTAAAATTTACTCGGTATCACAATTTAATTTTACGAGGATATCTATTTACCTGTGCTCTTTTTATTTATGACCCTTGGCTTGGCCGTGGGCGAACGAAGTTTCAGAGGGTGAGACTGAGACGGGGAGGTCGAGCTTAAAATGGTAAATCTCCGGACCATTCTCAATCGTAAATAAGAAAACGAGCGATTCAAATTAACGAGAAGGGCACATTCCGTAGCCTGAAACGGTCGCACTTAATTGGAAATCGATCGCATAATAAAATATCGACGGCTTGTTTCTGGCTGGAGAAGGAGGAACGAAAACATTTTGCACACTCCGAAATTATTAACTGCCGCCGTCCCCATATTATTTAACGTTTCGTCGGGTATTTTGCGAAATAATACACTCGCTTCTTCGCTCTCGAATGAAAGCATGACTTATTTCGCGATGATTTCGTCTGTTCCTATACACTCTCGTCAGCGAAAGCTAATTAGCGAAGGCTTTTTAAAAGCCTCGGTTGCTATGTGGCGTCGAAACAAAAGATTGTTTCTCTCTCGGCCGCCACAGAGAGGGAGAAAAGTGAGCGTTCTGAAATATTTTGTTCGCGCTGAAAGGTACATCATAAATGGTAATGAATTTCAAAGAGGCAAAATGTGTTTGTTTCTCGGAACTGGGCTGTATCATCCGCAGACACAATAAAACTCGCTCATAATACGTACACAATATTCCGTTTCGGTGCTTCACTAATTGGCAAGGCTGACTTAATTGAAACGTCTTCGCTGTAAAACTATACGAGAACTTTTGTCTGCGGCGTATGAACTCGGCGCGGCACGTGCTCCTTCCAATACAACACAGACGTGTCCAATTATAATCACAAAAACTCAATTTGCCATTCGGAAAACAGACGACGGATAAGGCGACGTATTCGCGGAGGTTTCTTGCAACAAAAGCCTCTCTGGTTAATTTTCTGAGAATTTTTTTTTCGGTGCGCGCGTTGTGACAACGTAGTTTTCCGCGTGTTCGGTCCCATGATACTTGCAGTTGTCTTTTTCGCTTCCACTCTCTAATATCTCGCATGATAGTAACTGTTTGTTTGCGTTTATAGCAGACGCAAAGCAGCCTCATATTACTATTCATATATTCAGTTTGTAAATTGAATACAATACCCGCAGTCGTGTTTTTGTAACAAATCACACCTGAAACCCTTGCAGGGATTACTTTCCCCATCTTATCTTTTACGAACAAACGACTCCCTCCCACGAAACCACCTCGGCCCATTTTGTAAAATACGCTCGCGTATACGAAATATAAAATAAATAGCTGAAAATTATTTCATTTTAGAATTCTGATACATTCTGAAGATATATGAATATCGAATATTGGAAAGTGGCAAATAAACTCTGTTCTCTCCCAGTCCGTTATGAGAATACATCTCGATGATACTAAACAGCTTTCTTTGGCACAACACAGCATACGTTTTCGTGCATTTTGCAATATATAACAAAGCTGAAGTCGCTGCGGTACGGAGTCTGTTTCGAAACTAAATTATGAATTTTCGTGGACGAATTTTACGACTTTTACATTCATGAATAAATTTATTTACACACTCGAAATGGCGGCGAATGCGCCACGGCCAGCCTCATATTTTAACCGTGTTTACGTTTATTTCTATGCAAAATATTCCTTTTTATCGAACAAAACGCAGAATATGGTGTCACAGTCTATGTGAAATGATTCGGCAAACCGTTCTAGGCAATAGTGGCACATCTTTACCCGCCTCGGTTCTTTGAACGGGAAAGCGCACACTGAACGATTTCCCTTCCGACTGTCGTAGATTTTCCATTTGCATGTAGCGAAGCCTACGGCGGATTGTTCTTTTTGAAAACGTCCCATCCCTTTCGTATGAATGGAAGCGGAAATAGACACGATCGTTCGTTCGCCAGCTCGCGAAACGATTGCGAACAAATCGATACGTTTGCATAGGAGAGCTAGGAAATCTCAGACAGATTTCGACCGAACCATAATTTATACGGTCGCGGCACTTTCTTTCTTTATTCGCTTTCATTATATTGCTTTTGTCGGTGGGTGGCGTTCGGCACAGTATTGGCTCATCGGCAACTAAGCCGCGATACGTCCGAACTGGGATTCGGTTAAATTCAGCAAAGAACAAATCCGACCTAAGTAAAATATTGCGCCGATAAATTTACATACATACGTGATCGGATTTCGGATTCCCGTGACCCCCGGCTCGGGGTCCAAGCAATTCCGAATATGTATTTATTTGCAGCGCGAGAAACGCATGTGTGTACACATACGCGCCGCGCTTTTTTCCTCCCTCTATCGGCGCTTGTTTGCTTTATGTGAACAAACCGATCGTGCCGGATGAAATTTTTTTTACAGGCGGAAATATTTGGTTTGAATAAATTTTCCACTGTTTGCAGCAGCATTTTCATTATGCGAGGGCGCCGAAAATTTCGCGTCGGTGAAATATCGGCCGACGCTTCGTTTCAATTTTCGTTAATTGTCTTTTTTAATGACACCGCTCAGTGCTTTGCGTACGCGGCCGATAAAAAATATGTGAAAATTTCGGTGTTCGGAATAGTGCAAATTTTTTATGAACTTAAATCAAAAAATGATTGCAAATCATTTGTATAATTTTTTTAATTGAGTGCAGATAGATGTCAGTTTTTGTTTTGTATGTGTGTGTATTTTTTTTTTACAAAGCCAACGCTCGTGGACATTGCTTTTATATGTACAGCGTGGTCAGACAGTATTGCTCGAGGCCAATGTACATTTGCCAAATTAAAATCTGTACCATTTGTATGTAACACAGTTGAATTCGTGTCGTTTTGCCTTTGTTGAAGGATTAATTTGTCACTGAAACGTAATAAAAATTTGAGTGCATACATCAAATATTTCATAATTCGTCTACCTGCTACGTAAAATTCATCAACGCATATTTCAAATGATTTTCAAATACTATTGAAATTCAATGTACCTTTGTAATCCTGGAAAATCGCTGTACAATTGTATAGTTCGTCTATGTTGTTGTGTTCGTATACAAGAGGGCCAGTGTCAATTATTTTAAAGTTGCCCATGACTAGGGTGGTTCGGCTGGATTTCCAATAATCCAGGAATACGTATGCGATACATTTGTATGTCCATTGCAACTGTGCACTGTGGCAGATTGACATGCGGCTCATAACTGCTACATTCTACAAAGAGCTTTTAGTAAACGATCGGTTCTCAATTTCAATAAATATCGACTGTGATCTATTTCAAATTACATTAAGACTTTTCAATGAACTCGACTTTACAAACAATAAATTAATTAATTCGACACAAAATATTATATATAGATCTAATCATTCGTAAACATCCTTAATTAACCTCGCACAATACCTTATAACCATCACGCCGCGAAAGCCCGACAACAAATTCGATAATGAGCAAGACTCGCATGCGAACTACCACCATTGAGAAATTTGTTTATCGTTGAATCGTTAACGAAATAATATAATTCGACTGAACGATTATGTCTTAAAGTAGCGGCTGATGAGCCGCCATTCAGCCGCTTCATTAAGCAGCCGCACCGTGCGTATATACGACCGACTCGAAACAGAAATGTAATTATTTTAGACGTGTAAGCCGACTTCGAGGGCCGCCCATATTACGTTATATTATGCGGCATACATGGTATATGGGTTCGCGAAAGCGTATTACTTAATAACTCGTGTCGCCAAAAGCTCGATGGGGTGCAAATTTGCGCAATTTGCGGTCCGCAAGTTGACTAGACGTCAGACGATTGCGGCTTGATGTTGCGTGATTCGATGCATCTTCGAATGTGTTGTGTTTCAATTGGCTTCGTATCGATCGTTGTGTTTTGTAATAATGGGAAAAATAATTCGTAGTCGCGGGAAAAATGCGATGAACGCATGCGGCGGATTCGTTTGTACGTGATAGGAATTTTTCGGGAATGTTTTTCCGTTTAATTTTCGCGATGCATTGAAATGCATCGTTTGATTTAGCATGTGTAATGTTAGCTATTTCCACCGAGTTTCTCTTTGGTGCGTTTGTTTGATTGCTATACATACTGAAAATAATGTGAGTGAAATGTTGAATATGACAAATAGCTCGTTTCACATTTCCATCAAAGCGATGGAATTCTAATTAAAATTCGTTTCAGTTCAATACTGATTGAGTTTCTATTTGTTTTTGTGTTGTTAATGAATTTTTGGCAGAACTTTTTTCTATTGATAATAGTAATTTCAAACCCATAAATAAAAATACCTACATGTGAGTTTGAATTAAATATTGAATATTATTAAACTTGACATATTAACTGCTTTAAAAATAATTAAATTTTTAAAAATTTATTATTTAATTTTATACAATTCCACGAAGTAATCGCAAGTGTATAAATTTTTATTTTTCAATTAGAGCCAGACTTCAACGAGCATTAAAATCCATCGTCGATATACGCGAATCCAATTAAAAGCACATCCTTTCCTGATTACCAACAGTGGAGGGAGTACCAGTAATTGCGCCAGTCCCTCGCGCGCAATTATAACTTTAATTTTCGAAAGCGAAAGTTACACCGATGTGTTGCCGACCGAAAAAGTAGCCGAGCGAAAATAATAAAAGTTATCATTCTGCGGACGGGGGCGGAGCGGCTATGTATGGCCGCTGTTTGTATGGGCGAGCAAGTAGGCAGTGTTGAAACCTCCGCGAGCACATAAAATATAAACGCGATGCGAAAAGCAATCTTCGTGAAAGCCCACTTCGGCGAAAGGAAAACTTTTAATCCGATAATCAAATACGCACGGCGTCCTCGCGCCACGGTTTGCGGTACGTAACGAAGGCCGTGTGTTGGACTTGCCCGTGACCGTCGAAGCCTCCTTGCTGGTACGTGCTTAGGCCCATGGTATGTGCTAATGGGTCTGATGGGCTGACGCTTGATTGGACTCAATTAGCAAACTCCGGCGCGGTGTTTGCAGACCACGTTAGTTCCGGTGCCGAGTCGCATCGTTTCGAAATTTTCGAATCGATCCGTTGTTCGAGAGCTAAGAATCGATTTTTATTGTTGTGTTTCGAGATTGGAAAAGCGTTTTCGTGTGTGTGTGGGTTGTGTGGGTTGTGTGGTGAATTGGTTTTTTGACTGTTTGGTTCGTGTTGTAATCGAAATTTTAATTAATGGGTATATTATCATTTAAATATCTATTCAGTTCATATAATTATCTCTCGTGTTTGATTAAAAGTTTTTTTCGTTACATTTACTTGAAAATATTCGGGGCTTGGTATTTTAATAAATTTCTGTAAAAATATTTAAAGGCTTGAATTGTGCCTTGAAACGAGCATCCATAAATAATGTACATATAATAGAAAAAATATTTCAAAATTCTTTAATTTTTTCATGAACTAAGGAATTCCAACATTGTCAACAGCGTGTTTATCGATTAAAGCAACGATTTTTTGACATTCAGTCCACCCTCCTTTGTATAGAATTTCAAAGTATGCTTCAACTTCCTTTATCGAAAATTTCCGCGTTTTTATTTCTTTTAATTAAATGCTGAACATCCGAAGCGAGCTTTGATTTTTTTAATACGATCCTACCTTTTACGCTCCTCAAGAGAATATTTTTACTTCCACGAAATCAAATCCATTACAACTGAAAGCATTCCATAAACAAAAACATCTAAATTTCACACAAAGGCGATCTTAAAACATATTTTTCATATACGTTGCCAAGATATAATACATTTTATCATCGCGGACATTTCACACCGCTCCCATTTTACAGCCACCGTTCCGGAGAGTGCGGCCTTCCGCTCACAATATTTACTATCATTGGTGGAAATTTTACGGTTCCGATATATCATACCACTGAAAAACGACAAAAAGTCAGTTGGCTCACGACGGTCCGAAACGTGGACACTAAAGTTACAAATAAAGAATACGGGGGACAAAGGGGCGGCAATCGAGCCATACTACGACAAACTAATCCTGGGGCAGCTCGTTCCCGAAGGAGCAGGAGGAGGAGATGGTGGAACGCTGAGCAATAAGCCCCAAAAGCCTTCTTGCATACCGTCGTCCGTGGCTCTCTTCGGCAACAAATAATCTCGTCTAGATAAAATCGCAATAAAGGACACATGGTATACGGGCACCTGCCGATTTTTTTCGGTGTTAGTCTGCCGTGAAACGCGAATCGAAACCGAAACGTTAAACGCATTGATTTTTTTCGTTTGTTTTGCTGAGAATATTTTATGGGGTAGTGTAAAACTCTATTAACTCGGCGAGCGAGCACCCGTGGATAAAATGCCGCTCAAAATTAATTTATCGAGCTATTAGCCCTCGGTGTACCTGTGTCGCTTTGGGCAAAATACACAATGATAATAAATTTTGCAGGCGTCGTTCAAGCGGTTATTTTTTTATTTCAATGTAAACGGATTTTTTATAAATTCAAAACATTTAAATTCAAATTTTCAACGAGGAAAATAAAATTCAGTTTAAATTTTCGAAAATTGTTTAATGTTCATACAACTCAATGTTGTGCTTTGATCGATTCATCTATAAACTTCATAAATAACATTTATCAACGATTCGAATTTAAAAATTGGAAATATTTTATTCATGATAATTTTTTTGTTATTGTGTTCTCATTGTCATATTATTTTATCAAAACAAAAGGTCATTTCTAAAAATAAAAATTATTTTTCTTATTTCGAAAAAAATACAAGAATCATAAATTCCATAAATTTAAATAAATTAACTAAAAATATTTATATTACAATAATTTGTTATTTTTTTCCATTTCAGAACAAACCAAACTATTTTCAATACAATTTCGTTGATTAACCAATGATTTAGAACGCACTAGCGTAAACCATCGGCTAAAAGCCTATCGGACCCCGCACGGTCGACACCGTCCATTTCGGCGGGGGCCAGTTTAGCGACATGTTTTGTTTTCGGCGACAAACACACAACGGATGGAAATCATTTAATTACACAATCGTCCAACGGGACCCGCCGTTGCCAAACGCCGGGATTCAATTCAATTATCCGGAATCAATTAGAGTCGGACCGACACTTCGAACGGCGCACCGGAGGCACGTACGCCTGCATCGGCCGCCGAGGTGGTGCGATTGTATTGTGGCACACGGTCGTTTGGTGCTCAGACATTGTAGTCGTGGACGATGGTGTTTTGCTGCCGATGGCTCGAAGGTTCTAGGAGAAAGAGTGGCCGGTTTCGCTCGATGGGTTAACTGTGTCTGAAGAAGAGACGCTCGAGGATTTTTGAAATGTTGTCAAAATGGGGTTGATTGTTTTGACGTGAAGTGGTTTCTTTAATAGTGTTTAGTATGAAATCTTTGTAATAAAGTATTCAAATCGATTTTTCTTTTGAATAAAAAAACTGATCATCCGGAATGAAATGATAAAGTTTTGTTATGAAATATTCATTTAGTTCTTAGTTTATCTACATCTACATAAAGTAGACGTTTTATTTCGGCTGCATCATATAAAAAGGGTTGATATTTTGGGCCCTTTTTATGCGCATACGAATATATAGAGAAACGGCATCGTAGCGGTTTTCCAATTTCACCGAACGCTCTCCGTTTTGTTTAGAACTCAATAATTCGGGGTACGCAACCCCGGAAAAGTTCCAAATGGCGATAAATGATTATCGCCCAAGGATCCCGTATCACCTATCCCTTCGGTGCTACAAAGCTGCAATATTATCATAAGCCCGGCCGACAAATGCGTAAACATATTTCATACGAGCACATACACGGCATATTATGTACCCACGCAGCACGCCGCTTTATTCGCGCTTTTAACGATCTTATATTCGTTTGCCGACTTTTGTTCTTTGCCGGCTTCTAGGTGAGAATTAAACTTTTTTTATCACGGCTCGAGGCTGGCCCGGATCATTTGGGGAACGGTTTGTAACGAGGATGTAGTGTTAGTGGTTCGCTCGTGGGGAGGATCGAATCCCTCGGGAGGCATAATATTGGTTGTGTAAAACAATAGCGCTGAGCTCTCGCCTCGCATTTGCAGACGTTCGGCTCAGCGTTTACTGCCGTTCAAGTACTTACATTTTCCCTCCCTCTGATGCCATGGAAAGTAAAAGAAAAAAGAAAGTCTTTCGCGAAGAATTTCCCTTATTTTTTTTTTCGTTCCTTTTTCGCAGGCCGCCCTTTCGCCCGATTCGCCTAATACAAAAGGAGACCCCGTGAGCCGATACGCGTACATAATTTATTTACTGGTGTTTGCGTACGTATGTAGTGTGTCGTTTTAAATAAACAGCGTGCGTTACATTATCAAGAATAAAGTAAAAGGTAGTCGAATAAGATAATGCTCTGAATATTTTATGATACACATCCGGGTCAGGTACTATGTTAAGCTTGATCATACGTTCCAATTTTCTCTGCTCGAAAAATTTTGCTCTTATATGATTTATAGTTGAATTATTTTGTGAAATGTGAAAGAAATATTAAATAAGAATAACATTTTTAAAATATTATTCAATGTATGGATTATTTTCTTGCTTTGTTTTCAATCAATGCTTTTGATCCGATATCTATTTTTCTGGAGATTTTGGAAAACTCTTGTCTAATTTCGGCAAATGCGGTTGGCGGCGATTGGGAGTGGCTTTCGCCGCGGGTCGTTTCGTTCACTAAGTGGCTTATTACTTTAATTGAACGTAACTTGTTCAGATGGGGTCAATCACGGCTAAATCATCATTACGCTACCCATTCAGATGGAAATTTTCTTATTTCAACCCGCTGGCTGCGAAGCGGATAGATCTTCAGCTTTTTGTTCGATAATTGGAAGACATCTGCCCTCCCGCGTTCGGCTCCTTTCATTCAAAATTGAAACATTCGCGACTAAACGTATTTTGTATTCAAGTCTTTTATACGCGTGTATCTAACAAACATTCGTTTTCGTTTGCTCGTTCCTTTTCAAAATGAGTATTTTCATTGAATTAATTGGAAAAACTATTTTGTTACCGTCGCGTCTCATTTCGTGGAAACGTCTATCGAGCTTAAGATTTTTCCGATATTAGGTCTTCAAAGCTAAATTAATTTGATATAATCCAAAATTCGATAAGATGAATTAACTAGAATTCGTCAAAAACATTTCAAAAATTTTAATGAAAGCATTTTACTTATTTTACGAAAAACATATTTTAGAAACAATGAAAATTTTATTACAACACAACCGACACGAATTTCCCACATTCACCCACACAATTAAAAAACGCCAGTTTACAAAACCAACAACCACAATCTCCCAAACTACAAAACATAATTCCCGACACACTTTTCAATTAAACAATCGACAAACAATTTGACGACCCCGAGAGCATCCCCGCACGTATTTCATCACGTACGACCCAATTACTCGGAATTAAAAGGCTCGGCGGCCGTCACACGACACCGCAGACTTCGGATGTTTGTCGGCGACGCTGTTGGCAATTTGGCTGCTTTGCACAGAACCGATTGGGCAATAACTTTGAATAAAGTGCGACCGATACGACCCCGGACGCAAATGAGCCTAATGGCGAATGGCCGGCTGGCCGCCACTAACTCTCGCCGGCCACCCGCCTGAATTACGGAGGTTGTCTGCTATTCGGATTACTGGGGGTGTTTAGGGGATGGATGCAAATCTCGAAGATGCACTCCTGTGTGAAAAAGATTAAGTATGTCGAGGGGTTGATGGATCGAGTTGTTACGGGGCGCTGCTTCGATTTGGTCGTCGAGTTTGTGCTATTTTTTTTTTTTATTTGACTTTGTTGTTGTTTATGATTGAAAATGAATTGACGTATTGTTAAAATTTAGAAATTGCAAATTTTAGATTCGATTGATAAATATTTAAATTTGTTTATTTTTTTGACATTATTCTATTTATAAGCTTTTTTTAATCAATAAAACTTAAGATTTACATGGATAAATTTTCAGTAATATAATATTGTGTACGTAAGCGTATACATATATAGTTTGAATATCGATTCAAATTATAATCCATCGATGTCCTTGTACGAAGTACACGTCAGACTTTGATAATTATCATATATTGATACCATCAAGCTCCGAGTTAATTATACAATAATTTACATCTTAAGATCAATACCAAATCGAATCCTAGATTAGTCAGTTTGTAATTCAATACACCGACGAATCAAACCCCCAAATTACTCTAAGCACTTCCTTCCAACAATAACTTTAACATTCCTTCAACCTTCACGACATCCCAAAAAACACAAAACACAACTCCCACACCACCTCCCGTCTCCGTCACCAAAACACCCAGCCCCTCGCGAAGCTTGCGATTCAAGCACGCTCCGATGGCGGTCAGCCGGTGCACTGCTGCAGAAATGGCGATGCATTTATTTTTCTTGGTGGTCGGCCGTCTTTGTGCCTCGTTGGTCCACCACAAAGTGGACTCTTTTCCGAACGAGCGGCCCCGTGGAAATGCGAGCCGAAGCACGGGCTCTCGGAGGAACGTCGGCGACGGTTCACAGCACCAGAAACTACCGGTATGTCTGAACCGGAGGACTCGTACACGTAACGTTCTATTTACAGTGCGGCTCCATTTTAAAATGGACAAACCATTTCAAACAAGCGACGGGTGTGTTCGTGTTGGACGCGCTTTGTCCGCTGGTCGGTCGTGGACTCGGGAAATTTCGCTTGTGGAGTTGTGAAGTGGATTGTGTGAAAAATTTTAGTTGCGGAATCAAGGTGTATGATGAATTTGTGTTTTGGAACTGAAAGTTTCATGGAATTCGTTTTGTGATGAGATTTTAAACGGAATTAAAACAGATTTATGGTAGAGTAAAAAATGTATGTTTTAATTCATATTACGTTTTAATATTTTACATTTGCCCTGAAGCGAAATATAGTCCGAACTTTTCTCTCAGATAAAAAATGTGTAAATATATTTTTGAACGTTTGTTTACATGAAAACGATTTTTCCGTGTGTACATTACAAATATGAAAATGCAATTTAGTATCTAGTAACATACATCATGCAACATATTCTTTTTTCACAATGAACTAAATTATATAATAATTTCATATTTTATTATACGGAAATCGCAGAATATTAACTCGCACAGAAACGAACCTTTCAAATATATATCACGAAAATAAAAAGACGTTCGTTTGACAGACGTCTCGAAATAGAACATTCGAGGAGCGCCGAATCGTAACTATCGTCTCGAAACAACGCACAATTACGCGCACGATAAAGGCGGCCTTTTTTCGCGCTCGTCGCCGGGAATGGGCGTTTCCTTTTATGACGTTTTCGTTTTCGGCGGAAGTTTTTAATAAGCGACCACCTAATGAAACATTACCGCTTCCGCTGGGTTTCCCCTTTTCCGCCCCCTCGCATAAAGAATATCCGCCTCTGCATGTTACGTTGGTGAGGGTGGAGGGCTCCAGTGGAGCCTTTATTGATACCTTTAACCTGAGGCGCCGGTGTTGCGCTCGGAGGTTGTAAATTTTGAAGGCCCTATTTGGTCTTTCTAATGAGGACGACGCCAAACGATCTTTCCAGGGTTGTATACATTTTTTGTAGTTTCATAATTGTGAAAGTTACTTTAAAAAATTTCAATTTCTTAAAATTAAATATGTTACAATATCGTATTTTTTTGCGTGAAACTTTTTATTGGACGTCTCTTGTACAATATTCACGTTCATTTTGAGCGTATAGTCACTTTTTATATATAGAATAATATAGAAAGTAATCGTAATTTGTGTTCTCGTTCACTGTAAATAGATATAAAAGTCGTCATATTTTGGTTATATCGCTTTTTGTTTACCCTATGAAAGGGTTCGTTGTATCATTTTGCGTGAAAATGAAACTCGAAAGAGGTTAGCCTTTATGGCCCTTTGCTACATAGTCGGGTGACATCGTGTCCATGAGAGTGACAACTACCAAAGGAAAGCTGACCGCTGAAACTATCCCTGGCTGCGTACGTTAAATTAGGACACATAAATAGAATATTGCCGCACATAATAAACATACAAACGAAAACGACGCTCACACGCGACTACGAACAAAGTAGACTTGTAATAGTGATAATACGGTACGGATATTTTATTTGCAAAACTGTTACTTCTTGTCGAAACGTGCAACGATGACGTCGCATTTGTATCATTAACAAAGCACTAAGTTTCTGTATTTCGTTGTTTCCGTGCAAATTGCTGAATTCCATCACGGCTAAGTCACAAGTGTGCACGCCGCGCTGCATTTCGGCTTCAGGATAATTTATTCCGACATCCTCGGCATAAGTTCGGCTTCTGAGGCTTACACGACCCAAACCTCAAACTTGGATCCTAGCAATTCAGTGTGCAACAACTGGACTCGTACCGGTTTGTCTCCTTATCGCCGTCTCGTAACTAACAAATCCCACGAGCAAGACAATGAGTATATTAATGAAATACTCTTCTTTTACAATTGAAATTATTATTATTATTATTATTATTTGTTGATTTTTATGTAAATTAAAAAATTATTTTCAAATTAAATAATAATTTCATAAGTATTCGAATTTTTAAAACCCTTATAACATTTTGAGTCATCGATAAAATTTTAAACTTAATTGATATAAAAAATTATAGAAACAGTATCAAAAACTATTCATGGCATAAAAGATCATAAAGATCAATATCTTTAAACGTTGGATAGCATAAAAAGGAGTTTGCAAAAATGATAAATAAGAAAGGAAACACGAAGATTTATTTAAATAATATGGGCAAAGCTGCCGCTGGGAGCAAGGCTCCGCGTGCAAATGTATAACAAACAATCTTCCGCGGAGCAAGACGGCTTGCCGAGATTGTATTTACATACGGCCTTAAATCAAATATGCTTTGAATCAAAGTGTTGATGCCCCGCTTCCTTTAATATAAATCCTAGAGATGGAGAAGACGTTTCCTTTCGGAGGCGCGCCCGAAACATTTTCGGTGAGAAAAACCGTCCAGTCTCGAGAATATCTCTTTTTCGAAAATGCTATTTTTATTGCATCTAAATTTATATAATTTCCTTAGCGGTTCAGCAGCGGAGAAATCGTTTATGTATGTGGTGAATTTGAAATGCGAATTGATTTCGGGAGATCGCAACCAATCATCTGGGTAGCGCGTAATCAGTGCGCTTCGAATCCGGATCGGATCAACGCGTGCGTGCTCGGAAAATCGAGGAATGGGTTGAAAGCAAGTAGCAAACCTTCTTAAACACGTGTAAGCTACATATGTATGTGATTTGATTCAATATGTGACATTAGGTCTCTAGGGATAGGCGGGTGATTAGGAATCTCAGCTCGTGGCTTGAAAATGGAGTATTGGTCTTTGATATATGAATATACTTCATAATAATTTTATTTTTGCTATTTTTTCGTTTATAAATAACATACTTTTTAGTTAAACACTTACGTGTGCGATGCAAAGATATCTTGAAAATCGTAGAAGGATTTAAATAAAATGTTTCTCACGAAAGTCAATTAATACGCTGAAGTGACTAAGCGAAGGTGTGCGAGACGTACAAAGGACGTAATTAACGATTTAATTTATTTCTAGACGCCTTGTTTCTGCCCTTGTTGGCAACGAAAGGAAATGGCCGAAAAAATTAATCCCGCCCATAAAGTCAAAAATGGTACGAAAAAAATTATCCCCGTCGTAATTAAGCTCGGAGCAGTGGTCAAACGAAAGACGACGTCCTTTTACGAACAAAATTCATGAGGTTCGTTTCAAAGGTTTTCTTTGATTACGTACCTAAAATATTTTTTTTTCGTCACTAATACGTATATACAACATAGATACTGCTAATTTTGAAATTGCCGGTCGCTTCAGATCGAAACGAAACTTCGAAGGAGTAACAACCCGTGAAGGAATCCGTTAGATGCGAAGCACACAAGGTCGCATAATATGTGACAAGTTTGCTTACGTGTGAATTGACCGTAGCTGCGAAACTTTCGCAACTTTCGGGCATTGAGATTTCAACAAAAGCTTTCATTTTCTTCTATTTTTTCCCTTCTTTCTTTGGGCCTTTTCTCCACCTCGAGGGAGTGAGCGCCGAAAAAGAAAGGCCCGAACCCAATCCGAAGTGTCAAAGTATATTTCAAAAGTCCCTCGTGTATTATATTTCTGTGTAACTACGGAGCACGCTCTCTTAGAAATTCTTAATGCCTTCTCTCTTACGTTATATATGTTTTTGCACATTAAATTAAACGATCATAACTTTAGTAATGAAAGAACGTTACCCGTTGCGCTATCACGCGCGCGAAACTTTCTACATATTGTCAAACAATATTTCGACGAACCCTTTTCCATTCGACACTATTTATATAGCGGCGGACTATTTCGGTATTTACTCGGTACAAATTTTCGATTGAAATTACTTAACCGCTCTCCCTTTCGCTTTAACTATCGAACGAAATTGAATTTCATATTAACCGCTTATAGATATTATCGAGTTATGGCACACGAGTTTGTTCGGAAATTTTTATTTTCTTCGCAGCGCACACACACGTACACACAAAAGTAAACATATCAAATTTCATTAGCGTTGGTTTCATATTGGTCTCTTATACAGATACAAGATGAATTCTAATATTTACACACATTATATGCGAGTACTAGGTACGTGAATCGAGCTGAAGGGAGACGAAACGAATGAACGAAAGGGAGCACGGTACGTCCCAAAAGTTTCCCTCCATCAGACCGAGCCACCCCGATTCTCATCCGTCGCGCACTTTTATTGTTAAATAATTGGATTTTGTTTTGTGAAACCCCAGCGAGTCGGAGTCCTAGTCTTTTGTGCCACCGGCGACAGAGAGAGTGGCTGCCTCTCTCCCTGCCGAATCCAACTACAGTCACGTTTATTGAACGCTCCACTAAAAACATCCTCTTTTTAAGTACATTTAAATGGGAGGCGGCAAAAGTGGAGGATGGGTTCGATATGGCCCGACGTGCTTTGGCCAGGTTGCCACATTACCACCACGAAATCCGCCACCTCTTCCTCCTTCCGTTCACTTCAGAAACCACCCCACACGTAGACGACTTCATACTCTCTGCACAGCCGAGGAAAATGCCAGTTCTAATTCCGCATAGGTGCTAAGCTCATTGTCGCCGGTGTTGAAAAACAGAATGAGCCGAGTTTGAAAACAGAACTTTTTGCAAATGCGATGGCGCTAATGTGCGGACGCCGCTGATTAAATTGAAATCAGTGTTAATGGGATCATTTGTTTGTAAAAAAATCGCTTTAAAAATTCTTTTTCGACATTATTTTCAAATTATAAGGTGCTATTGTTGTGTCCGTCAAACTGAAGGAAGGTAAAGTGGGAAACATACGTATGTTTTCTCTCTTTCCGAGAAATTCTTTTTGAGAATTCGCTTGTTCCACGAAAGTGGGCGAAGGCACAAAGAAACTATTTAAATTGATTTCGGTCGGGTGTTCATCCATTGTAGATATAGAGTTCGTCCTGCAGACGTCTCCTCATATTGAATTATCCATCTACATGTTGGTTTTACACAAGACTCTCCCACAGGAGAAAATCTGCCGCTTAAGAAAACATCGTTTTCGTTCTCGTCCAATATTCGCGTGCACGAAAATTCTGAAAAAAAGATGCAAAGGTTAGGCAAACAGTTTTCCACGTTTTTCTTTCATTTTCTACATAAACTTTCATGCTAAAATATATATGTGAATTTAAAATAACTGAAACTAAAAATTTTAAGAAGTGTAGAATCTATTTCTAGAATTTTTATTATAATATTTAAAAATTTTAGAAAACATCTATTTTTTGTCCAGTAAAGTAGGACTTCATTGCAAGAAAGTTTGCAACATTCTCGTATATGAACATGTTGAATTTAAACCTGCAAGCAAACAATCGGATATTGAACGGCGGATTTTCTTTTTGTTTACGTACGGTGCGCTCGTATCGTAGAGAAGGAATTTCCCATAAAGCCTCTACTAAATAGTTTTTGAAAGTTTTATCAGCGGCACGGGACCCCTTTTGTCCCCTTTTACTCCCTTTTGTCTATCGCATATAACTCTGCGAGGCTGCATGAGGTGTCGCAGGAACCCGATTTGTACCAAGGCACCCTGTACGAATAGCAAATAGAGAAAACAGAACCTTTATTTTAGATTTATTTAGATCAGCAAAGCCTCAAAGTTTCAACTTTTCCATTATGCTCGACGACCGTGCGTTCACTTTTTTCTCTCGACTCAAAGAAAAAGTAATCCAATAAAAGTCTATTTCAGATCTGATACATAAATATGTATTCCGATTATAGTTTTATAAAATTTATTTTTTCAACTAATTAATTATTTAAGTATTATACTTATATAAAGTTTCAATTATTCTTGGAGTCAATTGAATTCCACTTCACCTCAATGGGTTTTTCGCACTTTTTTCAAGCGTTCTCTCCAAACACGAACGTGTCTTAATTAAGCGTATAAAAGGCCGTCCGGGATAAAATCTTAATGGGGCTTTAACAAGTGTCATCAGTGCGGTGGTGGTCCCATTTTCTGGACCGTGGGCTTTCTCTCGACAAGAGGGAAGGAGAACGCTGGATATCCTTCAGAATATACCCATGGATACTCAGTCGAGTATGAAAAGAGGACCAGATCATATTAGGCTCGTTGGGGATTCGAGGCTCCGACTCCTTTTGTTTGAGTTTTGGCTGGGGCGGTCTTTGATTGGGAGTCTCAGATAAAACCTCCACAAAGGTGTACTATAATGTACCATGCGCTCGCTGATATTGTGGTACAGGACCGCCTGATTATGCAGACGACATGAAAAAGATAATCCTAGACTTTCGGCCACGATATATGTACGACGTTATAGCGTGGTTTTTGAGAGCGTGTACGAACTCAATGATTCGCCTCGTAGTGTTATCTACATTTGAACGATACTAAATTTCGTTTCTTTTGTCGAGAGAATTTATATAAAATTTGAATAGATTTAATTTACTTTTTCATCGATTCTGAAACGAAACGCCGCCGCGATTATTACATACATTTTAATACCGCAGCATTGTCATACCATAATTACAGCTGGAATCGTTCATAATGAGTCCCGTCCCCATGAAATATTCACGTTCCGACAATTGCGAAACATTCCGCAAAACGAGTATTTCATCCGCGGACGAAGCTCGGATCGGAAACAAAAGCTCGTTTCGTCACCACTCCGCAATTATGCTTTCCGGCATTCGTTAATTTTCAAACGCACCAATCGAAATCGGATATTCGATCGCATACGCGTATCAATACGCGCGCGTATTTTTGCACGAAAATACACGAGACCGCAATATGAAATATACTTGTGCGCACAATAAACCGAAATCGGCACTGCGGATTCGTTTCGGGCCGGCGTTTTTCAAACGAAATTGACGATTGAAACATTTTTGATTGCGACCGCCGCAAAATGAAGCTCATAAGTATTCATGTTTCCCGTTAACGAAGTATTCTCTCCGATGGCTCCCTATCCCTTCGGAGAGGCAACCCCGTTTTTATATTCGTATAATATATATTTTTTTCTTCCGTTCGTTCTCTCTCGTCTTTCGAATAATCTAGTTCTCTGGCGAAGGCGTGCGCTCCCATATATGCGTCGTTGTATACTTGTACGTATATCTAAAAGCAAATAACATCCGACAAAAATTAAAGCAGCCCCATAAGAAGTCGTATATGTGCAATAGGATGATGTAGTATTACCCTAATGAAATCTTTACCTCTACTTTTTTCCCTTGCAACTCGTACATACACAAAAGATCTATAAAATGCGCATTTACCTACTGTCCCCCTTTTTTAACATGCAATATGTATATGTACATTATTTCTACTATTACGTGCCTATTTAATTAATATTTTGATTTAAATACTCGAAATATTAAATAAATATTTTGAATTTTTCTTATGTAACAAAATAAAATAGTATTTCAATTTATTTTTCAGTACCGTTTTATTTTCACGCGTCGTACTTCATATTTCAATTTGTGATCGCGAAAAAGTGACAGTGCCTTAAAAATTGTGATCTCGTGACTGTTTAGTGCGCTGTTTCATCTAGTTTCATCGCATAAAAGAATAATAGACGCACCGCAAAAGGCATATGAGGGAAACAGGTACGCGTTCCATAAATAATGAATTACCTTCAAATCGATTGAACCCGCGACCTCCCCATTTTTCGACTAAAGGGGAAAAAGTTGATAAAAAACGGCTATTGGAGGTAGAGAACCAGGGATAACTGGGGTACGAGTATCTATAAAGGTGATGCAAATTTATTGGGATTCAACCTCATCGAACGAGATCCCTCCGTAACCAGGGATGTTCACCCTGACAGTATATGTGACAAATATAGCGAAGATATTTTCTGTTTTATTCAATGAACTGCATTATTTTAAATTTCACGCATGCAAAGATTTACTCATGGGAAATTTACGGTTGTATATTTTTATTTGTAAAATTTTTTTAATGTTTATTATAATGATAAAATTTAATTTTCGTAGCTGAAAAAAATAATGCATTTTTTTATTTATTTATATAATATCGGCAACCCTTTGGATGTATTTTTTTATAGTAGAGAAATTTCATAACCCTGTCGATCGTATATTTAGTATGTAAGACGTCGATAGCTGGAGACGGGTGGTTGTCAGCTATATCAGCGGTTCTCTTGCCCCGATATTCCCTTCGTCTCAACTTGGTAAATTTCGCTCGCACAGCACTTTTGAAACTATAACAAATTTGTCAATACCGCAGACGTGTTTAAAGCGGAGATGTGCTGCAATATCGTATAAGTTTTAACCCCAACTCAAATACCACAACTAGTGTTTGATACACCCATTAATCGTATTATGAACATGTGTACACATATAAATGTATTTCGAATTCAAAATTGATGTTATAAGATGGCATGCGGAACTGTCTGGATTTCCAACTTAACGCGTTTGATCCAACTGAAATTCAGTGTTAATAACTAGTTGCGAACAATATTGTTTCATAATTAAAGCTAATATAAATCAATTATTTTGGTAAAGTTATTTTTGATTATAGAATTGTACATATAGTCAAATTCAATTTAAATTTAAAATTACAAAAACTAGAGTTTTCTTGACATAATTATAAACCGTACGCACTTAAAATTTGTTTCCAACTAAACGCACCCACGCAATCTTCAAAGTCTTCATAGTTCTAAAAACACTCAACCAAAGCAACTGCCACCCCCATAACGTACACGGACTATTTCAACATAGGCCTGCTCAGATTCATTCGATGCATCCGTTGCAAAAGCCTCAACCTCCATCGAGCAGGTAACGACGCCATTTATCCGCCATCGTCGTCGTCGAATCTGTCCGAAGTGGGCAAATAAATCCCCAGGGAGGCCTTCACCATCCCTTACATATATTTTTAGTATATATATTCCAATGTTAGAGGTGGAAAATGGTAGCGTGTTCACTCCCCGATATTTTGTCTCGCGAGCAATGTCGTTATCTCATAGGTGTCCAACTTTGTGTCCGCTTTGTTGAAATGTGGATTTAGATAATTTTCAAAGTATGATTTAAATTAAATTAAACTTTTAAATAATTGATATTTTGTGTTATTTGATTTATGGTAGGTGAGAATTTAAAAAAATCTCCAAGATGTGTTGGACACCACTGCGTTGTTCCATAGTATGGTGTATGTATCGTTCCGGACCGACCTTTTCCCATCAATCCACTTTACACGGAGCAATGCATCGCAATACCGACAGCTTTACCTGTTAGCTGGGAAATGGGGTTTTTTGTGACTATTTTTTTTTTGTTTTCGTATGTATTTTTTCTCGATTTTTTCGCCTACGTGCGCTGCTCTGTCTCCATTCGACGTGTATTGAAGATCGGCACTGCCACAAAACCAGCCGCATCCATTTGCTGCCGTTCGCTTTGAATCGATCCCTGGTTTTTAAATACGTTGAGATTTAACCGTAGAATGCAAGTCTGGCCACTATTTATTGTCCAACGATAAAATGTTAATTGTCTAGTTCAACGAATTAATGTTAGTAAAAGTTAATTTGTCGTAAAGTTTTTGTGTTGATATCGAAGAAGTTTATCATTTGTGATTGGTTTTCTGTTCATTTAGAATGTTTCTGTTATTTATTTAAATTCACCAATGAATGATCATTTGTAATCTTGTTGGGTTTATTCGCGTTTGATGGTTAATTACGAAACATAAGTCAAATTTTGCACAGCATTAATAGGAATTTACAGATGGAATGCACAAATGTCACATGAATTTCTAATTAACTTCATGTACACGTGAGTGCATTCACGATAATAATGTAAAACACATTCCATACGTAGATATCGAATATGCATTTTCCATTAATTTGAGATGTTAACAAAATATTTTTATTGTAAAATATTTTACATTACCTTGATTCATTTTAATATCATATTTTTTTATATTTAAAACACTTTGGTTAAAAGATTTATATACTTTAATATCTGGAAAAAAATACAAGTCAAAATATCTAAGTATAACATATTATTCCTGTGAGAAAATCCTATTTCACTTAAAAATCTCCAGCTACTATGTACTCTGCAGTGAAAGGAACTGCCATAAAACTACGGACTTGAAACGTACCTAGAGACTGCAAGAAGATGGTGGTTGTTTGGAACCATCTTCCGCCAGGATGCTCCCTGAAGTGTGGACTTCCGACGTACTCTTCAACTCGTTAATAGTATGCAATGTAAACTTTCGAGCGCGACCCGCCCACCACCCACTGCCCACCGATGCCGCCCACTCGATCAAGGAAAGGGAACCGACGGACAACAAAGGTGTTTCCACTCAGGAGCGAACTTCAAAAGGAGCGGTCATTCAAAACGTTCTTTTTAGCGAAAGGACTAAAAAAAGTGTACACGTAACAAAAGAAGATCCCGAACCGTTCAAAGACGCCACGGTATAATTGCGAAACACGTAACCGCGGACCGGCGCGTTCACCTTTCAGGAGCGCTGAACCTGAAAGCGCCAAAGGTCACATTGTCGCAGAACAACAATAAATTTTCACAGAGAACTCGACATGTAGACTTACGTGAATCGACGTGTACTACTTTGCTCCCGAGAGCAAATTGGAGTCGTGTGCAAACACGACGCACGTCCGTATGCAAATATCATCAATTCATACGTTTCTTCGATGCAGGATCACGGTCCCCTATATTCGTCGAAAGGGGTTTTAGGAAAAGTCCTTCCGGATTCGGCAGGTTTCGCGGCGCCGTCTATGCTGAATCAATATATTTGACTGCTTTTGCTAAGCCGGATCCCTTATTCGCTCCAGGTATTATTCGGGTGGAATTATGTCCAAAACCAAGCTGGAAGGTCGGCATGATTGCGTTTTTATTTTCTTTATTCGCGTGCAGCGATTGTCGGCGTTTTCGTCCCGTAACGACTACCACCCGTTCCTTTGTCGTCGTACTGGAATTGCCGAAGAACTACGTAAGGGCTGTACAGGGGGGTTAATAACATTAACCGTTACGATCGCAAGAAGATGCAATAAAAGAACGACATTCAACGAACTCGCCAAGTTGCACAAATATTTTTGTAAAATCATTCGCCTAGTCCACGCAGTTCTTGTTCTTATTGTATTTCGATTATCTTTTTCTTATGAATTTAAAAATAATATGAATTGATTGAATCGAAAGGTGCTTTCTTATACAAATCACTACATATATTTTTTTCCGATAACATAATGAAATCTATCAGTATAATATTATTTCATATTTTGAATCTAATTTGTTTTTTTTTCTTTTTTCAGGTGAGTCAATTTTTCATTCTATTCCAAAATTTCACGTGAATCGTCACCAATTAATTGGTAAGTCATAGTTAGAAAAATATATAATCTTAACTCGGTTTAAATGACAACAAATTAGACGAAATATAATACTTATGTATTTTAAGTTAGAGTGAGACGTTTAATTAAATTTTCGTTTCTAAAAGGTTCAAAATAAAACTATTAGAGGAGAATGATAAAAATGTCGGCCTTTGGCAAAAACAATTCGCTACTACTTGAAAACACATGCGCCCGCGACACGGTCCTTTTTATGTACTAGTGTGCAGGATATTTTCCAGAAAGAATTTCGTTCAGAAGTGCTACGTGATACGCTGAACTACACTAAAGAGTTTACTTGGCTCTCTCCTATAATAGTCTATGGAGTTTTCAGCTAAAGGAACAGGTGTCGATCACATCTTCCTCAGATGTGGGAAAATAGATATTCACAGGCCAACGATGTCACTATTTCGTCTGATTTTTTTTTCGAACGCATTAAAAACTAGCAATTTTAACTATTATTTAATATTGCTCCACTGGGTGTATAGGTATACTTATGTTTTTATAAAATCTTTGAATTCGTGAACTTAGATTTTACTGTTACTATTCTACAGCACATATTTTTTTATTATTAGTACTATGGGTAGCTATATATGTAACTCGTGAAAATGAGTCACTTTTCTATATACAATGCAGATTTTTATTCAGTATTTCTTCTATATATATTTTCATTGCACAAAGTCATACACTTAAAGCATTTTGATTTTATATATTGCCAACGTTGTTCTGCACAAAAATGTTATTTTTGCTCGCTCAAACTAGATATTTTTCTAGAATCGTCTGACAAATGCGGGCGTTCGTAATAAAATTTGAACAACGATCGAGATTTACCTGAACGAAAAGTAAGACGTATGCGATCACCAGATCTCATGCTATGCGATTTCAACATTTTCGTGCTTCCATAATACAAATCGCCAGCTTACAGGGTGGCAGTAGCACAATGCACATTACCACGTCGCGTTGTAAGGGCGCCGATCTGGTTCGCACCTATCGCTGCCTATCTATGTTACCGTCACATTCGATTAATGGGGAGACTTTGCCCCGACCGCCCCTGCCACTACGAAGCCCTTTGTGAAACGACGGACTACCCTCTACGTCTAATATATGGCCACTATGCTACCAATCTATATAAATCTTCGCGCTAGTACAACACTTTTAATGGCTCAATGTTCCTGTCAATTCGAAACGCTCCCATAACAATCATAATTTCAAATATTCATTGTGTCGCTTGTTCGGTAAATAGACAAGGTTCAAATTCAATGCTTTTCAATCGACAAATTCGTCGGCCATTAAACGATTAGGGCGACCCTCCGGCGCGAAGGTGACCTCACGCACAATGTTATCGGGCGCTCGAATCGATTGTTTAACAACTCGATCCTTTGTGGAGTGTAATATATTATTATCGGTCGGATCCTGCGAACGGACCCCGCAGTCCGTTCTGTCGCAGGGGCCGTGCGATCCAAGTCAGCCTATTTCCAATTTGCGTCTATCAATCAGTAGCAATCTCGACGAGTGGATTGGCGGGAAATGGGATTTACATGGGCAACAGGGACTGTAAAGACCATTCGGGGACGAACGGCCCAGCGAGAGGATGAAAAGGTGGCCTCGAGGGTGGAAAGGGCGGCGGGCAACCACCCGACGACCCCTGAAAACCGAGTCGCATACATTCTGGAAATATTCGATAAATATTTATAACAATCTCCGCACTCCAAAGCCGCTCGTTGGTAAAAGGTCCCCGAACTGTGACCGTTACGGTCATTAACGAAACTGCCCGGTAATTTCGATGAATGCCTCTCGGGAACCCGTCGCCGTTTCGCACCCCCGCTAACAACTTTTGTTTTCAAAATGTACCGAATTTGCTAGAATGACGCGCTTAAAGGCTCTCAATTATTTCCGCTTTGTTAAATTGATAATCGCGTGGTCGGAAAACGTATAATGAAATATATTTTTACTACATTATGAAATCTTCACAAACCAAAACTCATCGTCGAAACGGATCTACGGGCACCGTGAACACGCTCGAAATTCAAATATACGTATTAAGGGGCGCGAAAGGCGTTTTCTGTGTTTGCGGTTCCACATCCAATTGTCTTGTGTGTACGCCCGGTATAATTCCAGCGAATAAGTGGGAATCGCACGCGAATGTATGCGGTATGAAGTGGTGCGATACGGCACGATACTCTGGTAGGCTTTCGCGCATGTGTTGCGTCGTTGATGGAGTCTGTCAGGCGCGCGTCGTAATAATCTTGTTATTGTCCACGAAGCGCGCATCCAAAACCCCCAAGGCTCTCGTCCTCCTCAGCTTTGGCAGTTTGCAAAGTTTAGATCGTTTGGTATGAGTTTTTGGTTTAAAAAAATTAAAGATGTCTTCGTTTTTATTTAGATTGAATGCAATAGTTTTTTTAATGCGCACATGATTAAAATTGCTTTTATATTGTATGTTGTGATTGCTTGATGATATACGATATCGACTCTAAATAAATTTCAAGAACAAATACCCATATAAATACGGGAAACGACAATTTTCTTGAAAAGTCGGACATAAACACGCTTTTATATTATCGGTTCGAGCGACACCCACGCTCGAAAAGCTTTTCCGTTGATTTCATTGTTTTTGAACGAAAAGTTAGTGTTGACATCCGATCGATCTCACAAATCTATTTTTATGGATATTTCCGGTGACTAATTTAATGTATGCGCGTATTTACGGATCGAACTCGTTTCTATGGGGGTCAATGCAACGCCTTGTCTTTGTGACGCAACCTCGAGTTGCAAACTTATAGTTTTCCGAGCGGGGATATGTCAACACGCGCTTCTTGCGGATGAGATTCAATGTCCTCGTGTTTGTTTGTTCAAATCTTACATACGGTCTCTCTGGAAAAAAGGGAGGACCCTTAAAGGAGAACTCTGCTTGTAGTAGGGTCCTTTTGCCCTAGGGTTGGCAAGGAAAAACTTCGATTTTTCCCACAGAAACATTATACAAGCCGTGTACGCTTTATACTATGAACGTACGATCTCATATCTCATTCGCGTATGTGTTCGTATAATTTTTTTTCGATCGGCAGCAGTATCTATTTACATTTTACAGATGGGATTTTTGGGATTATGTGCGGTATGCGGACGAAACGTACATTTAAACGTGAAAAAACTGGCGCATGAAATCGAGTAACGCGTTGTGTTCTCTTTGATTTTGTGGAAAGTTGTGTATCTTTTTTTTATCGACGTATATATAAATTTTCTGTTTGGTTGAATTTGGTTGGAGATGATAAAAATAGAATTAATATTTGTTTGTGCTATGTATGTTTCTTTTTATTCGAGCCGTATATGGTTTAAAGTTCGTATATATTTTGCGGTCGTTTTTCCGCACGAGGAGTGCGTTTAAGGGCGTTTTTCAGCGCCGGCGTTCAGTTTTATTCGACAAGCAGCTGTACAAACAGGCTACATACCCATCCTCGTGTACAGGGTGCACAAGCGGCCGTATACTTTTCGATAGGTATGCTCGAGGGGGACAGAATTCCATAACGGGGAACGTGCTTCGGCATGCGTTCCGCGGATTTTGCAATATTTAGAGGTGGCGAACGGGCTCCACCTATCGACAGACACTTTCCAACATACAACCCATTGAATTTTCGCATGAAATACGGTGTCTGAAACAACGTTTTCCCGATTTTGTTTCCTTTTTTTCCACGAACAGGGGTTACCTCTTTATGGTTATGGGGTATGTATGGAACGCAGCTTTCGCAGCTCTCTATTTTTACGTGAAAATCTCTCTATACGCGCACAGGCACGTTTAATTTTGAATCTCTTCTGAAAAAATGGATAAATTTTATTTCAAGATCGATTCGTTTACGCAAAATATAAATTAAAACATTAAAAATTATAAATTGTGTTAAATAAATAGTTGTAAATATTTTTTGACAACAATTTTTATCAACATAAATGTTTCTTGAAAATATTTTCAATTTATTTCCGCTACGATTTATTGTGTAGAACATTATGATAAATAAACATCCACATTCAAAACAAGCGTGTTGTAGGAAGGGCAACAATTGGATACTTTTAACCCTCACCTGGGTAGGTCGACTGTACATTTTTTTTCTGTGTGCTGGGGAGTCCACGAATTTTTCGCTTGACAGCATCTCACATAATTGGATTAAAAATTCATTAAGGCCGCCCATTGTTGTCCCGCGGGAATAATTTAAACCAATTCACGGGCCAACACTTGCCCGCCTTCGGCGCGAGACTGCTGCACCCGGGAAAAAAGAAACGACAAAACGGCGGGATATACAAAAACGAGATTCGACCGGCGCAGAGAGGATTATAGAAACGAGGATTTAGGAAAATCCCCTCGATCCTCCTCGGCTATGGAACGAGCAGGGGCGGCAGTGTAAAATCAAAGTTTCCGGATCAAAGTTCTCCACCCATGTTTTAAGGTTAATTCGTTTAGAGTTAACTCGGTCCCAACGCAATTAGGCCACTGCGAGACACGCACAAAGGTCCCTTTATAAATATTGAAGCCCGTATTAATTATTCACTCGCAAATGCGAACGGCTGTCAATGTGCGTATGCGCGGACGTGTAACGAGATCAAATTCGATTAACTGTGAATTTTCCCGCAGATTTAACGGCTCTATCTTACGGCTTTAGTTTCGTTCATGTATCGAATATCACTTCGTCGAATACGCACTCATTTTGATCAAATTTTATAATGTTATTGTATATCCTTTGTCAAATTTAAAAAATCAGTTTTTATCATGTAAAAATATCCGAATCACTTTGAATATTTTTCTAAATTATGAATATTCATATGATCAAATATATCAATTTCAATCAATTCATTATGAAATGCACATCGATACGTCAGCACTGGGGATATCAATAACATAAATAACGATTCAGTAATTTACCGATAAATATTTTTGTTTAGGTTTCAAATATTTTGGAAAAGTACGGTTTTTTTTTTTATGACAATATTTTTTGGAAAAGTCAGTTTTTGTAAGTGTGCGTTTTTTTTAAGTACTTTTAGTTTTACGGTTTTTTCTACTCCTCGTTATTTTTTTTATTTCTTTTTGATGTTTTTTTTATTCTATTAACCGGTAAATATAAAAAAAATATCGGATTACCGGTAAATGAAACTTTCCGTAAATCCAGCATCCCTAGTCAGCATAAATATACAAAACCGAACAATTAACACAACACGAAAATCAACACCCCGATCGCAATTTTTGCGCACGCACAATTTTTCCATCATATCGCAATCGAATCATCATTAAAAGCTCCACACGAGCCACGCACAACAAATGACGTGTAATTACGCGCTTTCATCGCGAGATGTAATTCAATATCGTCGGCATCGTAATTTGTATCCATTTGAGGCGTGCGGTCACCGAAACGGCGAACAATGGGCAATCAGTTATATTCCGTACATCGCTTATCGCCATGGCGAGATACAAAACACACACGAAGTAGGAAAAACAAACAGCGGTGCTAATTTAAAAAGCATAAATCATATTCATGAACGGGGTCGTCGCCGGTGGGGTGGTCACCACACTGACAACCAATTCCGATTTGGTCGCCAGTGCATCGCCGCATACATTATTAATGCGTTATTGATTCGTTGCGAAGAATATTTCGCACTCGCCAATTCCCGCGGTGTGCTGAACTAATTATACGGTCCGCGGCGCGATATTCATAGTTTTCGCCTCGGTTTTAAATCAAACCTGCGGCTGGGGTTCAATGGTGTTGTTGCTTTGTGGTGGTCAGTACGTTGTATCAATTTTATTTGATTTTTTGCGATAATTTAGTTTTTTTAAAGTTAAATTGCAAATTGTGATATTTAAATATGGATGTGAATGCATATTGTTAAACTAATCAAACTTTTTTAAATTATCTTCCCCCTATGCATATAGAAAAATCATACAACTTTATACTAAAAAAAAATCTACTATACATATTATGAGGCCATATATGATAGAGCTTTTAATTATTTTTAATTCCTTTCATCAAATAACATATGAAAATTCATGTTATTTGATGAAATAATTTTCGTCAGAATTAATCTAAAATAACAATACAAAACAACAACGCTTGTAGTGGTTTCGAATTTATATACTGAATTTCAGTTTGTTCCATTGAAATTAATAAAGCGATATTGGATTCGAACGAGGAATTTTCTGATATTTGAATTATGATCGTGTCGATGCGTCAACAACGGTTGACCTGTTTTTCATTGACGCACAGAACGACAGTTCTAGCAAATAGGATATTCATAGAATTTTCATTATGCGAATTTCTATTTTCACGGAATAATCTCCCCCGGCTAAAACCACATATTGCATTTCGTCAGGGTTTATTAAATTTTACCGAACGTCGAAAATAATTTTATTATCGGTGTAACTAATGAATATGTGATGCATAAATCAAACACGTGACTCAATTGAAAAATGGACATCGCTTTAATTTTTCATTAAAACGAAAATTTATAAAATATTATTTTGATCTAAAATAACATAATCGTTTCAAATATATGAATTCTCCCAAAAAGTGATAATCTTATTTTTTATTTTTTGAAAAAATGATTCAAATAATTTATGTTTTATAAATGTACTTATGTAATTTTTTCTAGATATTGTAAATATTTGCTAGTACATATTTGAAAAATAAATATTTTCAAAATAACTTTTTCAGATTCCAATCGAATAATTTAACGATTTTTTTTTATTTTACGATGCTAGTTTATCGACTTTGACTTTTCGACGAAAAAATATTTCCACTCACGAATTCGAAGACATAAAACGTCGACGACAGTGTCACGTCGACGCATGTGGGCGCCGCATTCCGACGCCCGAATAATGAAGCGGGACTCGCGGAATGTGCGCCGCCGCGAATACTTCATCACCGCAATGTTCGCGCCGCACATTTGCGTAATATCATATTGTTTATGTCGTGTTTAATTCGTACCCCCGCGGTGTCTATGCGCGGTGGTGAAAAAAAAATGTCGAAATCCGAACCCCGGAGGACGCAAAAATGCGACGGATAAAAAAAAGTGGTAGAAATTAATGTCGCACAAAGCGCGCGCGGGGTGGACACAACGACAACGGTATTATTTTCGCTTTTGCGCCGCTTTCAAAATTTGCGCATCAGCGCGATGAAGTAATTAAAAAAGGCGTACTCGTGTTACTGGACGTTCGTGTGTGTTTTTTTTTTGCTTTTCGGTCGATTTTTTCGGGCACTTTTCATTTTTTTGGTCGGTCTTCTGTCGGAGGATTCGTACGATGAAAGCTTTGTCATTTCAGAGTTTTAGGTTTTTGAATGTGACGCGTTTTGTGTTGTTTCGGGTTTTGAAATAAGCAAAATTTACATCGAGTTTGATATTTTTTAATGGAAAATCTATTAATTTAAAAATCAAACTTTGCAACATAATCTATCACAGTTTCATAACACATAACAAACATCATATTACACCCCTCCAAATAGCTTAAAAACAAAAATTCTCCATTCCAAATTTTCAGCATACTCATAACTACCGGGGGGGGTGCCGCTTCCAGCTTTAGCGCGATACGTTCTTTGAGCGGCCACAAAGCTTTGTCAAATATTTCGCAGGTCGGCGTTCAATTATTTGGCGCTAAACCGTGACGGTGATTGGCATGTTTCGCGGACGCCGATGTCTGCGTGTTTGTGGCCGAACAGTTTTGGCCGAAATGCGGAAAAATACCGCCGCCATTGACCGTCGAGCACGTGAATGTTTCATGCTAGGTCTGTCGGATTTACGCCGACTTACCACCGCAAAGGGATGGTGATTCGGCGGTCGGATAACAATTCGGTTTGGCATTAGTTCGATTTTCAAATTCCATTTTTAGAATTATAATATTGACGGAACAAATCCGAATAGAATAGTTGAATTAGTGAGAAACAAATTTTTGAAAGGGAAAACAGTATTGGGAAGATGGTGGAAAGAAAATCGAAAGTTATTTTTAAATTTTTAATTGAGATAAAACATGAGAAATTTTTATAAAAGAAATATATATTTTTATGTTATAAATCAGTGGCGGATCCACGGTGTTGGCAAATGGTCAATTCCCACCACCCTTGAGATTTATATAATTTTATACATATACATTACAATTTAAATTCGGATTTATTAAAAAATGTTTAATAAATAAAGTATTTAAGCATATTTAGCTTTCTATATTTTTTCAGATATAATTTCAATAATATGGTATATTTTTCATAAAAAAATCTGCCTGCGGCGCTGATGTCTATAAATGGGAGAAAATATGCTATTCAAGCGTTTTGTTTTCATCAAATTTTTTTTAATTTTTAGTATATCTCTTTGATTTCTTATAAATTTTATTAATATCGATACTTTTTGTAAAAAAAATTTGCCTAGAACGCTATTAAAAGTAAATAATAAAAATGCGTACCGGTACCTTTTTTTTCAAAAAAAGCTCTGAATATATGTTTTATTTTTGCAAAAAAGTGTATTAAAAATCAGAAATTGCCTCCACCCTGAAAATTTCCTGGATCCACCGTTGATATAAATATATATGATGTTTCGATCAATCGAATTACGCATATGTCGAATAGGCATCTGCGCCAAGCTTTGACCGGAAGGCGCCCTTTCAACGACCGAGCTTGCAATTGCGACGCCCTTCGCACATTCCGATTGCGACGGTCGACAATGGCCACGGCTTGCCGGATCGTGTGATCTGGCTAATTATACGACACGGTGGCGACACAACAACAATATGAACGTCGACAACGACGACCGCCGTTGCTAGGGGCGTCACGCGCCCCGGCACCTCTGCTTCGCGCCGCGGCTTCATTATTAATTAACACCCGATTGTTGTTTCCAGGATGGTGAATGGTCCACGCCTCGGGGCCGTGATCCTTTCAGTTCGACGGTTTCGCTTTGATTTCAGTGTCAAATGGTCGAACGTTTGCGATGGTACGTTCGGTGAAACTTTTGTATATGAACGGTTCATTGGTCGTTTGAAATTGTTGGATCTGTAATTAAAATCAGCGCTGCAGTTCTAGCTGAATCGTTTTTGTTTATAGGATGAACTTTCATTTTGTACTTATGTAATAAATTTATTTATATATCCGTCCATCATAGAAGTTTATATATCAAATATCTTTATTATGTTTTCCTTGAAAAAAAGAGATGAACGGAGTTTTCTTGACAAACTTTTGCTGGCGCGTTTTCGGTTTTTCTTTGCGCTTCGAAGGTCAGAACTCGCATAAAATAACAATGTTCGGTCCCCGCAAGCAGCAGCGCCCACCGCAACCCGCCCGTTCTGATCTGACAAAGTATTGAAGTTTAAAACGGCGGCAAGAGTCAAACTAGAGGGATGGGTTCGAATGTGTAGAAGCGAAGGCAGCATGAAATATCTACCGGCGTCCGTGCACATACGGTGAGAAGTCTATAAGTCGAGCGTCGAGAGCGGCATACTGATGCGGGACCAAAAATTTATTAGAGGATCCCCGGGCTCGGGTCGAGAGCACACAGCCTCCGGGGTTCCGAATGAAAAGGAATGAGTTTCCTTTTTTTCCTTTCGTCGATGGGTGGGGACCTCCTCGTGCCGTTCAATCCCGAAATGTACATTTTATACGTGGGCGCCACTTATAAACGTATAGATGGGCGCGAATCGAGCTCGTCCACGTCTCGAAAACCCTCAGAAGGAGGGCTTGATTGAATTCTTTGACAATGGTGGTGCGTAGCGTCGCGGCATCAACACCTCCTTCCCAGTTGATCGAACACGTTCGTTCGGTTTTTTCGACCGGGGGCCGCTTTTCCCTCCTCCGCTCTGACTTTCACTCGTTCCATCGTTGTTAGCTACTTTCCCGTGTTATTTTTTTTTCCTTCGACTTTTTAGCCTTCTCTTTGCTGGCCCGTGCAGAACGGTGCTCTATATCTTTGCGTGCTCTTCGCGCGAGCTCGTACGATACTGTGTTTGTTTGCTTATCTGTATTATGGGTTTTTCCTCCCTTTTTGCTTCAAAGGGCGCGGGCCGTTTCTGCACGCCCGCTTTCGGCAGACATCCGAGGCTTAATTTAACGGGCCGAGAACGCGCTTTATATTCATATGAAATATAAAATTCATAAGGTTAATCATAAGTCAGATTGTTATCCACGACGATGCCTGATCTCACCAAGTTGGGTGCAATTTTGAATGAAACTATACGTGTATAACTTTATTACAGTCGTACAGTGCAAAGTTTTTATATTGAATATTTATTAGCTCAAACCAGTTTTTTTACATGTTTTTCATTGATCATTTATTTATTGTAGAATAATAAACATATATTATATATGTTTTGCTCGTTTTAAATTCAAGTATGTTAAGAAAACAATAATTGATTTTTCTTTATAAATTTCATACATAACATAATTTTTGATAATAAATTAGTAAACTTGAATTTCAACGTTTATATTTAAATGCGTACACAATTTGAGTCAAATAAACATAAAACATTTAAAATGAATTTAAAATATGGTATACTCTAAAATTTACATAGAAAAACAATCTTTTAAATCATTAATCCCTGAGCTGTTCATTTCTAGCATTTGTCACAGACAGATTCATAATGCACACGTAGAACGAACCTGTGCCATCCAAAATGTACGATGTATACTTCGTTCGAAAATAAACCGTACGCTAATATTGAATGTGCATAAATATTACATCGGTCAAACTTTATTTACTGGAAATTTCATCGATTTTTGTCGACCGAAAATTCGCATAATTCAAGCGGTTCTGTCGCACATGCGAATGAATTCCAGATCTCGCGCGAGATGATATACGCGACTCGATCCGCTAGAAGTTTCATCTGAAAGAGTATATCAGACCGCAAGACTCGATCGCCATGAGTCACGTATGAAAAGAAGACCTTTTCGAGATGTGTGTGTCTGAAAAATAATATGAGATTTCCAATATTTTGAACTGAATTGTTATTCCTAGTCGAGAAGCTGCGCGCGATGACTTAGACGACGCGCGCGGATTCATAGTGCATAGCTTTCTTCGTGATATATGCACTCGTTCTTTCTTTAACTGCGAACAGTTTTCGAAGCCGATGATAGAGTGTTACTCTTAAGAGTTTTATCGCCGTTGTTTTAAAAATTTTCAGCTTGTTCTGCAGAGTCGGTGGAACTTTTAAATGTCGCCGAGCGCTCGGTATGTTTCGCCCGAATAGCTGAGGTGGCTAAACAATCTAGAATGTCTTAACTGCTTTATCATGATTTGAACTCGATTTAAAAGCTTCCTTCAGTTTTAAAAACAAAAAATTTACTGTACGGTTAGAGTTTTAATAATGTTAAATTAATTTAACATTTTTTTGTTAATTTTGTAAAAAAATAAATATGCATCACATTTATAAAACTTACACTAAAAATAAAACTGATTTAACATCAAATTTCACATCTATTAACATCGAATGCCACATATAATATGAACTAAAATCTGATTGAAAATATTGCTATATATCACATGCAACGAAAATGAACGCACCACCCCATCGTATCTACCCTCCGATTTTCTTTGACACGTAATAATTTCTTGCAGACGCCATCGAATAAGAAAGCGGAGGGAAACGTAGAAGGCTTCTGTCTCGGAAGACACGACGATGCAGCCGGTGTGGAAAGCTCATTTCGGAGACATTTGTAGGTGATTCGTATTCGTGACGCGGCTCCGGGCCCACTTTTCTTAGTTCGTCGTCTCGCGACGACGCGTGAGGAATCGCGTGCTTTGGCTCGCATTCATTTATGGGCTATAGGACTCGGAGGATGGCACCACAGAATGTGTGAATCGTAGGAATTTCGGTTTTGTGCTATATTTACTTGTATTGTCTGGAAGCGTGTTGCGAAAGCACGGTGGTCGGTTTGTTAAGGTCGTTAATGAAAATTTAATGGTCATTTCTGAGGTGGTTTGACTTTTGTCCTTAAATATTATGTAATAATAGATTTTTTTATATTGATTTGTGATAGTGTTTATATTCATTTCAAAAATTTCATTTATAAAAGAATTTTCAGAAAATATTATATATACGAAAAATTCATTCACATTAAACGATTCTTAGTATATATGACATATAATTTGAAGTATAAAGGTGATTTAATATGAATTCCATGTACTAATTTAATATACGTAACTGCCGATAAACTTTGAATTTACAAACATCCAGATTTGGAAAACATATATCTAGCCGCAGTTTCATATGTATCGCTATGTACGAGTTCAGAGCTCTCATTTACTGTTTGATAGAGTTGGAACTGCGACTTAGCAAAACGGTGCGTTATTGAAGTTGGTCAGAACTTTAAGCTCCGGCGGAATCGTTGCGTGGGAAAGGTCCACAGAGAACCAGCAGCCAACTGGTCTATTGAATACCGTCGGCTTTTGGAGGCCTTTCAAAGGCCTACCGGTGAGTTTTGGGCCCTTCTCACCGTATTTAATTACAATTTATATAAACGAGAGAGTAGCAGTACTCGAATACACTGCAGCACGTGGAAATCCATGATAAATTGTGCGCTCAATAAATATTTATACGTAAGCAGAGTGCGCGCGAAGGGCCTTTTTCTTGTAAAAAAAAAAAGGAAAAATATTCTTAAATGTGTACAAATCTCCTTTGAGAACGAACAAAGGAGATTTTATCTTTTTTATGTGAAGGTAAATACTTCTTTTGTGGGGGTCCGTTGAAAAAAGATGACCCTTCGCACGTCTTCACTCCGGCGGACCGCCAAATTTGAACGTTTTCGCCCGCCCCGCCTTTCATTTCACCTATGTCGAAAGTTATTTTTTTCTTCATTCCTGTTTTTTTCCCTTTCACAACATTTCTCCTTTGTTTCGCTCCTCTGTGCGAGTTTACTACGGCAGTGTATAAAACTCCTCATACGATATCGTAAACAAGATGGATTGCAATATGGCGACCCGCTGAGAGGAACCTTCGGCACGACCCCCACATGCGCCCTAGTGGGTCTTCGCGAAAGCCAAATTCTATTGAGACCTTTTTCTCGGCCTTTTACCGCCCTTCCTGTCCTCACTGGGCTAGGCGAGGGAAAACTCGAGACGAAAACAAAAAATGAGTCTCCTGAAATATTCGCCTTGATTATTTGACATTCTTTGACGTTGGAATATGGAAATTTTCTGTCTCAAAGGGCTATCGTCTTGTAAAAATGAAAGTCAAAAATATTTTTAATTATTTTTTCCAGAAATTTTTACGAAAAAAGGTACTATATTTTGATTTTAATAATTATTTTTCATTGAAATATTTTTATGATATTTTTATTAAAATTAATTTTATATGTTTTAATTTTTAATACAAACATCAATATACCTGAAAGAAAATTTAACTTCAATTTAAAACGTCAAATACCTTAAACTTTTGCGAAGTGGAATTTTTTTTAAATCGATTTTGGATAGTTGATTGAGGATAATTTGAATCCATATCACCATACGCAATCTTGCTACATTCGAGGTGTCTCAAATCATATTTGAAATTTACAGCCACAAACTTTAAACCCAAGAAAATTATATTCTTCTTTCACAATTATTCAAATTGAATACGAAATGATTAAAATCAAAGTTGGAAAATATTTGTATTTTGATTTTTGTTAGTCTGTATATATTTCTACACGATATATTATGGCATTGTGTACGTCTTCCTTTTTCTGAGCATACAAAGCGTCATATTTGGTCGTGACCAAACTATTGATGGATTCGCAGGTCCGATGTATTGTGTAAATGAAACGGAAGTAATGGCTTTTAGGTCGTGTGACACTCTCAATGTCTATCTATATCCATATAAAAAAGATTTAATAAAGACATCCACCATCGCACAATATACATTTATACGGAAACATAGAACATTTAGAGGTGCATATTTTTTCACACGCCCGTGAATTTTCAACATAATGTCAGCGTGAAACCGCTTTGTGTTTAACATTTACACTAGTTTATAGGCCGTCGGAATACGGGCTTAGAGAAATTTCAACATAATTCACACCGCAGAACTAACCACTCTGGCCACACAGTATGGTGTCACACAAAAGCTTTTCCGAAGCTTCACCACATTTTCATTGTGTACACAGTGCCGTATAGGGAGGTAACTCCCGGGGGAGTGTTGCACCGGGTCCCTGAAACAGGACGAAAAATTTCACCTAACACATGTTTTCAAAGAATACTTCTCGTGTGCTTAAAAATAAACCTTTCTCCATTGTACGACGGAAGACTCAATCATGTGCGCATACAATACCGTTTCATTTTATTACGCAGATGCAATTTTATTTAACGTGAAATATAAATACGTTGAAAATATTTTTTTATATGCTGAAATGAAGATACACTGTTTAACTTACATATATAAACAAAACTTGTCAAACACAGAAAATCGGACGCGGAAAGCGACGACGCGCACCACCGGGAAATGGAGCTTTCCACGAAGCGGGTCAAAATCGGAGCCTTATTTATTATTAATCGGTCGGGACGAGGGCAGGCGGTCTGCCACCAGGTGCTGCGGTCGGCGGGCCACGGTTTACCACCACTGCCGGCCACAACCAGCCCATAGATGATTCCTCTATGCTAAGCCCTCCCCATCCCGAGTCCAGACCGCATCCCTCGGATATGTACCGAATGGCCGGCTCTTGCACGCACGCCGAATTTCAGACGTGCACTTTGAAGTTTGATTAGAGTGGTCGATGATGATGGCTTTTCGCATCGGTGTCTCGTAGGTGAATGGTGAATCAAGTCGATTTTTATATTTTTTTGATTAGAATTATTTGATAAAAATTAATATTTTCATATACGGTTTTTGGTTTTTGTAAATCTATTTCAAGTGATTAGTTAGTCGAAATGTATTTTTAAAGTCGATGATTTGATTTTAGTTTTCTAAACATCGATTTTATTTATTATATCTACAGATTATACTCAATAGAATCTGAAGGTAAATAATTTTAAGATGCTTTCAAAATGTTTTACAAGCTGAAAAACATAAATTTTTTTCCGATTCGAATATATATTTATATTATCATCGCATTAAAGTTTGGAATGTGCACCCGATATAAGCTTGTATATATTTTTTCCACATTTCACGATAAACTTTTTTACCTTGTGTACATAGGCACGCGCGTCACTCGCACACCTCTCCAACCTACGTACGAAAAAAAACAACGAAACGACTGCACGCCAGAAAGAGTTGTTATATCGACATTAAAAACTTTTCCCGCGCTTTTTTCCCCGTTTTCGACTAAAATCTGCCGTCGTTGTTGTTGTTGTTGTTGTTTTTTCACCCGGCCCTATATTTATGTGCGGGGCATGTACGCCGGTTAACTTTCTTCGCGCCGGAAAAACTTTACGCTCGGGTATGTAATAGCGTTCGGAGGCTTTGCGAGACCGTCGATACCCACAGTTGGGACGGTCAGTCGCATTCAACGAGAGCTCTTCAGAGCTTCGTCGACTACAATAGACTGCTTACCAGCGCATCGAGGGTTCAAATCCTCGAAAACGTTCGAGAGGGACGCTCCCGGGAGGACTTTACGCCGCATTACGCCGGACCGAGTGCCGCGATGCATTATGCATTGATGCCATAATAAAATCTGAATGTTCCGACGGCTATTCTGCGGTGTTTTTTCCACATCGCACACATCCCCTAATGCGGTCCGGTTTAATATGGTCGGCCGCGCGCTAAGATGCAATTGCGCGGGATTGTTCGAGCCGGTCACGTCGTCGAGTACGTGTCCGACCATATCAATGGACGTCTCGGGTGACTGACTGATGCTCCATGGGTACTGATCTGTCTGGGCCACAGCATGGGCACGTCTGAATCTCACGGCATTTGTCACTAATTGAACACGGCTCAAGATGCGCTTGAATACTGATCGTGGCGCTCGGCGGAATTGTCTCGATGAACTGTGATTCGTTCGATTCGTTGATGATGACTTGTTCTGTTTCGAATACGAGTATAGATTTCATTTAATTTTTATTTAATTAATTATTATTAATCTATGTAAATAAAAAGGAATGTATGCGTGTATGTTACTTATGCATGCCTTTACCACTTATCCGATCAGGATGAAATTTTGGATATATGTTGATTGCGTATTCAGAAAGGTTTCTAAATAAAACTTGATTTAACACTATTTTAAGATGAAAAAAAATTCCATACTAAAACGGCGGGGCCGGAGCGCGATTGATTGTGATAATAATTAGAACCGGTATACCAGCGTAGGTAGAACGCGCATTTGAATCGGTCATTCTTCTCCTCTCCTGATTAGCGATACATACAGTTTTCATTATAAAGCGTGCAATTCTCAAACTTTTTAATAGATTTTATTTTTATCGATTTCTTTTTAGATTTCGTTTCAATAAATTATATTAAAATTTGGGTGGGCCCGAAGGGACGACGAAACGAGGCCCATAGGGCCGAGCCGGTAGGCCCATAGGGCCACCAGCCTATTCATAAAACTATCGATTGGTTTTTCAGTTCACATTTATCTGTTATCATGACTTTTCAAAAAAAAAAAAACTAAAAAAAACCCAGGCAACGCCGGGTACTACTGCTAGTATTTTTTAAATATATACGTCATTTGAATATTTTCATCAAGACTCTTTATACAATTTTGACTGTGATCAAATCTGAAAATTTCATATAAAAACGCGCGTTTAATATTACACACGACGTTAAATTTCAATCGTGAACGCATCAGGTTTTAGTGCTATTGAAGTCGTTGTATAAACTCGGCAGAATAAAAGAAACAATTTCCATAATCATAGTCGAAATAAAATTTCAGGTAATGGGCGCGGACGTTTTTGAATCTAGCGCTAGGTTCCATTTCTTTAGCATTTATATTAAACAAAGGACAAAAGCACTGTTGAAGATGAGATAAAAAGGTAGTGGGAAGAAAATGCACTTAGGAAATGAGAAGGCAGTGCATAACCTGAATGCGGTTCGCCGATGTTTCAGCGCCTCTTACAATAGCCTTGTGTCTGCATGGTCGCCGTTTATCCTTATACGTTTTCAGGCCGGAAATAAATTATACATTTTACGGTTCACTTTTTATTTTTCGGTCTGCGAGAAGCATTATCGTGAAAATCTAAATATTTATAACCGAAAGATTTTTATGCAGTTAAAAAGAGAAGTCTCGACGGTATGCAGTCGTATATTTAAATTTTATTGCATGAAAATAGATACACATTACCCAATGTACTCTCATAACTGTTTCCGTTTTCCTTTTGAAAAAAGCGAAATGGGAATTTCACTGGCAAAATTTATGTTTTCGTTAAAAGATATTTCGTAAAAGATACAATGAAAACCAATATTATTATTGAATGAAATTCTAAATATTGTTTTTTGAAAGTAACACTTTTATATTGTATAAAAATAAATGAAAATTGAATAGCCGTCTTTGAAACCATAATATTCACTTTGCATAAATCAAAAAAAAACACAAATATTGCATAACGTATATCAATTTTTGCAAAGCGAACTCAACTGCAAACTAATATCATTGTGTCAAAATCGCGCATTAATATAAATTTTCAAAACGTTACTTCTATTCGCGTGTGACTACAAGCCACAAACCCCCCTTGCGAGTCGACAATCCTCAACAATATCAATTTCTTGATAATTAACGAGCGTATACTACTAACGCATGGTGAAAGGGACCGAAATAAAAGAGGAAGCGTATCCGACGAGCCGTCACTGGACGTTAATAGGAATCACACGCTTGACCATGAGGGAGGCCCTTTATCGACGAACCACCCCCCAAGTTTCTTGATACGAACCACTGGCCTCTCCTAATATGTACACAGATGAGTTCACGCAATGGCATGAGGATGAGGCACCAGCTGGTCGATGTCAATCAAGCAGCAACGCGGACAAGCCACAATGCACGTCTGAGACACCTGCTGCTAAACTATTAATAATAGACGCCATATATTCGAAATAATGAAAAAATACGATGTTTCAATTCAATAAATATTTTATTATATTTACAGTTGTTTTAAAATCATGATGTAAATCTTCGAATTTTCAATTCATGTCGTGATTGGATATTTTTTGAAGAATGGATAACGTATTCGACGAAGAAGAATGATGATCGGTTTCGACGTCAATTTTATCAATCTCCCACGTCATATGAGAAATTTTAAAATGTATTGAAAGTGAATAAATACATTCTCGTATCTGATAGAAGTCTTTATGCTTTCGAAATTGTTAAAATATATCCAATGTGACGTAAATGCATTTACAGGAAGACGTGCGGACGTCGCTTCTCTTGCTAGCAATCAATATAATACGGGGGAAAGGATGAAAGCTGACACTCTTTCACTTCTTTTATTTCTCCCAAGGAAAAACCATGTGAAGCGAAATTCTGTTGTTCTCGCCCGTAGCGCCGTGATAATGTGCAAAGAAATATTTCTGCTTTGGAAGGGTTTCGTTTATTGCCATACAAAATGGGAGAAATAGAAACGTGTCGATTAGAAAGACGGATTGCAATTAATTTTGAAATAAAAGCCCGTGTTCGCATATTGTATAATATAACATATTACATTTCCACCACGTTTCGCATTATATGTATTTATTACGTTTTAAAACATCGGATGAGCTTAATTTTCAATCAATGTATGCATGAAGAGAATAACATTTAAAACATAAACCGATTAATATACACGTTTCCACGTACCAGATCAAAGCATCGACATAATGGAATCGCACGTGCGTCTACATCCTATACATAGACAGAACACGTCGAAGTCACGTTTATTGATTGTCAACGGATTTGTTGACTTTTACATTTGTAGAGACGGTACATTATACGCGCCCCGGGGTGGTCGCCGACTGAAAGAGCGACCGGAAAAAAGAATCCCGAATAAAAAAAACAACAAGCGAAAAAAAGAAGAAAGTTTGAGCCGTCTCGAAATATTTTCAGCTTTTGTTGTTTCGACGGAGTCGTGGTGGTGGTGCGAGGGCGGACTCGGAGGCCGCGCAAGATGGATCGTGTTTTGATATGATGCGATTGAAGGGCGATGAGGCTGAAATAGCTTCCCTCTGGCCGCCCATCCCTCTTTTCGGGAAGGGCGGCGCCCTCGGCAGATCGCCGAACCACCCTCGATGGGTGGGTGGTGCTTGCTACCTCTTTGTCTTCTTTCTGGGAGCGTTTTTCGCGAAAGCTTCCAGAATTGATTGTTATAGTCTCGCGTGTAGTTGTTTTTATAGCCAAACTTATTCTGCGTCGCCACAGGTGAATTTTTTCGATGTTCCCTTTCTTGCTATAAGATTTTTAGATTATTATCAATTTTAGTTTGAGACGTTTTAATTTTTATGTTGAAATTCGATAAATTATCATAATTCGTTATTAATTTACATGAAATAATAACTTATTTTAAAATTTTGATAAAAATAAATATTTTAAATATTACATATGCTTATATTGTTTACACTAACGAATATGATTTAAAAAATCTAAAAACCGAAAAAAAATAATTGATTTTCACTAACTATAATATTTGAATTATTTTCTTCATCGCATGTCAAAAAACGTTTAAATTTTCTAATTATTCCAATAATCAATAAATATTCCATTATAATATTTTATTCAAAACTCCATCATATTATGTAAGTGTTTGATGAAAATTTTACACAACGTAGCAGAACCCTTTGTCTCGGTGCAAACTTCGCTCGGCTGCTTACACGTCCCTACATTATTATTATAGGGAAGCATTCACGAGCTGTTTACACTGACTGCCATCCATAATTTCGTGTCGGGCCGTAAACATTTTAATAATAAAAATTTTTACTGCCAGACCTGCGAGATCCATCAAAAGGCGTCCGCTCACCGAAAGAAGGCTGAGAAGAAGTCGTCGTAATTTGCACCATGGGGCAACGTGGCGCACATAAGATGTGGGTGGTTGGGGGGATCACGTGTTTATAGGGCCTTGGTTTTATACTTTAATTTACACACAGTAAAAATGTCATTCAGGTGAGCATAATAAGGATGGTGTCCCAAGCTGTGTACAACGTAGAATGTCTCATATATTTGCATATTTTTGAAAATCTAATCAACATTATACGAAATTCGAACGATCGAACTTCGTCATTATAGTAATAAATGTTATGTGAATGTTTGAAATAACCAAAGTGAAAGAGTTCGCGTACGATCCCTTTCCCTTTCTAACAATAAGATGGATGACAGCGTAACTGTTCTCAAATAATTTAGACACTTCCCCCTGTCCGAACCGAACGCCACTTTTCCTTATTATGATTGATAAAGGTATTATTTATTAACGAAATAAATTGGCCTATTTCATTATTATTATTTCGAAAGAATCGAAATAAAATGAAGAATAATTCGGTACAAATTAAGGGTTTAGGGACTAATTTAATATTAACGCCTCGATTTACGATACCGTATTTCGATAATTACATGCAATTTTCAGAATTATTAAATTATGTATTCGAAAACTTATTAAAATTTTACTAACGAATTAATTTATCTTGTTACAGGTATGTACCAGTTTAATCTATCGACAATTTTGTGAAAACGCCACGTGAGTAGAATTGAAACGTATAATTATTGAATATGAAATCTTCATACAATTCCGCCTTGGCTGGATTTTCCATATTGCACAAAGTGTAGGTATTAGACAATAGGGTGGTTGGGTAACTTGTCGAAACTCAGCTAAGAGTTGCGGAGGTTAATTGATCTCATGGGTGCGATACCATTTTAAGGGAACGACGCATCTTGATGTAATGCCTTATTACCCCTTGCAATGTGAGGAAAATGGCCATTTGTATTATGGCGTTTTTCAAGTAGCGCGTAAACAAAATGTACCGATACACATTAAACTCTATACGCGGCACACATACTAGCACGTTTTTATGGCGAAGTATCATTTTCGTATTTGTTCGAAACGAGAAGAGGCAATATCATTCACGTGATATATATTTCCATTCATTCCGAAGCCATTAGGATCATCCCATTCAATCACGTCGAATGTCGTTTCGGCTTCAACGCCTCGTGACACTTCTTAATAAAACCGAAAAGTGTGGCCGCCTTAAGAGGATTCTTATGTTTTGAGGTCGCTTAGTCATGTATTATTTCGTTCATTTTTCATCGAATGCAACATAACGCTTCGTACATAAGTTTTTTTCTCTCCGCTCATTCAATATTTAATTTTTGCCTCGAGAAAATACATACATATATACTGCGATACAGCCTGCGCACTCATTTGGAGATGTGCTGCGATGATCAAAAGGACGTTTTACATTTTATGATCGTCGCCGAAAATAATTTTCAGTGATTATTTGAATTTTAAGGGAAAATGTTAATTAAGTAATTCAACTTTTATAAGGAATTTTTAATATCGCCATATTAGCCGGGCCTCTTTCTGACTCTTCTGCCCTTCCTTCACCTCTCTTGGCCCCTCGTTCTTCACCTTACGCGTTCGTGTCAAAGGAAAAATTGTTGACTTTTTTGCGCTAAAAAATCGCAAAAATTTCAGCGCCGGTTGCTTCATGCGCCCAGCCGAAAGAAGATGTACCGTTTCTTCTTCTTTTTCCCTCTTCTTTTTACTTATTTTCTTATATAGGTCCGGAAGTAATCAAGCACCCTTTGAGCGGAGAAAAGTAAATGAGTAGTAGGGTACCTAAGAGAAATTGAGGACTTGACTTGTAAATACGGGGGTGCTGATGAATTCGTTACAAGGAAAAAGTTTCATCTGGTAGTATATGAAAAAAATGATAATTCTTTTCCGTGTCAATATTCGGAACGTCACAAAAGTTCTTTTTTTTTTGTTATGAAAGAAACTGTTTTTAATATGAAATATTTTATAGTACAGTAATGTTTTATTTCCATTTCGTGAAAAAACTTTCCCCATGGTGAAACTTCAATTGAAATTTAATATTTATTTATTCTACTCAACCGTAATTTTGACAACGGTAGTTGTAAAAATTACAGGTTCTTAAGTTAATACAACGCGGCATAGAACACGACGAAGAAAAGGGAAGGAACCTAATAATTTCATTTAATATTTACAAATTACCCAGCTGCCGTTTTCGCATGATGGATAGCTCAGAAAACCTTTGTCTACCATTTTTCATCTACAATATTAAAAACGAAAAGTTTCATGGCACACAAGCCCATTGTATTTATGAAAACAATACAACTATGCAAAAGCACACTTTTTCAACGAGGAAATTCGATACGAATGATATTTTAAATCGAGATATTCCACAAAAGTTTTAATGCAAGTTCTATTTATATTTCGACATACACACGTATAATGGTACACTATAATATAATATTTCGTGCGAATTTGTAGGACGGGGCGGTATATGGAGTGGGTGTCTTCACCGTACAAATGGCCATTCATCGCGATAATAAAGGGGCTCAACAGGTCGTCAACCAAAGTGGGAAGCCCTCGTGGGGCGGATCGGGTATAACTTAACACATCATTTTATACAAAGAAATCGCAAGTTAACGTGATTCAGCGAAAACGCCCACGCGCGATCACGTCGCGGCATAGAATTCGCACGGCCGACGGCTCACTCGCGCGGTATAACGAAACGCCTCTGATCGACCTTTTACCTTACGATAAATACGCATTTATCGTTTTACACGATCTTATAATTCAATTATGAACCGTTGAAATTTCCGAGAGTGAGAAATGATCCGACGACCGCTCGTTGCGTGGGTGTGCAATAATCTTTAATTACTCGGTCAATCCTTTTTCTCGTATTGATTGCGTTTAAAAATACTTTCATTAGCAATTTATTTATAGTATTCCTTTGGTATTTTGGATTATGTTATCGGAGAATGACACATAAAAGCCTTTCAAATGTATGTATATACGAATAGCAATTACAGAATTTTAATGCCTAAATAAAATTCTAGTGCTATGTTGACGATGATAATTCTGTGAATGTGTATCACGATGTAAATTTGATGCTCTGTTGACCCTTGGTGGAGCGGTGGCGCACGGGGGCGAGCCGAACGTTTTGTTAGTTAAAACATTATCAAAATTAAGCACGCGCCGGGGAACCCCCGGGGGCAAATATTGCTCGTGTGTCCATACTCATCATCTATTCAAAACTCAAACAGCCTAAGTAGATAATCCTCACACGGCCGACGAGGCGCTCTCTGCACCATCGAGATTATGCTATCGCTACGTATTACTTGGAGCGTGCGCTCGCCGCTGTCCCTTAAAACGCCCTGCTAATAATAAGTGCAAAATTATGAATTTCACTCTCCGGTAGTAATTATATTCTATATATAAGAAAAAACGATCATCCAACATATATTGTTGTAAGAATCACTTTTTTTTTTCAATATTTGCGAAGAATCACATCGCGAGTAAAATATTCCTAAATAAGCTACTATATTCATGCAAACAAAATTTCCCAACGTAAAATTTTCATTTTTTTGTCGAAATCAATCATTTAGAAGCTATTTATATTTCGAAATCGACCATTCTGCAGGACGACGCTCTATAAATCTATATAGCACTCAACGACCGTTTCAAAATATTCTGGAGCGATTCTTCCCGCTCGCTCGTCCCCGAGTGCACTCGAGCGGAGTAAATTCGCAGTTAGGACCGCTGGACCCTCGGGCTCCCGTCGGGGACCCCGAGAGCCTCCGCCCCCTGAACCTACCCAAGAGGAGGGTTTCAGGAGCCGATGGAAAAGGGGCCCTCTGTGTCTCGTGCAATCTGCGACCGTCGGCGACCTGCGCAGACGCCGGCCGAAGAAGCGCAAAGCTTTTACCAAGATAAGTGCACACGCCGGGATGTTATGCCGCTGTTATGTCGGGTAGCAGAGGATGGCCTGGATGTAAATGGCTTTCGGTTTTCGCAAAAATTCGCTTGCGCGGCGTGTCCGAGAGGCGCATATTTGCCGAACACTCACAGAAATGAAACCGCTCTCCGGACGGTCGATGCGATAATAATGGACGCGCGTGTACGTACGTAGGTGTACTGTCTGCGCTTTTTGCTTTTATTTGATGTGTGTTTTTTCGATTTCGTCTCTTTTTTTTTATGGAATTTGTTGAGGTAACTTCCAGTGGATGTCCTTTATATTGTTTTTGCGAGGTAGTTCGATTTTAAATGGATGGCGTCATTATTTATTATGTTTTATAACAATTTTATTATTTACAAGTTAATTGGTGTCTTATCGTGTGATTTACAATATTTGTTTATTTATCGGCAATCCAGAATTTTTTTTACTAACTACGAGTTTACCAATAAATTAAATTTTAAATAAAAACTGAGAAAAACTGGAAGAAATATCGAAATACCGTCAAACCAAAAATAGTTTCCTAAAAAAACCGTACACTTATAAAAACCAACTTTTCCAAAAAATATTTGAAAAATATTTTATTGTATTAAGCGTAAAAATATTAAAACTTTACCGGTGAATTACCGTATTGTTATTTGGGTCATTTACTGATAAACCGGTTTGCCTATAATGCATCCTTACTGTTTAATGTCTGATGCATCCCTACTGTCTACTGTAATAATGCACGCTTAATAAGTAAATAAAAAATAATAACATTCTGTTTTCCTACTAAAGTTCTCATATTTGATATTTTCACTTATTATACTCAAATATCACGATACCGCTTAATTTTTTATTGTCAATTTATCACAATGTAAAATAAAATGAATGAAAAGTCTATTTTCGTTCTAATATATCACATTGAACGTATGGCTTATTTTGATAAATGACACCCCATTATACATATACATCGAACATGGATTTAAAAACAAAAACGTTCTCGACACAATCGGCGGTCTATTAATCAAGATTTGACCGCGTGTACATTTCCGAAAGATAGTTATAAATTTCAGCCCGGTACAATCGCAGAAAAAACGCGCCGCCAATGCCCACATAGAGAATCCCGACAGAGCGTTGAAGGGCTTTATTCCGGGGCGAAACCCTTGAGCTGCCGAGTTATCTATCACGCTCTGGATATATAAGGTCTGGGAGTATAGTTTGAGATACCGCGAATCAACATTTGCAGGACCAGCTGAAGGGAGACCGAAACGTTTCGGCCCGTTGGAGAGAGGAGGCCGCCGTTCGACCGCGACCCTTTCTGGACCGCGATCCTCAATTTGTACGGATTCTGGGCGGTGGGAGAGTGGGCGGCTTTCTGGTGGGCCAGGATGAGCCTGGTGGGCGGCAGGTGTTTGCTGAGGGGGCCGCGTCACATCCTATCATCGATCGCTAGGTAAACAGTCGACCATTAGGGACAAACATTGCCTTCCATTAACATACAGATTGAGTTGTTTCTGGCGCTCGCATCGGTTGCCTCTGCCGACGCTCAAATATTATATTTCATACCTGATTGAATTAATTGACTTGATAGGCTGCTGTGCTCGTCATCGTCGTCAGTGTTGATCAATATATACCTGAAGCTGCTCGAGCGGGAAAAATGCGCTCCATCGGCTTATCGTGTTCGTTTACCGGAACCGTTCGCAGATTTATCGATTCGGTACTCTGCTTCGGGTTGAATTTAAACTATTAACCCCTACGGGAAAGGATTGATCGGACCTTGGGTGGATGTTTCGGGAAATAGGTCGTCCGTTCAAAAGTTTATAAGTGATTTAGATATTCAATACTTCATAACTTGTGCGTTTTATTTTATTGAATTTCTTTTGAAATTTATGAACATCAAAAATATATAAAACAATGTTTTATAGACAATTTGTTTTTCCAAATTCATTTCAAGCATTTAACGTTGATTAAAAACCGGTCGTCAATTTAGAAACGAGAGCGATCAGATAGCGTTTTATTACTAAACTAATCCGAAACAAGAAAGGGGGTATTAAACGTAAAGTGCGACAATGAACGCCGTCCGTATCTAATCTCGGAACAATAATGTTCTGGGCGCATCCGGATCACTACAGGCACTATATAATACACATACAGAGATAACTATGCGATGGGCGGAAAACGGGGTGAATAACGCCCTGAAACGTGGCTGTCGCATCACATAATATACAGTCACTAATAACGGCGGGAAACATGATTAGCGGCGTCTCCATCCGGAACAATTGCATCTCATGTTTGAGCTACTTCGTCTAAATCTTACTGCTTACGATCGATTTAAAATCGTAATAGCTAACTTGTAACTTGAGTGTACTAATCACTATCCGTTTCACTTTGATAGTACTATTTGAAATTTATATCGAAGTAAGATATTTTCAATTTTCAATCGATTCATTGAATGAAAATAAATCTTGAAAATTGTTTCAGAGAAAATGAATTATCTTTCTTTTATTGTAGAAATGTATTTCGTTTTGTTTGTTAAGAACGGAGCTTATAAAATTTTCATAGTAAAAATTGTTCTAATGTGAAATTTAGTAAATCCAGCGTGTTAATTGCTCGTAAGATCACATTATTACCGCTCGGTTAATTCCCGAGCATATTTAACCGTGTGGCCTTTCGCATATTCGGCGGCGGTCTTCTGCGACGAGGCCCGTTTATATATTTCTGCTTTAATTATGGCCCCCTTGTAACAATCCAGTCCCCTATGAACGCGACATTATATGAGCAACTTGGGTTATAACTAATGGAGACTGAAATATTCCAGTACATATGCCAGTTTCCCGTAACAATATCGCATGCTCCCGAAACCGACAGCGTCGAAGAAACGAAGCGCACACCCCGCCCACACGGTTTCGGCCCGGCCGAATATTTCCAAGATAACTATTGTCTACACAACATAAATGAGATTCCCCTCTTCAAGTTTATTGTTCCTTAAAGTCGATACGCAGAGTTGTTGCGGGCATCCCGGTATTCCGATATTAAATCTTCGGAATTTTCCCACCCTTGTATGATAAAGAAAGTTCTAAGAATATAAACACTGGGTGACTACGGACCAAAGATCCCCTGACCATGTTTTGCTCAACACATATTATAGTTCTAAAAGCTCCCTCTACGTGCTTTAGCACGTACAATATTTGTTTGATGTAGCTTACATTTAACATGTTGTAATTATAATTTTTTTGCGTATAACATAACTTTTTTTTCTTTTATAAATAACTAAAGTTTATAAACGAAAAAAAATAAACTTTTAGTCCTACATAGATTGAAAAAAAATACAAATGAGTGTCAGATCACGTCAAACTGCATTCGAATCGGTTTGCACCATTTCAAAGCTGCACCGTGTCAACGTTGACATTTATCAGATTTGCTTCGTGTTAATGTGATGACTGTTCGTTGGACACTCTCACGTTGATCCAATCGAAAGCTTGTCGCTCTTAACTCAATTTCGAGCGACACCGTCCGTTTGGGGAAACGAATTCGGTCGGTGAAAAATGCACCGAGACTTTTTCCCGAACTTCCGGCTTAATTTCACCAAAATTTTTCTATTTTTCAAAACGTGCATTATTCGCGAATTTTTGGTGACGCATTGTTGCCACCATCCTATGGCAACTCAAAACATTTTCCGCCGTTTTCCCATTCAATCGGTCGTCGGTGCGGCGAAATTCGTAATGTGAAAAGTTCGCACAATGGAAACCGAGTTTATAGTTTGATACACAAAAACCGATACGGTGCAGTGTCGACGTTTTTGTTCGCATTTCCGCGAACTCTCTCCTGTTTTTACGGCAAAATTATAAATAAATCCGATTACCGAGCGAAAAAAGCGCTCGTTTTTCGTGAACAGTTTCAGAGTTGTTCAATTTTTTCGAAACGATCCAATCAGCGAAGCGCGCGAACGCAAAGCTGCGAACGTTATGCATTAAATATGGTAACATTTACAAAATATTTTGCATTTGCATTTGAACATAATCTCTTTTTACGACATAGTTATTAGTTGTTTTATAACGTACATATGTAGTTTATTTATTTTCAAAAAGCTCTTTGTATATTTGAATATCAAAATATATTTTTATTTAAAATAATAATTCGATTTTTCTAACATCAATTTGTTTTTGATTGATTAAATGTATTCGAAAAACTATTGAAAACTTGTATCATCAATCACTTTTTTCTTTGTTGAAAAGATTCAGATGTTTTTTATTTACATAATCATACAGCTTCATGGCGAATTCCCTTAAAGTTTTTGGCATTGAACAGCCACAATAACAAATAAATTATTTGACAAATTGACCAATGAAGCGCACGAATGAAACGTAATTTACTTAAAAAGCAATCGCACGACGCCCGGCTCGCTCGAACAAAGAATTATGTAAATTTCGCTAAACGCACTTGTCAATTCGACCGAACGAGCGAACGCCAACAGTGTAAAAGAAAAAAAACATGAGACTTGACGCGTCCACGGGACGACGTTGCATATTTAAAGTAGACCGAAAAAAATATATTAAAGAAATGTATAAAAAAATATATTTCCGAAAATATTACGGCAAAGCGTAATAACAAACGAGAGCGTCGCAGCACGAAACGCCACGGGGCGGACGCATCGGAGATCGGGGAATGGAATTAAAAAAGGAAACGGAAGTCGGGGACCCAAGGGGAGGTTCTATAATAGTGGTTGAAAACCTTTCTTTATAAAATTTCAATTAAATCAATTGAAATAGAATTCGGAGAATTTGAAAAAATCTTCATAACTATGATTAAGTGAATAGTTCCTGAATTTAGTATAGGTTGTTTATTTTTTATATTTAAAAGTGTCATCGTTTATATTTGTTTACGTATGAACGGAACGACAGAACGTTATACGTTTTAACAATTTGGTTCATTTTTGAATCAATGTTGATTTTGTTTGAATTCAGTTTGTTGCGAATAGATTCTATTATGAAAGATGTGAATAATGGTCGTGTGGTTGGTATTTTTTGTCCTGGTCACATTTACAACGTTGCCGTCGTTTACTTATATTCATTTGAATGCACGTTTATTTGTTTTAAGGTACAGACATTTTTTCGAATGCACACATTTTAATGCTCGTGTTAAATGCACACATAATTTTTTCGAATGCGCATTCGTTTTATTTAATGCTCAAGTTTAATGCACAATTATTTTTTATGAATGCACGTTTAAATTATTCCCTTTATGGAATAAACTATGATAAAAAAGTCTTTAAAAATTAATATGAAAATATCGATGGATAGCTCGTGAACCATGCATTGTAGTCTCTCAGTTCGCAAAGAATCAACGGGACCAAGAATGGTTGTTTGGGTGGAGGGTGCTAGGGTGGTTTGAAGGGAAAAGGTCATCCGTCGCCGCTTCCGCATCCGCGACACCAAAACAAACAGGACGTCGGCCATGGAAACTCGAACGCCTACTTCTCCGTCTTCATTATTTGCGTTCGTTAACGAGATTTTATAGACGTCGGCCTTTCGCCTCGCAGCCGGAGGGTGGGAAATGGATTTTGCACCAATCTGTCTTCGCACGTATTATACATGGGTCTTGTGTACGTTTGTTTGTTTGTGCGTAGAAGAAAGTGTAAAGTTGTTTTGTAATTTGTGAATAGTCCGGTTCATTGAGAGAAAAAGTCTGAATTGTATACGTGTTTACCCAATTAGAATCAAATTTTCATCGCACTCACTATAATCATGATAATCGGAATTTATTTGATGTAACAAATCATCTCGTTAATGAATTTCGTCGAAATAACAGACTGATTTGATCAATCGATGAATTCGCATGCTAAATACGAGCATATTATTCCTCGTATTTGATAAGCAGCTTATTTATTATGGATTCCGAATAAAATCCACCGTGAGTTTTACCGAATTAAAATTTCAACGTCCATTTAGTTTGTTGAATTATATGATTTTATATTTAATTAGTATCAAAATCAAACTAAATATTATATATAATTTTTTTTCAATTTAAAACGTTCATTTTCGATTAAATTTTATGTGATCGTTCAACTTGTAGTTTCTTTTTTATACACATTTTAATTTAAGTGCGCGCAACGCACCTCATTTCATCCCCGTTATATTTTTGGTACAAAGGCTCGCCTCGCTCCCACTGTAAATTTCGATCTCGCAAACAATTTCAAATCGGAGAGATCTCGTTATTCCTTGACTTAATACGTCGTAAAAGCTGAAAGCTCTTTATCAGCTGTCCTTTCTCTATGAAAGTTTCCCTTCGCTTCCCTTCTTCTGGCTCACCTGTAATTTTTCACCCTGCGAGATATCATCAACTCGCTACTAGCCTCCCTTTGCCCTCACTTAAGCCCGAACCCACCCCGATTGGCCGCTTTAGGGACAGCTTTTAAAATGGCTGCTATCCTTAGCAACCTTTGATTGAAGTTAGATATTGCCTCGCGAAGATCTTCACAAATATTTGAGATATTCGACCGACGCGCCTCGGCTCACCCTTTCGCTTTTCACGCTTGACTTTCGGTATATATTTTCGCAAATTTTTAAAATTTTATCTTAAATTAAAAGTCACAATTTTCACGTTCCATATTTTTGGAAAAAAAATAACATCGTAAATGTGTTCCACGAATTAATTACAGACAAAAATTATTTTTCCTTTGTCGGTCTCTAGTATTAATTAAAATCTATACAGTGTGGTTTCACATATGGCTTTGTACCAACGGGGAACAATATTCATCTTCCAGTAATCTCCCGTTAATCCGCTTGACTAAAGAGCTTATCGGATAGATGCATACATCTAATTACATGAACCCAATGCATACAGTACGCTACGATAGCTATACAGTAATTAGTTAATAACGATGTTGACCCACGAGTCACGTGGCCTTTGACCGGTCGAGCAAGAATCGTCTCGTTTCCAGAAATGCGAAAATAATAAAATTGAAAGAGACTCTGCTTTTATTGAATTAACTATTCATAGTGAACGTTACCCTTTCGGGTAACGGAGCGCTTCCCATCGACTCGGAAGAGCAGCCTAACGACCGCCACGAGGACTGCAAGTATGATTAAGCCTATAAAAGTCTTAGCTAATGATGTGAGAAGGAAACGTCAGCTAATTTAAAGATTCGACTCTTATCCTGTCTCCTTCTTTTTATAACTGAAGGCAATAATCTGAAACGACTTCTTGTATTATAGTATGTTCGGATGCAACCATATGTTTATTCAGTTTATAAAGACATGTTAACAATAAGATTTTCGTAACATAATGAAAAAATACACGCTAAACGAGATCCTTATTAAATTTTACGTAAACACTGCGAGCTGAAATAAAAAGTTTATTTCATTTTTCATTTGTTTATTTTTCCAACAATATTTTTACTGAAGCACTTGTCAAAACCAGAATTTTATTCGACGAAAAAATCATATATTTATTTGAACGTGCAATTCTACTGTCTGAAATGTTCAACGACTTTTCAAACACAAAACATTTCACTTTTTCTATGCTTCCGTATAAAAATTCGTTTAATTAAACTTCGAGTACGGGTTAATTTACTTCGTCAATTTATCTATACACGTTTTCTTTGTACTATGGAAATAAAATTAATCTATAATAGCTAAACATAAAAACGCTGCCACCAAAGTCTTCCGATTTAATCATTGCAGTCACTACTGTTTATTTCCTGGTTGATTACCTTCGCAAAATTCGGGGAGAACGTCGGATTTTTATATATTTCCGACATAAATCTCGTGGAATGAACGCTATTTTTATACACACCAGGGGTGAACAGATGTGCAAGGCATTATGCCTACGGGCCCCATAGCTCTTCAGCACCCACCCACACCACCGTTTTTAGGGAAAACATCATCGAGCAGGAGGAAAAGTTCTGAATAACCTCCATCCTCTCTTTCACCGATTTCCCAATAAACTCGGGCTCTGATTACGCTCATTATTATAAAATCTGCCAATTTGAAAATTTAGTGCGTAATCAATCTTCGTTTTGAATGAAGGCTCTTAATGAATTATACTGGGCTGTCGAGAATTTTGTCTTATCCCCTTCGCGTTGAAGAGAACTTGAATTTTTCCCATCCGCTTTATTCGTATATCCATTATGAAATGGTTGATTTGTAGCATTTCACACCGTTAATTATTTCCAACTTATTTGCCCTGCATATTTGCTCGCCCCAATTGAGCTTTATTCAGCCGCCCATATATCTATCACATACGACGTACTCTGTTGGCATTAATAAATATGTTTTTTCATTCGCTTTTTCAAATAATCGCTACCCATTTACACGCGACGAAATATATATAAATACATATATATAATTCATCGAATAATTTTTAGATAAGCCGCGTGATTCTGACGTTTCCGGAGCTGACGCTTCAAAGAAGGCGTCTTTTTGAAATCGCTTCATAACGCTCGTGAAAGCGAAAAGGAAGTGTTCGCTGAAACGTCAACCGGAAACGTCAAGCTCACGCATTCAGTGACGAAAATTTTTAAAAATTGCCGGTATATCAAATTGTTAAAAACATTCTGGAATTACCTTGCCTTGAGGACTTTCTTTGAAGCTTTTCAAAAATTTTCATGGCACTTTTTTGCATAAACACTGCTTAATTATCAAAAAGAAAATTTTCCGGTTTCAAAATAGTGTTGGAAAGTTTTTTTTATAATCTGAGAATAGTTTCATCAGTGCGTTGATTCATGTTTCATCATAAATTTCTTTTTTTTTCTTATTGTTTTGTCGCTGCGAATTGTCACGCACATATTCATTAAGAATTCACTAATCTTCATAATTTTACAAAAATTAAGCATCCCCTATCCGAGGCGTTTGAAATGTGAAGAGAGAAAAAATAAACTCGTAATAAAGACTCTCCTCAAAAAATTAGAGGCGAGAAAAGAGTGGGAGCCCTTTTGGGACATTTTCTCTTTTTTCTCATTATCGAAATTATGTTTCACCCTCATCTTTGCTTTTGTCTTTATTGCCTGAAACGTTAGAGGGATTGCTTGATGTTTTACGTACTCTGATATCTTTCTAGAGCATAATAAGAAACCTATAGGCACACTTCATACCCTCTTAAGGAAATGAAGTCATTGCTTTGTGAGACACTCGCCACGCTCGGCGAAGAAAAGAAATTTACATTTCTCTCTTTTCCACAGCCTCTCGCATTCGAAAAACGTCGCTTAATGTGTTTGCTAGTCTTTTGTTTAAGTGCGTTTATTTTTACATATGCAAATAAAAGCACAGACTTTTCCGCGAAATTATTAATATTTGATCAAAGCACAAATCTCAATAAGAGCGCATTTCTTCTTAGCAAAGCGCTTTTTATATTTACATATAATATGAAATGTCTCGTCATTTAATATTTTCGTAATAATGTTCGATTATAAAGCACGTATAAAATTATTTTTTACAACGCGAGTCGTTCGATTTCTACAATCGCGACGATAATAACATGAAATGTAATATAATACCTGATACTGCGCTATCTTGGCCGTTTTTGAAGTTTTCCCGATAAATGAAAATCTTCTTAACGTTCTTAATGTTTGCTCTAATGTCTTTAAATGAAGGAAAAGCCGTGTCATTATCATTAATACCTCTCAGAAAGTTTACGTTTCACCCGCTTGTACCAAATCACCCTCGGCTGCTCGCTTCAATCTTGAACAGAAATTTTGTAATAAAATATTCGTAATGGCAACCTGGCCTATTTAGCTTATCGATTGAACAATTAACGCAATTGTCTGTATACAATCGAATTAATTTTCAAAACAAACAAAACAATACATTTTCCGATCGTTACCAACCGTTATGGAAGCGTATGAAAAAACAATTTATTAACCTTACTTGTGCGTAGGGCGCATGACGGACTAACTTTTTGAATATTTGATGTACATCGGCCCGTCTACAAGCATCTTGTCTAATAAATTAGTATAATTTTATTGCCGTTCATGAATCGCTAATGAACAGCTTAATCCCCTACGTCGAGAACGGAGCTTCGCGCGACGCTTACGACCAATCGTCCAAATTAATCGCCTTTTAAAATCCGCACACCGACCGTGAATACGTAACCCGCTCTAATTGAACATGGAATGAAATTTTAAAATTACTTAGTGGGTCGACGCGAGTCCGATCCTGAATTATTAATTCATACGAAATTAATCGAGGGACCGAAATATTCGGCGGACAATTTAAGCTTCATGACTACGGCGTACGGTTCGCGTATCTTGAATGCGCTTTCGATATTGAATACGTGCACATCGAGACTGAAAAGGGCTTTGAAAGCAATTTGCGGTAATTTACGAACTCTAGTGTCGTACGAGTGAATATGAAGAACGGTTCGAGTGATAGAGCGAGTTTGATGCGCTCATTGCATGGCGTTCGCCCTATATCGTTCGACGTCGATGTCTTCGATGGTAGCGAGTTGGGTCGGCAGCATGTCTACCTGAGCTATAATTGACTTAATGTCTCCTCGGGGGCATTTCGAATGTTGTATCTTGCTAGGCGTGTTTGCTGCTTTATGGCGACTATGCGTGTTTCGTTACTGAATCGGCCATCTTGAGAGCTTTCGGCGCACGTTACAATTAATTTATGACTCCCACTTCGTTTAAAGAACACGAAAGTGATATTCGCTTTGTTGAACAAGATACGAATAACAGTTACTTGCTTTATTTTTTTATTTTTTATCTTTTTATAATTTTATGATTCAATTTGTGTTTTTTTCGTTAAAAAAGATTTCAAGATTTTCCGACCGGTATAATTATATTTGCATAAAAAAAATCATTTATGTTTCATAATGAAAATGTTCTGAAGAATATATTAATTCGTGCAATTAAATGAAAATTTAGAAAAAAACATTAAACCCGAGAGGATTTTGCGACTAAGTTTTCATCCCATGCGGAGTGAAACGAATACTGTGCCAAAAGCACAAACCATTCTTTGCCAACGTTCAACAAGTTAAGTGAACCCTCGCAATCGGCCCATGCAACATGTTTCCTTTGTGCCGTTTTCCAGCACTGTACATCCGCCGATTTTTAATATGCGTGTACCGTACAATATATTGTCGAACAAGATTACGTCGTAAAGTAAAATGTAACTAGGAGGCGAGCAATAAAAAAAGTTGCGACTCTGGCGCTTGCCGTGGAAATAAAATCTCCCGTAATATCGCGCTTCCTTGGCTCAATTTCATATTGCGGTCTGGCATAATCCTCGGAAAACATTAATACAGTCATTTCGCTGCACCTAGTTTCCGTCCGTGTTAACTTAACTTAATGCGAAGGTTAAGTTAACTGCTGTGAGGGCGCGCCGGCTATATAAGCACGGGTGAAAAAGTTTCAGCGAAACCTCCTGTAGCGCTTTAACTGTCAACACTTTCGTCCCTGCGAAAAACTTTTTAAGCGTCTTTTTTTCCCTTTTCCGAGCACAACTCACACCACCCGACTGAAAACTTTTATCAAAATTCAGTTGATAAATTCTTAGAGGTGCATTATATATTTTATATATTTGCCTACACAAAGAAGTTTCTCAATCTGGTAGCACAGTCAATTTCGCAGGTGATGCGTGTAAGGGCCTACCTCTGGGGACCGCTTTGACGAGACTGGCAGACTCGGGACCACCTCTCGTCTAGGGTCCCTGGTTTAATGCATAAGTGATGACGAAGGCAGGCAGAACTAGTCGCCGAAACGACCGCGTAAAACATTTACATGATTCGCTTCGTGCGGCCTTTTGTGGATGCACGTGATCTTTGTCGAGAAACGATTTCGCCGCATATAAAATATTCAGCGGAAATCGAAGCAAAAATGGTCCCCGAGTGTAGGGCGCTTACACCCACTCGTATGAACACGAAGCGTGTCGACACACGAGGTAAAGAACCTTCATTTAAAATGTTTCGCATACTCCAATCGTACTCCGGGCGCTTAGTGAATATAAAATGTGATGTATTTATTTTCCGCTCGTGTGTGTAGGTTTTTTCTAAAATCGCGGTTTTCTCAGACGCGCGAGTAAAATATTCGGGGGCTTTGCGTTTTATTATGTTTCTTTTTTTCGGTACGTTTTCTTTTAGTTGGCCACCGAGGGCAGGTAACGAGGCTGTAACACGCGAAATAAAAGCCTAGGCGAGATCCAACGGTCCCCCACAGCAATTCACTTCAGCCGCTCGGAGCAATCTAAGCCCAGGATTTTTTCCATTTACGTACTTAAGCGGCTGCATGCTAACTTTTATTAAATGCCTGCACCACACACTCTCCGAGTTCTCGCCAAATGCTAACGTTTTCCGGTGTTATTGTGCGGATACGTGAGTGAGTTCTACTTGCTTTTCCACCCTCCAAAAGATTTTTTTTTATAAATAAACATTACGTTCTTTATATATTCATTTAATATTTCTTGTCCATTTAAATATAATTTTTAAAAATATTTTTTTTTACCTACTAAAAAAAAAAACAATAAAAAAATTGTATTGAAGAATATAACACGTCTAAATAAATGATTTGCTATAGTAAAAATTTTCAATTTAATAAAATAATTTTTCACTAATTACACATTTTCTTAATTAATTATATACAAAAGAACCATATACATAAAAGAAAATCTATTTGTACAATTCTCGGTTTTTTTCCACGCCGAATCTCTTTAAGTAAAAGTTTTCGTCGCTACGCGTCCACGATTCGCCTCGAAGACCTCGTTTAATTTAACTAATCAACCGGGACATCGAGGGAAACCTTAGCTACGACCTTATTAGGTCGGAGCGTAATGAAAAGAGGACCCCGAGTCTGTTTTAATTTATAGATTGACCAGTCGGTCAATATCGCCTTCGTAGGGCCACTTTTCCCCATCTGGGTCTGGGAAAAGTCCGTCTCTGGTGTTCCTCGACGACGACCAGGACGAGTGGGACTCTCTTCCCTTACCCGAGGGCCACTCTCGGGTAATTCAAAACATTAATTTTCCTAATGGAATAAGGCTTTTCCGTTAAGCTGCGCGACACGAAAAGTACTCCTCTGCAGACTCTCGCTCGTACCCAGTCTGCATGTGTATATCTGTATATGCTATTGTATTGTGTATATAAGCGAAAGTCGTTCGCACTTTATGCCATCTCGTGGCTACTTGATGCTAATATTACCGAAATAATTGTTTGAAATACTAAATTAGAATATAAATTAAATAATTTTTTGAATAAAAAAGATTTGAGTGCAAATATGACGTAATTATTAGAGGAACGGGCAACTCGAAACCGCACGATGACTGCAACGCGTGCATTATGTATGCACTAGAACACGAAGGGAGGGCAACCGTTGAAAGCATCGTCTGCACGAGGACTTGTTGCTTCGCCCGTTATTTCTTCACTAAGCGCCGCACAAGCATTCACCAGTATAATGGAAAACAAAGTCCCCACTTGCCGAACGTTGGCAAACGCTTAGGCTCAAGCGCTCGCGTAATAGCTTCGAGAGAGATTAATATCCAGAACTAATTAACTCCCGTTTGGAACCGAGTTCAACGACCGTGAAACAATCAAACTGACGTTCGGTAATCGCAAATTATCCTGCAGATTCGCGAATCGAATGGGCTCGAGGACGGTCGGTATATCGGTATACGTGTTGTGTGATCCACAGATCTCTTTTGTAGGATTGGGCATAGATAGCGTCGGGAATTCACGACGCTTTGAAATGTTTACAAATCTCTGCAAAAGACGTTACTTTTCAGGAAACCACTTTAAAGTCAAACGCAGCTTCCTTTTTTGCAAGCGAGCGGCAATTTCCCTTATGCAGCGACGAGGGCGCACTCCGGATATTTGGTTGGTAAATATGTTTAGACAAACTCCCGGTACAGACGAAATTTCATTATACGACGAATGTTTAACAAAATATGTCATGTGCCGTGATGTATGTTTTAAAACTACGAGTAAAAAGTTCGTATGCGTTCAACAAAGGAAAAGTAAAATACATATATCAAATTAATTTGTTTTGTGTACAACCGGACTTATTTATGATATGTATTCATATTTATGATTTTTTTTTAACTTGAACTGAATTCTTTTATAATGCAAGCTTAATCTAATATTTCGAATGTTTTTTTATGAAATACTTCATTTTTGCTTTAATATTACTCATTTTATAAGAGAATGTGTCGTACAAATCACATTTATGATATACGAGTGCTTTAGTTAATCTTAACCTTTAATTCAGAAAATGAAAAATTACCCTCATCAAAAAAAATACATTTAAACTTTGCACACTATAAAAAATATTATACGTATTCCTTAATTAGTTATTGAAACAAAAATTGTGCAATAAACTGCTTATTATAATACTTGCATTATGCATTTTCTTAACTACATTAAGTATATTGTATGAATTTTACTTTTTTCACTCACAACAAGTATTTATAAAAAAATATTTATTTGTTCACAATAATCTCCACATACTTACAAAACTTAAAAATAATAATAAACTTCAATAATAAACGAACATTCCTTATTTTATTTGTTTCAACATTCAACATTCATCTTGACAAATTCGTGGCGCGATATCGCACGATTCGGCGGTTTTCCCAAGCAACGCGATTTCCGATCAGCTACAGAGTTCGCCGTTCGGAAAATTGTCGTCGCCGTGAAATATTGGCGGCGTATAAGTCGGCGGGTTGGGTTGGGTGTGTTCATTAAATTGTGCACTTAGCTCACGTTCCTTTTTCCGAACTGTCTAATAAATGTTGCGGAGGGCGGCGCGGCCATTTGTCTTGTTATCGCGGCGTCGCGTTGGCGTCATGCCCGATGCCGATTGTTACACGTTAGACGAAGCCTCTTGTGTTCTTTGTATGATCTTCTTGCTCTTTGGTAAAGCTCGTAAGTTCTGTTTGTTTTATCTGTATGTTTAGATTTTGTTCGGAAATGGGTAAAAGCTTTGAAAAATTGGTGACCTTTAAAGTTTGCGCGATGTCGTTTTTTTCAATATTGAATTGTTTCGTTTTATATATTTATTTTTTCATGATTCATTGAATAATTATAAATAGGAAATTGCTAAAAGGAACATTGAAATACTTACCGCGAATAAATGCTGTCCCTGAATCAATGTTTGCCCCTTCGATAACATTACTCACCCGTTTCCAACTCTAGTTCAAATATGAATACGATTGAAGAAAAAAATAAGCTGTTTTTCTATGTATTCATATAATTGTGGTACGTGTAAACATTTTTCTTTCACAAATTGAGCGTGAAATATGCCATCGAACGTATACAAATGTGCGACTGTCACGTAATCAAATTGAAAGCGTTCAAAGGACAAACCATATACGCAACCGTACACACGAACACACATATATAATATACACGAGCGCGAGGGGAGACGCGTAATTTTTCAGCTGCTGAAATAAAGCGTATTTTTCCGCGAAACGCTTTCAAATTTTCACGCTATTGAGGCGAAGAAATATGAAAATTTCAGTGGTAAATCTTGCATGAAACAGGAGCAAAAGGGAAAAGTTGAATAGGCTCCTTCCACCCGTAGAGGCCGCCGCCGTGCAGAATAGTAAAGTTCATAGCTGAATGCACGCGAGCCCGGAGGCTTTCACGCTGGTTCGGAGTGGGCGGGTGGGTGGGCGGCAAAGTGCTGGGCTGGGGGGCCAACAAGTGGTCGACGGCCGTTGCCGCCCCTCTCGCCCATAAATCATTTGCTAAAAACACATTTAGCGTCTGCACCGCTTCCGTTTGTCGGCCACCCAATCGTGCATTCCTCGATCGCGTCGTTCATATTATTTGGTATAATGCGACGACAGCGATTAGGTTGGTGGGAAAAAGTTGGGAAAATTGCGGCGATAAGATGGTGACGTTGTGGCGTTTCTGTGATTTATGCGATGAGTCGATTTGTATGCTTGTATGGTGATAGTTGCATCTATCTATAAAGTTTTGTTTTATTTTCATTGAAATTCTATGAAATCAATAATATATTCACCCTTTTGAAAACCTATATTTATTTTTTATCATTCACATCATAATAAATTCAATTCATATGATATACATAAAAGCATACACACATCTGAAAAGACACTCGTTGTTTTCGAGCGATAAACCCGAATAGACGAATACGATGAAGACTCGGCGCCTCAGTTTTGTTTTCGAGTTCAGTTGCATTGGCAATGAAAATATTCTGCCTGTTGCTTTGCCCCGTATAATGATACAAGTACATTGCTTTCGCATAATCACAAAATCCTCCCGCTCTCCCTCTTTGGACGAGGTTTTGCGATTATGTATGTCGGAGCAGATTTAGTGGCGCTTTCAGACGAACAAAGACGAGCTGAAAATGCGGCGATAATGGGGCCGTCTCTTCGACTAGACCATACATGCATTATTCATATTTATCATATTTTATCATATATTGCTTCTGAGGATGAGCGACTCGCTCCAATTGCATTATTTCATTTCGACGCCGTAAATATACGAATCGCGTAAAGCTCTGTTTATACGGACTATATGAGTGTTGTCGTTAGTTTTCACGATTCACTGTGACAATTTTATATACGAAATGAAATCGTTGATCCGAAGTGAATCATAACTTTTATTGTATGTAATTAAGAGGTTTTTTTTACAGTGAAGTTGTTTTAATAAAAACGATGGAAAAAAATTATGCAAAATTTTCCGGCAATTGCTCTTGTATTTCAGTAGCCATCAAACAAACGCCGGCGACATTTTATCCGCCTTCACTTTTATATTTTTGCGACGAAACTTTCTCAAAAAATAATTTAAGTTTTCCAAATAGAGTTGAACCGAAATGTGATTTCTGTGATATTTTCAGGCCACTTGCTTTTACGCGAAGTGCTGAAACTTATTTCGTCGCTTATTTTTTTTCGCCTCTTTTTTTCGTCCTCCCCGCTCTGCCAGAAGGAAAACATTTTTCATCAAGCTTAAATTGCATTCCTGTTTTGCCGCATTACGTTGTTTCGCAATAATTCCCGAAAGAAAACGTAACCGGACGAAAATAAATTTTTAATGGAATTTTTAATATGAATCGTTCGAGCGCAGCACTCCGTCAAATGTTGAATATTTAAGTGCAATTTTCAATTTAAATTCAATCGCGCGTCATTTTCAAAACGCGCATCGACACTTTATCGCATTTACACGCAGATGACGAACGGCCGCCGTTATGCGAGCACATGTATTATAGAATTTATTAAAATGTCGCAAGCCGCACACGTATATTATATTTGCTTCTGTGGAGCCGGGTTCTGAAAAAAATTCGAATTTATTACGGCAAAATCGCAGCGCGTTTTCCGCTCCAAATCGCTGAATATCGAATCATACGTCGATTTCCGCCCCGACTTCCCCGCCACTCCTTTACAATCGCATTTGTCAGGGCCGGTAGCTGGATTTTTATTCACTGCGTTTCGGAGAGTTTTTGGACGGTTCGAGGATCACACTTTGAAAAGGGACCTTAAAAAATCCTCCCCAAAGCTTTCGTTCCGTGAGCGAGCCGAGCGTTTTAAAGCTCGCTACCCGAACGAATGGCACGAGCGAGCTTTCCATTTAATTCTGCGTACGTGTTTTCAAATTGCTGGTATATTTACTGCATAAACATACATTTGGAAAATATCATATCTTTCTTTTAATATTTGAAAAATTAAAAATTATTTAAACACATTAAGTTTAACACCAAAATGTGTTATATTATATGATACATTTATTTTTCATCGGTTTTTTTTCAACGTTCGTTGAAAGATCGATTAAAGATGGTGCTGAACCACATTCATACAGCAGCTCTCGCTTTAGCCGATAAGTGAACTGCATTTTCATCTCTGACTGTTCTTGTCTTGTTGGTCCTGGAATAAGGTATGCATTTGACAGCTGTCGTCTAACTAGAAGTACCACCGAGCGACTTGTTAAGCCGCTCAACTAAATTAAACGACAATACACCTCGTCCGACCGCGTATAATTCATATTTGCCATGCACTTATCGCCAGACTTCCGACAATATTTGCTTTCAATCGGAAAAATAGATTTGGTAAAAATATTCTACAATTTCATACTCGCTGTTTAATATAATATCAATGAATCTTAAAATAATCAAACATGATTGTATTTATTTAAATAAATTCCGTTTATTATTTAATACATTACTTTTGTGAATACATACTTGAAAACTATTTAGAATTAATTACAATCACGTAATAGTTAATTAAAATTCTCTCACTTTTTCCTTTACAATGAATCAATGATTGGAACGCATAGCTGTTACGTTAGAAATAAATTCGCGAGAATGCTCACTCGGACATTTATTGATTTCGCATCGGCTTTTAAAAGGTTCAGTTTTATTGAGCTTCAAGCGAGGTGAACCAGGAGATGTGTCGACCGGGACAGAAGGGGAATAGGGCCACATCACTCTCCCATAAGGGCGAACGCGGACGTCGTCTCTTTGGAAAATCCCTTCTATTGAACTTTTTCAAACTGGGGCGCATGCTTTTGCGATTAAAATTTTATAGCCATATAACCAAAATTATGTATATTACAAAAGTTCAAAAATAATCATTCTTTCAAATAAATCTTAAATTAAAAATTACAAAATTAATAGGATTTCCGAATAACAAGTTTTGTTAATTGTAAATCGATTAATGTTCATTAATTTTTGAAAACGTGATATGATAGCTGATTCAATTGTAAACATACTGATGTATTTAGATTCATAAATTACTATTACTTTATATAATAATTACTAATTAATAATACACTTTTTTGAACATCTGCCTCTTTCCATTTCAGTATATTGAATTTAAGCCGTACTTAAACGTCATTTGTTCCCAGTTTTACAATGTAATATTGTCAATTAGACCATATCGATCATACATAGCGTTACGAAACTAACGAATTTCATCTTCTCTGGTTTGTACCCTGGGGAGTTGCACGCGTGGCCCCCTTCGACGAGCACGTGCACTCGCACGTGCCACTTCGCTTCCAGCTCGTTCGTCCGATTCGATCGATTCCGTATTATTCTACGTATACTGGGCATACACAACAAGGCTCACAACACAAGTACTACAAATTATTAATACATTTCAATATCGAATCAAGCAAATACTATTATACGCACATTTTTGCTTGAGTTATCAATATGAACTTTTCACTATTTTATAATTTATACAAATGTTTTTTTTTCTTTTATGGTGATTGATTTCACAGATTGAAGTTCATGTATTTTGAGCCAAAAATACATGATTCAGTATTGAAATGAGTATCTGTGTTGGTCGTGTTCGCGCCGCCCCAAAAAATAAATAGGCGACCCTCGTTCGCGCTGCCCAGCGGGACGGCTTTGCTGGAAGTGACGTTTTTTCAATTATAAAACGGGCACGGTCCCGAGACTAGAGAGTTTATAACAGTTTTTCTAATGCGGTCGACGAAATACGCCCGCGCGTTTATAAAACGTTTTTGAACGTTCGCTAAATGACCGGAGTGTTTTCGAGTTGCAACACTCACGGTGGAAGTAGTGCACCGCCGCCGCCGCGGTGCACCTTTTCCCGTTTGTTTGTTTTTTAGTTTTGGTCTGTTTTTGTTCGGTTCGTTCTTATTCCGACTAACGGTCCGTTTTGTGCCGTTTTCGTTTTTGCACTGGACAGTCGTGGGTTTCTGTTTTGGTCGAGGAATGTAAACGAATACGTTCAAAATTGTTTTTATATGGCGGAATATTACGAATGTAACGACTGCGATTCAAAGCGTCTAATTTTATTTTTTCATATTTAATCTGTTTCTCTTGAATTTAAAATTTTTTTAATGGTTTTTATAGCGTATGTTTATATATTTTTTTGTTAATGAAATGTATTCAGATTGTAAGGTCATAAAAATGCTTGACAATCCAAATTATATTTAGAACCCTTAAACTTATATGACTCATTCTTTTTATTTGTAATTGGTGGTTTAAAAAAATCTCATATGTATAATATAATATAATGGGAAAAAAAACGAAACTTCAGTGTCTCGAAATAACATTCTTTTACGAAATAAAATTTATTAGAGAAAATATAGACGGCGCGAGAAAGCGCAATGTGGTATGGCAGTCGCGTGTTTGCGGTTAAAATTAACGGCGTGACAAAGATCGAAGGGTTTTCCCGGAGACGAGGAGAGCCGGCGACGCTTCATGTATCATCCGGGAAAACTCGGGTGGAAAACTTGAAGGCTGTGTTGGCTGTTGGAGCGGCGATGTAATAAACAGACTTGGTATACTACGATAGGCACTTTACGCCTTTCACGGGCCGCGCACGAAAGGTGAACGAGCCCCGTTTATTAGCAAAGTTTGACTTGAAATCTTTCAGTAATTAGGGCGGATTATTTCAGCTCGGATAGCTCGCCTTCATCTATCTCGCGCGCGGTACATAATATTTCTCTCGCTCTCGCGCTAGTGTGTAGTCTGAGGCCTCACTTGACATGGTAAATATTGTAAGGGAAGTGTACTGTTGCTTATAGCGCGACAAATTCAAATTCTGCACGTGTATGAGGTTTTCTCGTTTCGTGCGTACGCTGGATTTTTGTTTTGATCTTTGCGATTTCGAAATTTTGCTGTCAGACAGTGTTTTAGTGGTTTCGATAATTTTTCGTTTGGATAAATTGTTGAAATTGAGTATAAACTTGAAAGTTTATTATCTGTGAATTTGCTTCAGAGTAAAATTTAGCTTGGTTTCATATAGTATATGTTTTCTTTCGTCATTTCGTTTCAGCGTGATAACTCCGAAATTCATTAGCGACAGACTGCTCAATCCGAAAGCACTTTCCAAACGGCGTTCTTTATATTGCATCGTTAAAGATTTTTTCCACTAACACAATAAATAAAATACGATGAAAATATAAGATTTTTAACCCCAAAAGAGCGGCGGTATACAGATTTTCTTAATTGCTCACTACGTAGTAAATCCCTTTTTAATTGGGCCATTTTTCCTCCTTGCCTATAAAGGTCTTCTTTTATTGGATCCTTCGAGTGATCCCTGCGCCTAGGTAAATAAAAAGCTTTTGAGATAAGGATTTTTTTATGTCTACGGCATAACATTTTTTATTCCTTTATTAGTAAATGCATTTTTCGCCTGAAAGGCCATGTTATTACTTTCTTCGTTTTTATTAAGTCATCACAAATAAATTTAAAGCTCGCGAGTAACGACATGGCGAACCCTTGTGATGCGTCTACCTAGCTGAAGTAATGAGTTTTCATCGATTGTAAAAAAATTATATTATTTTTAATAATGTTTCATTTATCAAGGAAATTGGATGAAAGATCATAGATAACGCTTCAACACGCGGAAAGTATCCAAAGAACGCTTTCTTTCATACACATTATATACGACAAACACAGTTGTTCGTTTCGAGTTCTCGTTTTCAGAAAATTAAACGTTCGAACGAAACGAAGCACGCGGCATAATTTCGCTAAAAATTGTACGACCTCGTTCTGGGGCACCATCATCCCCCTGTTTTATGGGTGGATGGGTGGAGTTGCTGACGGTAGCTGACAACCGTTACCCTGGGAGACCACTTAATGAGGCCCCGAGCTCCACCTCGCCTACCTGTTTATTCTACCGAATGTATAAGCACCCACAATAGATTTCAGAGCCTCGAGTGTGTTGTGTACCGGTTTGGTATATTATACTACGCGTCGTCATTTCGCTTTCTATATTCATTTATTTAATATTTTTAACTCGATTTTTATCTTGCGAAGTTCACGAAATGAAGAGGACGCACAAAAAGCGGCAGGAAGTCGGCCGGCGACATCACAGCGATCTCCGCTAAGTTTTCGAGTTCTTATTTATTTCATTATGAGCAAAGACGCCGCTCCAAAGACACAATTTCCCATTCCACTTAAGTATCCGAGAGTTTTTATTTCCTGCCTCCGGTTTTTGCCGTCACTCTCTGGTAAGTTGCTGCCGCTCGCTCACCTATTTACCTTTGCCGGAAAACGCTTTTCCTACATCCTCGCCCATACCACGAATTCGGCTGCCACCGTCGTTTTCGAACGGGCGTGGTTCTTAAATTTTCACTTCTTGCACAAATTTCAAAAACGATATGTATCCTGCAATATAAATTTATTATTTTGATGTATGTCGTATTCGAGGTAGCTAAAGGGTTGTTAAAAAATTGGAAAAATTCATTGTCGATACTTGCGAAATCAATCATGCGTTTTTTTTATTTCCATTTCAAGAAGTTTACGCTTTCGTCCAAAAAACAGAAATTTATAACTTTCTTCAGTTGGCAGTCACAAGGAGCTTGATAAAAGTTTTTTTCCTCGTTCCGCCTCAAAAAGTATAACAAGAGGCCTTGTTAAATTATATTCTTTTGTATAATGAATCGTTGATTTTTTTTTCGAATTGTTACCTACAGACAAAGTTGAATACATTTTCTTGATACTTTGTATTACCACCTGCAAGGATGGTGTTAAAGCTTTTATAATGAATTATTTATGATCGCACTGAATATTTTTCAATTTTCCTTTTTTCTAAAACATTTACGTATACTTTTATGATAATTATCCAACGCAAATTTCCACAATTGAAACAATTATTTCACTATTTTTTTATGAATGTGGGTTATTTTTATTACTTTTTTTTATTTGATTTTCCAAATGCATATTGAATATTTTCATCAAATATTTTTCATATCCTTTTAAACATACGAAATAAATAAACACAAAAGTTTATTTGAATAAATTTAATTACGACACCATTGTTTTTATGTTGTCAAAGATATTGTTTCACATAAAAAATATATACCTATAATATAATTTGGCCATGTTAACGATGTAATATTAACATTTTTTCGCTCACACGTTATTTTTTATTTGCTTTTACACGATGTGTAATGGAAATTTGGTGAAATCGATACTACACCCGAATCATCGGCAATCCATTCGCTGGCGAGTCTCTATATAATACGAAATTTTGATTGATACACAGTACGAGCCATGATTACGGATGAAATATAAACAGGGCGCGCACGGCGCGGACTACCTTCGTTTATTGATCAAAGTGAAATGAAAAGCCTTTGGTTTTGACTTTGCCGTTGGGCCGACATAATTACATCTCGGAGGCAACCGTTGCTTTGACGCTTTATTGGATGTGCTGGAAAATTTTAAATAAAAAAAAGAGAGAGACGAGGAGAAGTGGAAGATGCGAACGCTTTTTAAATTGGCTTCATTCGTAATCAAAATTTCATCTCGGCGGATTTACATAAAGTATTTTGTACGGGGAAGAGGAGCCTACAAGCGGGACTTTTCCTTCGCGCGCACAAATTTCATCGCCTTACATTCCGTAATATTGTCGGGATTGTGTGAATTTCTCTTATATATTTTTTTTATCATTTTCATTCTACGAGCGCCGCTTTTGTTCGACATCTCTGCGTTTGGCCGAAGTCTCCTACGTTTTTTTTTATTGATTCAAATCGGAGGGATTCGTCTCTTTTTGAGCTTCTACGCTGCACGCTGCGCTCTTCAATAATCCTTCAATATGAAAAAAATCACTGCTTGAGAAAATTATAATCCATCAACTTTTATAGAAAATGAACCAAAATAAAATTCATATTTTTCAATCTGACTTTATTTCAGTATTGCGCATAACTAATGCACGAGCATATAATGCAATGCAACGAAAGCCTAAAACAAAGTTATCTAGTTGGTTTGAATAATAAAGCAGTAGAGTTCTGAACCCGTGCGGGGTTTAACTTTAGTGATGCATAAATTATATATCTAGTTTCATTGTTTCATTTTCAATATACCTTCACCATTTGCATAATTACACACCGTTTATTACACCAACATTTCACCTATCGATTTTATAAGTCAACCTATCGTCAGTCATTATGTAAACACGATAAGTAAAACTTATTTTATGCAGCGTTGAATAAATTTTACATGTTTCTTCTACCTTCTTTTTTCTGTACGAAGATGTTCTCGATCTGGAGGCCTCCAGGGAAATCGAGCAGACGTTATTGAGAATATACATCAGGGTATCAGCGGGCGCCCTAGTGGGGAGTGGGAGGATGGGTTGACATGGGTTGGACACTAGCCATCCCAACTTCTAAAGCCTCCCCTTATATAAAAAGTCTAATACACATGTAGCACCTTGTTAATATTACCGTAAAGAATCTTATTTTTATCATAATTTAATCTTTTTTTTTCTTGTTTCAGGTGAGTGATACGTCATTACTTTACTATGCCACGATGGTATTTAAAGGTAGGCAATTCAATTAGCGTGTGAGATTTTTTGCGATTCAATAATCATTCATACGCATATATAGATATTATCGATCATGTACTTATGAGAAGAGGTCGAACGTGATAGGGCACGCTCCGTGGATATCATATTTCTTATTACCCTGCCTGTTGATCTCGTAAATACCACTTATCCCTTACTTATATACTGAAATCGAGCGGCCCCAGAGTAATGGAAAGATCCTAAGCTCGTTCGAATATACTGAGACGACAAGAGCAAGGCTCTGGCGGAAGAGACCGTCTATTTCGTAGATATCTTTCCGATTTCAACGACGACCCCTTGTTGTGTAATTATATATGGTATTGTTTACGGTTGCGTTATAAACGAGATTCTATGTGCCGTCTTCCAATTAAAATGATACCAAAGGGACGCGCGCATAATCCGAGAAATGTCTCCTATCTCATTGTTTACATAATTACACGTATTTATAAACGAAAGACGGATCAAATTTGAATTGAATCGAAATTATTTTATTTTATATTCCACGAAATTCACGATTGTCTTTTTAATTGATATTTGCGAAAATAATTAGCCTTTTACAGATGTGATAATTATTGAACCGAAAAAAATTATTTTGATTTTAAATTTGATGAAAATGTAAAATTTATAATATTTGAAATTATATATTATTCAAACATTCCCAACTCACCTAGCGCAGTCACATTTAAAGCATAATCTTTCAATCCGGCAACAGGAATTCTCCGTGCGACGTTCAAAACGAACAATCCAAATCCGCATCCCATTCTGTTTGATCCATCCACTTCCATCCACGATCCACAACACACGTACACACAACACGCAGCGAGGACCCGCTTCCCGCGCGTCCAGGAATTGGAGTGCGCTGGAGCAGTTGTGTCCTCACTCCAATTTCCATTTATGTGCCGGCACAGTTCCGGTTTATCGGCTGGTTCCTCTCTCTGGATGGTGACATCGCTAGTCCATCTCTGTCGACGGTGGCAAACGTAATAATAATGCGGTCTGCTATATTCCTATTGACCCAGATGGGGAAACACGGCTAGTCTTGCACCCATGTGCTAGCGTGTACTTTGGGCAAATACGCATGATTGTGTTTAATGCATTTGTAGGTTGTGAAATTCTTCGGTTCGTATTTGATACATTTTTATCTATTTTATAATAGGTTAAACGTACGTAATCAATTTTATTTTATTTTATTAAACTAATTGTTATGAAACAGTGTAATGATAAAAATAAATCGTTGACATTGATCGCTATTAATAAACTAAATGTTACAATAACTTTTTTCATATCCATTATTTGAAAAATCGATGTAATTACTGAAAGTTTCATAAGTTTCGTGGCGAAAATTTCGAAGAATGGCTTCGTTTACAAAGGCGGGCACTATTTTCGAAAGCTTTTCAAGGAATTGCGCTTGGGGGCCGCTTGTGCGTTGAAAAGGTCGTTTCATCGAAAAAGTTGTTGATTTCACACTTGTTTACTTGTCAAAGGAAGTGGATAAATTGCGAGAGGTCCCACCCACGACATCGCAACGACACACATTACTAACGCGCACGCCGTAAACAAAATAAACCTCTTACTGTGTACGGGACCGCGCTAAGCGCCTTTCGAGACTGCGAATCACAAAGCAATGCGTTGATATGGTTTTTGAATTAATCTCGTTTCAAAGAAGATTTCACCGTTGGCAAATCCGACGACGCTCTCAGGGCGATCGCTCCGAACGCTCATAAATAATCTCGCATATCGAGTGCCAATCAAAGGCTTTTAAACGCTTAAGTTCCGCGTAATTAACAATTCTCGAAAGCCAAGAGCTAAATGCTGTTCAACCAAGCAAGCATACGTTATAATTGCATGTGAATGTTAGATTATGATTCTTGTATAATAATTAATCGAATTACTTAAACAAATATCGCGAACGTGTGATATTTGTTAACTAAGTATAATACTTGAAATATCATAGTTTCTAATGTTCATAGATATATGGGAATCGTATTTATCATTTTACTTTGAATTATTATAATCTGAAACTTGAAACAGTATAAATTTAACGTGTATTATATTATAGTTTGTTGAATTCATAATACTCGAAAATGTTTAAAGTGTTGACATATTATTGAAATTTCATTTCATAGCAAGCTTGTAATTTTAACGGCGTGTTTAAAACGTTTGTTATTTCGGCCGTTACACAACAAGTTATTTCCGGTTATTATTCCTCTTCCGTAAAGTATAATTCACAATTACTGCACAGTTTGCCTTTAGCTCTCGCGATAAAACTTCAGCCGTTATCGCCCAGGTCCAGGGCCGACGTCGGTTCAAAATCGAATACCGGCCTTCCTCCTAGCAGCCTCACACTTTTCCTTTACATAATATCACGAATACCAGTCCACGTATTGCCAACACGAACACACACTTGCCTCAACTTCGCCGGCTCTTTTCCTCTTTACGAGAAATGATTTGAAACAGCAGAAAGTACTCAGAGTAAGGGGCGAAGACAAATGTAATGGAAATATATGAATGCTCCATTTCTTTGTGTTGGGTCTGATGCAGCCGAGAACGGACCGAGATGTCCCTACCAGAAAGGCTCTAAGTACAATCGAAGTTTTTTGTTTATCTTATTTTTTCATTTGAGCTTGCATCGAACAAAGAATCTACATTGAACGCTACAATGCGTTCTAATATCTAATAATGCAAGTGCATGTGTACATTTACATATGTGTATTTATTTATATGGATGCTGTAATATAATATTGTATGTAAGCTTGTTAGAAAGTTATTGAATAGCTAAATAAGTTACGAGAATTACGGAGAGTATTGCGAAACAAGTCGCATTAAACAAGACTTATCTGATACACTATAGTTTTCTGTAAATATTTAAAATTTGTGCTATACAATTATTTATTTAAATCGTATTACATCATGCTCGCGTTCTCGTTAATCGTATTAGTTTTCCCATCGAATGCATATTGAAAATTAATTTACCTGATAACTATTGTTCAATTCGAGTTTCGTAAAATCTTCTTAGCATATGCTACTTAAATATGTTTTCATTTCATACAAGTGGAAATTTTATTATACAGAGATAAAAATAATAAAATTTCAAGAAACTGTTTTTAAGACGGAGGAAAAGAACAAGTTCCGCGTATATTTAGTACCCTATTAGGATAATAAAATTATCCCCTTCACTTTTTCACACTTATGGTAGTAAATATATTAATAACAATAATTCAAAATACTTGGAGGCCATTATCACGCTTTTTATGGTAATTCTCACCATCTTCAGAGGCGGCAAAATGTTTTATAAAGGTGAGAGAGAGCTTATACCGTGACAATTATGTACTTTTATATAGGGGCCGTTTGAGAGCTTTTAAAGGTTTAGTGCACATTTACATTTCAGCAGAGAGCGAACTCAAATATTTCAATATTGATTTTGTGAATCCGCAAATTTATGTATTTTATCGAATACGGGCTTTGTGTACATAATGTATTCGAGTCTCGAATTTTTCATGCAATCAAAGCCCTTAAACAATTTCGTCAGACCACGATATCGGATGTGTGTATACATTATATAGGCTGGTGAGCCTGCGCGCGGACAGGGTCGACCTTTAATTAATATTAAGAGATTTTCCGGGATAATCGCTCGCGGTCGTATTTAATCAAGCGCCCATTTTCTCAGTAACGAAATGGCTTTCGTATTATCGCTTCCCGCTCCGTCAGATTGACTGTAATTCCTGACGGCGGCCCTCCAAGTAATACTAACCGCGACCACCAGTTAGACAATGTGTTATATCAGACGGCCGCCCACCGGCTTTATTCCCACACCCCCGACGAAACCCTAAGCGAAATTCTTTGTCTCGGCTTTTTTAAAAGTTTTTCTTTGTTTCACTTCAGTTTTTAGGAGGGCCCATAACGGCCCCTTTATTATATTATTACGTTTACTCACCACCGCGTTGCGCTCTCTTTACGGCTTTACGTCGCACTCTCGCGAACGAATTTAAAATCGTAAAGGACCTTAGCTGATTTTATTTATATGCGTTTGTATTACTTGAATGACCGTCTGTAGATTAAAATGCGTAGTTTTATTTTTAAACCAAATTTCACATTTAATAAAGTGAATTTTTGTGAATATAGCATGTGATAGCGATCCAAATAAATTTTCTTTTCGAACTTATTATGAAAAATCGATTTGTTGATAAAAAATATTTACCGGCAGAAATTTGAGTTGTTTTGATATGGCATCGTTATATTATACGTACGTAAAGGGCCCTCTGACCGTTGGGTGCGGTCCACCCTGCGCTAATGATCGACGCCACGATAGTTTGGTTCGCAGAGAAAGGGAAGAAACGAGTCCGATGGAGGAACCTCCCATCTCAAATCCACCCATCTCCTAAATCCTCCCATAGTCGGTCACCCAACCCTCTGAAAGCTGGAAGATCGATGGGCTGCCAAGGAAGCCAACAGGTTTCAGCTATGAAACATATGTGAGCGCGGCGAGCAGAGCGCGGCCGAGAAAACACATTTTATTAAAAGCTTAGTCCGCAAACATTGAAAAACATAATAGAAGATTAAATTCTCCACCTCCCCGTTATGATTGTATCGGGAAATAATTATACGAAAGTGTGGGTTTAATATGTTTGGTGCGAGTGTGTTTTCATACGCATGCGTGTGCGTAAGAACGAACGAATTTATTTATATTGACCGGAAAGTGGGCGCAGTTTCCGGCGCCGGAAAATCTTATATTAATCGCCATATACGGACGACGAACAGTCTTCCTGTCTCAATAATTTCTTATATTCCTATATGTCTGTTGGAATAATTTCTCCTTGCTTCGATTGTAAACATCCTATATCGTATTATGCTTGCAAACAAAATATTTTTTTACATCAAAATATAAGGCGCTTAGGAACAACTGAATTTTTTTTTGTATCTGAAAATATTGGCAATCAACTTGATCTTTTATTAATGTATATATTTGAAATATAAAATATATTATTGATACACTAAATAATTAAAAAAAAAAAAAAAAAACTTTTCCTCTGAAATCGATATTTTGCAAATATATTTCAAATGTATTTTATATTTCATCCTCAAACCCCACCTAACATTTCGTGGTGAACAAAGCTCTCAAAATTGAAATATTACTTTATCGTATACTCGTAAATGTAATATACAGTTTATAGTTTGGGTGTGTATGCGGTTTTCAAACTCCCATTTCTATAAATTTCCTAATGCGAGGCCAACCACCGATTGCACTCGGAAACTTCTAAAAAGCGTCGCTTTCTCCCCTTTCCCACCGTATTAAATCATAAGTACGTGGACCGAACTATTATCCCGAAAGATCTGAACGATCTATTTTATTATGCTTTTTTCGACGGGCGCGAAAACGGTCACGTATGTACTAAAAACGAGGTCCGTTTTTTATTATGTCTGACAATCCGTTGGCTCACAGTAATGGAACAATCGTCCATCAATTCTATTCATACGGAATTTTTTCCGCCACAAGCCCAGATTTATGACGACTTTAATGTTCTTTGTGTGGCCACTGGCGCTCCTTTCAATAATTCATCAGCCTATGATTAATTCACTTTTTTCCACCCTTCGACCGTGACTGTGATTTAATTGCGCGCGTTTCTACGCTTTTGGGCCAGCATGCGAAGCTTTTCAATTTTGAAAATCGTCTACGATTCGCGAGAAACCGACCATCGACAGAAATAAAATTCTTATTTTTATTGCGGAGCTTGAGAAAAAAAGTAAATTTGATTTATCACGGGCGCGCGCGTGTACATCGAACATAATAAAATTTGTCATTTTTCAATTGCGATGAAACTGGAATCTTATACGCATGCGGGAAGTTCCTTCTTTTTACAAATCAAATTTAATAAAATATTTTCTTGAAACTATATACATATTTTGATTCAAAATACTTCATTTAAACTTAAGGAACGGATCAATTTTGACGCATAAATATATTTTTTTTATTTTCAGAATATAAAAGTAGTAATTTTGGTTCGTCGACCTCTTTTACTAGCAACAACATTCCGGAAATCGTAGAAACTTTCAAAAATGAAATCGACACTTTGGTCGGTCGCATAATTCCGCACTTTACGACTAGACTCGAAGATATCGGCCTGCGACCTAAATTAAGTATACGACGCAAACTCCGCACAACTTTTTCACATGGACATCCTCTGGGAGGGCTCGGCTTTTACTATCGCCGACATATCTGCTTTATATCACACATACGCCCCGCACATATACCCCGCTTACGTACATACATTCGCACTTATATACGTATAGGTACTTATGAAAATGTCCCACGAACAATAGATTTACGAGTGTCGTAGCCGAGCGCGAGTATGCGCCCGCTCGTGCAGGCCCTTACATACAAATCGACCTCGCCCACTGCGCAAACATCGACGTCCTCTCGTTTTCCTTCCTCTTATCCCGATACGTGTGTTTGTGCATTTGCGTATTCAAAGAGGTCTACGTGTGTTGTGTACGTGCTCTCGATCCTCGTTTCCAGCATCGTTTTCAAATATATTTGTGCCAGAATCTGATACGTTCTGCGAAACACCTATTTTTTTTTTTAATCAAACTATTACGATTCTTTTTTCGCAAGACTCATATTATATTGTACAAGCGGCTTGTACCCGACGTGCTCGGGACTCCGAAAATAAATTTTGTATCGATTGTAATTATTATTACAATCAATCGCGACGCCGCCACATTATATCATATTATAACTTTCATAGCGATCGATAGAAAAAGGTAAAAAAAAACTGAAATGCGAAACGTTATTAAAAAACTAAATCCTTACGAACTTCAAAGGACATGCTTGCCAAATTTGATGAAGATTTGTGTATCGGTTTAGGAGTTTATTGGATACTTACATATTATGTATACATACATACAACGTTTAAGTTTTATATGTATAGATTATATTATATATAATATATAAAAAGTATTTAGTATTTTTTTGCATATTCTATTATAAAAAAAAATCACGAAAGTCGTTTTTAGCAGGTCCCTTTCCTTAAACGAGGTGGTCGAAGGCGGCCGCTCAGCTCCGCAGCGGCCCAGGGCCACAATTAGGAATTCGGACGGATTTAACTTGGCCCGAAAGTTCCTTCGAGGGCCCCGTGACGGGCCGATGACGCGACAGGGAATCCTTCTCGTGGTACATAGTAGTCGTCGTAGCAGTTTACTTTGGCGAGAACGTGACCGATCCTCAGTCTCGAGGGATTTCGCGTCGAGATTCGAGCCGCGCGATAAAAGTGAACCCACCTAGACACACTTCCACGTATAATAATATACGATTCCACGTATGATCCACGCTCCTGATACACACACACCCGTGCTATATGCCGGGGAGACAGTGGGCGGGGTGGGCGGCTGCCTTCCAGTAACGGGCGCGTTGACCGGCCGCCCTTAATCTACTTATCTGTACTTTGCAACCTGTCGCCGTGGCTTCACGGACGTGGAACTTCGTCACCAGTTTACGCCTTGTTGGACTTTCGGATTAATGGCCGCGTCGAGGAAGTGTTATGATGCAATTTTCTACGTGGCCTGATCGAATTTCGGCCCGATATACGTTTTCGGACAATTTTGGCTAGCTCCGGAATCGGGGGATCCTTTGTTTCGCATGTGTTCGTTTGCTTATGTTGTGTAGTTCAAACTTTAACTAAAATAATCAAGTCGAATATACTAGATAGTTTCAATATTATGTTAGATTTTTATATTTTTTTCATAGATACATATATTTTATTTATTTATTTTCTTACTTCTTATTAAGTTATGTGATGTGTCAATTATATAATATTTTCGAAACGAAGTTAAAATAGCACGCTTTCAATCCGAATTAAATGGCACTCTGACGCTCGTGTTCGAAAGTTTAAAAACTTTCATTTCAATAATAATAATTCAGAACGTTCTGAATGTAGGAAATTTCGAAACTTTGGCGTATGCCACGCATTATTTTAAAGACGCACACGCGTGTGTAAGCAGGCGCGCGCTCGCGCTCCAGAAACAAGAAGAATGTTAAATGCAAAGTGTAGGCTGACTTTAAAAGATCGCTCCGCCGCCTGTAAAGGTAGCCCTGTTTTATATTGTAGTTTTAAACTTCCGAGTTTTCTCCGGCAAAGTCGAGAGCTTGGCAGGAATAAATTGAAATGGGGATCAGATTCAGTTAGGATACGTAATACCCCGTCGCGGTAGCGCAACCGTGTAAGTTTGTACACGTCTCTTGTATTGTACATAAGAGTAACGTCACTGGATACAAACGCTTTTTTAAAATATCTCATCAATGTATGAAATACTCAGTTACTGACCGATCTTTTTCGTTAGAATTATATTGAGAAAGTTTTTCTGTTTATAATTTTTGAACGTAAATGTTATTCATAATAAATACTTTCGAACGTCATTCCAACTTTCATAAGATTTTTGATGAATCATTCTTTAGTGTTGCTTTACTTTTTAAATACTTTGGTACGTTATAAAATTTAAAAAAATACATTTATTTATAAACTGATAAACCGAGAAAGCGCGATCGGAAAACTTCCATAAACAACAGCTTATGTTCGCTGCACATGTTACGAGTGTGTACAACTATGCTGTACAGTACAAATCGGTTCAGTCCGATAGTACAATTAAAGGACGATTTTGTCTTGAGTGAATCGGGTACGTGTCAAACTATGCGGATTCGAATGTTCGGACTAATGATATCATCCCGCAAAGCCCTCCTCCACCCTCTGCGGCCAGAGGACACGTTTTAGTTTAATATCTCTCGTGTAAGCCGGCGTGCAGGCACACCCTTGCAGACAAACTCCAACCGCATATATGTATTAAAACACATATATATTTATTACATATATGTGGCACGTGTGTGCGTGTGTGTGGAATACGGCTACAAGTGTGTAGCTCGTCGTATTATGGCGAAGCTCCTCTTGGAGCTTTTAATTGGGCCGATGGCAAGCCGGGCGCCGCCGTAAAAGAGACCAACGACGACGTCTTGTCTACAAAAATTTAAATTTTTAATCAAAAATTTGAATCACTGAAGATTATATATTCTTTTTTATTGTTCAAATTTTCATTGAAGCTATTATGAACTAAAATTTTCCTTTGATTACGTAATTTTTTATCATCTAGATACAATGTAGTCTCGTTAAATGAAATAATATGACATCCATTTATTTATACAATATTAAATTATATTCTAAAATATTTTTACTCACACATTATATACAAAAGTACAAATTATATTCCTACGCAAAGTTCGCACTTTCAAAGACAATGTATAACCTTTTCTCACTTTCACCTTCGTAGTCCGGCTTTGGCGTGATATTTTCACAAGCTTTCATTTGCAACGCGATAGTCGACCCGAGGTGGTTGGCGTCGGTGGGTGGTTTAGCCATAATTTTTGCCGCTGCCCAAAGGAGCACACACATATATCTCCGTTAGGGCCGACCGGCCATGTTGTTCGCTCGAGGGCGGGATGTGCCCTCCTCCCACGAAGCACGACCGCTCCACTAATTCAAGTAAAATTTAGTGCACCACACTTTAGTGCTGTAAGGATCGCCGAGGATCCACAACTGGTAACCAGCAGCTAGTTGCGACGCCGACAATAAGCTTGCTATGGTGCAAAAAAGGGCTACGTCGCTTACGAGTCGATGTATTCTTGTCGAATGTTTTGGTTCAATATTCATTTATGAAATTATTTTCTGAAAATAATGTGTAATATAAATCCGTTACGTTTATTATCCAAACATGGTATGATGATTTATAATTTAATATGTATGAATGGCATTGAAAAAAATTCTTATCGAACAGGATTTTGATCTGCTTGATCATATCTGCTCGCGTTTCTGCGTAATCCTATTCATCGACTCTTAGACATACGTGTAATCCTTCCATTCACATGTCGGATGTAACATACATAACCGTTCAAAACGTGATCCACATTCAATCACGATGCAAAACGCGTATTATCTTTGTGTCGAAAACATGATCCTCCTGTGGGTTTGTACTCAACGTGCACCATAACCGTGTATCGTAGATGTGGTTTTGACATTGGTAAGCTCAGACAAACAGCATATTAATACTGCATGCAATACGAAATTTCTACCTCTCTCTCGATAGAACAAGACGAGATATGTACATGCAATTTGTTAGTACAATAAACGGATTTGTAGACACGTGAATGCCTAGGACGATAATTGAAATGCAGCTACTAATTGAAACATATTAGTTCCTATGTGTAGTGTAATGCAATAAAGGGCCAAGAATTTCGAATACCCTTTGGGATTAAAGCTTGAAATTTACATGCATACAAATCAATCTGATCTAATTTAAATATTATATTATTGAATCGATACATATACATAAATTCAATCTCTCGTTAAAACATCCGCTTAAACCAGCGACAAGTCAATTCGCAACAATCCCCCCGTACTGTTGTTACATTACCACACCTTCTAGTCTTCGGAACGAAACCAATTAAGCGTTTTCGCTATGTTTTATGTCGACCGTGTATTTTAATGCACACCGGGCCATTGCACACGTGCGTCGCCCGCTCTCAAAGTTAATCCTCGGCGGTGCTTTCGAGCGATCGCGCGAATTAATGGCGCATTCATACCGTTTATATCGGCACGAAATCGACAAACTTAAATGCATACACGTCCCACACGGGGATCCCGGCACCGTGGTAATCTCTCCAGGGTCCTTGTCCAATCGAACTCGAATCTTTCGGGTGGATGTTTCGATTTGGAGCGTCGTTTAAACGAATCACTCCCACACCACCGGCCGAGAGTGTGTCGGATTCGATTCGGTCCGTTTAAAGGCATGCGAAAAGTTTTTTTTTTAACTTTCTTTTTCGGGACTATTATTTTCGGCTTCTTTTCACTATTTTCGACCAATTTGATCTGGCAAATGCGGCGAATGTAATTCGGTAAAATGTTAAAAACAACTTTTTGTTCGGTGAACTATGGCTGTGAGGAGAGTGAATTTGCGGACGGTTTACGTAATTAGCGCGATCACAACACTTTGTAAGCTATTACGTGCTTTATGTGTTAAGATTTTGTATAAACTACGTTTTATATTTGAACGATACTATTTTCATCGTTTCGTATTTACATTTTACAATCTCAAATTATATCCAACAAAATTAAAAAAATATCAAATATATCATTTACTTTTTAAATAAAATTTTCGAAAAGTTTTCCTTGAATTAAATTTTGTCAAAACTTTATTATCACTATCGTTTATTATTAGAAATAAAACATTTATGTTTTCCCTATTAACGTTGGCTATAACTTTGAGCTTGACTATCGCGATGTATATTTTGTGTTGGGGACATTCGAACACACAGTACAGTACTATAATATCTCGAATGTTCAAATGCGTTTATTTTAATTCATGGTAAATTATACATGCAAGATCACCGATAAGGTAACTATTCGTAATTGGCACGTCCGAGACAGTGTCACGGAAAACACGTATATTAACATCGTATATATTTAAAAAGGACCACTTTTATCGTCGAGAGTAGATCTCGAGTGCGTAGGAAAAAACGCTACTATATGCGAAAGGAATATGGAGGATGGTAGAAAGAAGCTTTTGACGTCAAGCCTTAATAAAACTACGCAACACGGCCGTCTAGGAAGCACAGGGGTGCTATTTTTTCAGCGAGCTCTCGGCACCTTAGGGCTGCCATCGTTTCTTCCTCACTTCTTCCTTTTTTTCCCTTTTTAAGAAGAGTAAATATGTGAAGACATATTGCAGGACGTGACGAACCCGTACGCCCTTAAATCACGGAGCGATATGAGAACCTGCCCTGAACCGGGGTGCTAGGAGAGGACTAGGAACACTTTATTGCTGTAGAACACTTCCGGAATATGCTACATAAATCTAACAAGATTTTCCTTGCATATTTCGAATTTTCCCCAATAGAAAGCAGTTTTTTTATGAATGTCACTTGAAATTTATCACAATGCACTTAAATATTATACAATATTTTTTTATAATTTAAATAATTTTTTTTTTTTTTTTTCGTATCCGGTATTTTTTCACCCGGTGTTTGATGATATTGTCGGATATCTTTCGACATCCATGGAACACCTTGAAGAGGGTAACCTCTTCAAGGTGTTCCATGGATATCGAACAGGTATTTAACATACCAGGTATCGAACATGGATATCGAATAGGTGTTTATCGTGCTCAAATAATAACAGAAATATTTAATATGATTAAATATTATTAAATACTATTTTTCAAAATGAAAAAAATTCTTCTCATATCATAATCATAAATAAAATTATATAATGGTTTATGCTAACTTTACACAATTGTCACTGTAGCAACTTTTATATGTATCGCATAAAATAATAGTACAATTTTATTTTCCAAAACATACATACATTTCTAGCGTCATATTCCAGTTCGAGACGTATTGTCTAGATAAAACTGCAGAATGTATCGGTGTAATTTCGAGTCGGTTGCGAAAAGTGTGACGTGGCTTGCACCCCTTGCCTGCGGTCGTTCCAGTGCAAAGTTGGCCTCTCCTGATTTATACAGCACTATTTTGCACATAAATCAGGAAACCGATCGAACGTTTCGTTCGTTCGTCTAAAATTGCGATTGTTCCGATACGACGCTAACTAATCGCGCGTTCCGCAACATCGTTTGTTCGCGCTCAAAAATTTACTTATACGAACAGTACACGGTGAACGCTAGTCGAATAAGGTATTCAGGCAATGTATCGGTTCTGGTGAATATCTATCGAAGCGATCGCCTTTCGGTTCGTCTCGAAAGGGTGAGCAAATTAATATGTCATCGTCTAAGCGTTTGGAAAATTGATACGGCGCTGCGTGTGTATACGATCCGATTAAAATCAAACCGCTTTTGCGAAGCCCTTAGCAAAGGGCCTTGCAACAACCGTTCGTCGGGTAATTGTGAAATCTGTGAAACACGCTTCACGGTATCTATTTGAGTACCATGCTCATCGATATCATCATCCGATCAACTTAGAATGTACTTGAAATAATACATGCCGATTTAATTGTTAACGTAAAAGCAATAATCTATATTATTTCGAAACGCTAAAACATATATTGAAGATGTTGCATATACTCAGTTCTAGATATTCTGTTTTAGTAGGGAAAAAAACAGTGTTAGAATCGTAAATTGTTGTTTTTCTGTTCTCGTACACCCTTAGGGAAAAGGCTCGTCCGTCACCTAGTATCGATCATTAATGACGATGAGACACATTAAGCCGGGGTGCGATTACCGAAAATCCCCTTAACAAAGAGATTTTTCTCTCACTTCTTACATTTGAGAGAAATCTTCACGGGTCACGCCGATCTCTAATGATACACTCATTTGTGTTTTTTTTGTCCCCGTTTTTAACGTCGATTCCTAAAAAAAATGGATTTTGCAAAAAATTATATTCGTCCCACGCATTTTCAAGTGGACATAAAAACGAGTTCATTTCACGAGTGGACCTCTTGTTATAAGTTGAGCTCAACCGAAGCTACCTTTTACCCAATTAAATCGTTCGCAAAAGCTCTTTGCTAACGTTGTTAATTGGCTTCTCTCGTATGCCAGTTAGGGGAATTAGCTACGCTACCTTCGTCCTGTTAACTCCTTATTTTCCGATGAATCGGATTTTCGGAAACGGTGCTTAAAAACATACGTTCATTACGCGATGTTTACCGCGTAATCTGGCTGTTTTGACTTGATAATTATACATGGCGAAAAATTATATTATCGAACATGCGGAATAAACGAATCTGCGTTCAATCCGAACGTGTAGCACATGAAAAATTTCCATGTTTGATTTAGCTGAACGTTCAAAGGCAACATGGGGTGTGTCCGGCGTTTAACCGCACACATTCGATTCGGTTTACCGGCACACAAGGGTGGGTCGAATCGGTCGGGCAATTTTTCAATTAATATCTGGTTAATATTTTGGCCGGGACTCATAAATTTCAATCAGCGCTAACGAATTTACTGCGAACGCGGCTCGGTGTTTTCGGTTGTCTCAATTTATCATAACGTAAAATATTACTAAGTATCGCACTCAAAACTCTCTCTCCTATGCCTTTGTTTTAAACTTTGCCCATCAATTTGCCCGCGGACTGGGTTGGAGCGGGGCCATCGAGGGCAACACGGGGCCCTGCAAACGCTTGTCGAATGAATCTGGCCGTTTGTAGGGCGCCGAGTGTTTTATAAACGTTCGCTTGTATCGCAAGTCGACATGACCACCCCTTTCGGTGGTGAAAACGCAAAATGCTTGTTCGTCCGGGAAAAAAACGGGGGCGGTTGGTAAAGGGATATTTATGGTAGCGTTGCCGCTTACGAAGAGTCGAAATCTATCTAATATTGAATTTATGAAAATTTTTCAACGAAATTATTTTTATTTTATCAAAACATTAATAAGTTACATACAATGTTTTATGCTTGTTTTTTACCGCTAATTAAGGTAGTATGTATATATTTTATTTATTAGTATGTAAAACGTGAGACTAAAAATATAATTTGCGAGACAATACAAATGAGTATAATTTTTCAAAACTAACTGACCCTTGATAATACGAATTTATAAATTAACTGTTAAAAAAATCTTAATTATAATTTCATCAAAAAGTATTTATGACAAGTCCCAATAGTAGTATTAAACAAAAATATTGCGCACTAAAAAAATTAGTAAATATAAAAAAAAATAAAAACCGAATTATTAAAAAAATATTTTTCATACTCGCTGCAAAATTGGTTTCACAGTAGCTAATTTCTTTTTTTTGTGAAATATATCTAGCGCGCTGCATTCAACCCGGTTCTGAGTGCATTTCACGAGCGAATATGCGAAATTATTCGGTCGTTTACCATATTACAAAGAAGCAATTTGGAAAAACCTAGTATATCAGTACTCAGAGTGTCGAGGGCCCATAATTAACGCCGCTTAATGCTTAAAACGAGCGTGTAGCGAGCTTTTGCGTGAATTCAAATGAGGCCCGTCGTATGGAACAATCGTCTATGAATATGCATTAACTATGATACACTCCTCTTTCGCCAGAATATAATATAAAACGCGTATAAAGCGAGTATATTCAATTCACATATGAAACAGTTGGTCAGCACAGGTGGGTTAGACGGAAGGGACAATTTCTACATGATAGAATGCAGAGTGGTCGCCCTTTGACACAATTTTCATTTTTAAGTGTCGTTTAATTTTTTTTTATTTTTCGCAAAAAAGCCAGACGCGAATATTCGACCATTAGTCTTGCTCGCCTTTCATATGCTCCGTAAAAGGACGGCGAGTCCTTTTGTGCGGCAACTGAAACTAATTTATACAGAAATAAATCTGAAACCTGTGCAAGCGATGTGTATTTTCGTAGTAAAATTTCTTTGGGCGTGATTGATTCGCATAAAGTATATTAATGAAATTCCGCGTAGGACTTACGCAATATTTTTCATCACAATAACCGATTCCATGAACTCAGATGTCGCCCCACATACGCAAATAGGAGTGAATGACCGACATCGATGTCTACTTACCCCTAATTTTGCTCTAAGGGAGGGTGATCGGACACTCGTTCGAGACCCTAGTTCGTGTTTAAAGTCCCCTAATAACATGGAAGCGAAATTCGGAATTGAATCGCTTCGGTCGCGTGCACATTTGTTTCCGCACATTCCGCACAGAAATGTGACGCTTGTTATTGTATGATTTTTAAGCCGTTAATCGGTCATTGTACAACGACGATTTATTATTTGGGTTCGGATTTGGTCATATACATATTTTTCTGTTTTATTTTCGGCGTCGATCGAGTTCGGAGTTACAATGCTGACAATCATGAATATTCTAATTGACCCTCGACCCACCCTTTGGAGGCAACCCGAAAAAAAGCAAAATAAATAGATAATACCCTTTCGTCTCTCGTATTCTTATTTCTTTTATTCTTTTCCTTTGTCTTCTTCCTTCCCTGTTTTTCTTTCTCGTTTTCTGCCTTTTATCTCTTTTCACCTCTGAAACTTTCCTAATTGTACGGTCCCTCCGTACACAGTCCATAAATGTCATTATTACAGCACACGTATTTGTGTGTAAATATAATATCCAGTTGCTTGCTCTCTTATTTTTCAATATTTCCTTACACAAATATAGTGGATCGATTTTTGTATTTGCACACCCGGATGACGGTACCTGTAAATAATCATTATTTTTTCACGATTATCTCAAAAATTTTTTTACGAATATTTTGAAACTCGTAAAAGTTCGAACATGAATGTTCCATAATCGTAAGGGGATTAATTATTTTTTGAAAAAACCTTTTAAGCGTCCGGATTAATTTCATGATGAAAACTTTACCGAAATCTCAAAAATACCATCATTAAAAGTTATTCAAATAAAACGATGGCATCTCATTACTTTCAAAGGGTCCAGATTTAAAATTTGGCTTTATACTGAAAATAAAGCTTTTTTTAAAAGACGTATAATGACAAAATAAATTTGTTTATGATAAACCTGTTTTTTAGGGCGGAATAAAATTATCCAGAAAAAAAACTTTTTATACAAGTTTTCATCGAATTTAAAAGTTTCATTTCAACCTGTAGAAAATTTAACAGGCATCCCGACCGATTGGTGAAAGTTTTACTCGCTGATAACAAACTATTTTCCGTAAGAAATCTAACAATGGTAAAAAAATATTGAATCGAATGGAATATTTTTTTTCGTTTCCATTGTTAAGGCCATACAATTCTTTTCATACGCGAATCTTATCAAACAAAATTTCAAAGAGCGTTCATTTGAGGAGGCCAGGAATAAACTAACCCCGAAACTTATCCTGAAAGGAAAAAAAACTGCAATCCAACTTCTCTCATAAGAATCCTTAGAAAATGTTCCGAGGACTGAAGTTCGATTTTACCCGTGCTCTCGAGTGGAAATACAAGGAACAGAATCAAACTTGAAGACGTTTATTACAACATACAGAAGCCCTTCACACATACTCTCACATACGCATGTTTCTTTCGTACCATAAATATACATAAATGTACGTCAGCTTAGTAATTTCCCGATTTTTTTTTTATTATCAGAAAAATACATAAAATTTAATCAATTAATTAAGTCCATCGTGAATAGAATCGAGCGTTCAGGGTACACAGTATGCGCTCGAAATATTTTAATAAAGCCGTGTCGTTAATTATGATTAGATAATAAACGGGCCTTTCTGCTTATATTTTTCTTTATTATTAATCAACTTCGCTGAAAAGGTATAAAATTTCCAGTGAAAGAGAATACTCGTCCATTACCACTCGCGCGGCCCGACCTTGTACGACCTTCTCCCTTTCAAACGTATTACGTTCATTCGTTTCAGATTACACCCAGAATCAATTCACTTTAAATTATTTCTGATTCTTGCCTGAAATTACTTTTATATTGAAAATCGTATAATTCGACGGTTCGTATAGCGTACATAAAGACGTAATACGGACGTGAATACTCGATATCTATTATGGATAGGTTACGATTGTGAATCGTAGTCGTTCGACTTATTGTAGTAGTTATGAATTTATTACGTTTTTACTTCGGTTCTCGATTTCACTTTCTCGTAATATCGAATCGTAAATTCTGAGGATGGTTCGTTAGTTCGAATCACGGCTTAACTGTTGAAAATTGCATCGCGATAACTCTATTTGCTGTTTTGTACGATGCAATCGGTGAAAATCTAGACTTGCTTATAAAATAAAAATTCAATACGGTAGTATAGTTTACGATTATTTTTCATAAAAATGTTACATGAATTTAAAAATATATAATAGATTTTAAAATTTCAAAGAAATACTTTTTATTAATATTACATACTTCTTTGAAATAATAGAAATCAACTCAATAAAATGGGTGCAGTTTGCTCGAGCAAAGCAAAAACAAATCAAAGCTTATCTCCAACAGCACACATTTTACTTCGTTTCTCCGCACGTAACCAATATTGTCAACTACAAAACTTCTTAATATAATACACCACTACAATACACATTTTTTTCAAATTTCATCACAAAAACCGAAAAATACAAAACAAATTTTTCAAACACAATTAAAAACCTCACATTTTCCCTTCACCACATTAAAAAAAAACAACCAAAATTTTCATATTACGAAACGATACATCCATAAAACACGACCCTAAAAAAACACCCCAGGTACGAAAGAAGGGTTGAATTATCCAGGTTTGTTTACACTACGGCGACGTCTAAGCGCAAGGACGTTCAATGTCGTCTATTCATTGTTTTGGCGCCGTCGCGTGGGCGGCAAAACTTTCTTGCGCCCTTTTCGTTTTGGGCGCGATCCGCCCACCCACCCACCCCCGATAAGGGGTGGCCCAGAAGTCGTTGTGTGCACTCGTCTCCGGCGAATTATGCGGATTTATCATCGGCTGTTTCCTAAATAATTAACGCGGAGTTGGTATCGTGCAGGGTTGTCGCTTTCTTGTGATCTGAGCTCTTTTCGGATTGGTTTTGGGGTTGACCTTTTTTGTTTAAATAGTTTTAGATTTAATTTTAGTTTTTTTTTATTGAAATTTATTTGATCTTTTTTTATTCGAAAGTGTTCGAATTATTAAATTTTATTTGATATGTTTACGTTTGGGAATTTTTTATTTGTAATGAAAAATACTTATGTAAGAATTCAATTTTCGCCAAAAAAACAAATAAATCGATGTAATGATTGTGAATGTTTGAAAAAATAAAAATGGTAACATAACGTATTTTATTGCAAATCAAATTTGGCAATGAAAATAAACATTACTTTTATGATAAATAATCATTACATTACAATGAAAATAAACATTACATTTATTCGAACAATACAGAAAAATTGAGTGGTTCAAATACAGTAGAATCTCGATTATCCGGATTAAAAGGGGATTGAGATGTTCAGATAACAGAAAATCTGCATAATCGAGACAAGGGAAAAAAATTAAAATGAAAAATAAAAATTGAAAAATTATTATTAATTAAAATTAAATTAATTTGTGTAATTTTGTTACATGAATTGTTGGATGCGTGTCGTAAAAAAATTCTTAAAATGTTCTATTATTAGATTTAATATTTAATTTTTTAATTTTAATGTTTCATTTTTTATTTTTAATTATTATTTGGTTGATCCGTGTAATAGAGGTTCTACTGTATTTCGTATCAAAAAATTCAAATAAAATTTGGATTATTACGAAAGCAAATTTTAAAAACTGTTCGGAAATTTGTTTACATATCGAAATTTAAAAAAAGGTTATTTTTAACTGTTTTGCAAAAAGTGCACAAATTTTTGATAGTATATTATATATCAGAAGAATTTTGTCTTTTATTGGAAGCGTAGTCCTCATTAGGAGAGGGAGGTTCAGGCCCTAGGCCCGAGGTTACAAAAGAGCCCGGCATCGAACAATTTTATAAAATTATTTTGTAATTATTTTTAACAGAATCTATCAATTCTGTTTGTCTTCGTATTATGTATATGTTACATATTATAATTCAATTTGTCGGTACCTACTAAAAATCTATGTAATTAAAATAATCGATTAAAAGAGGGGGCCTGATAAAATTTCTAGGTCTAGGCCCGATTTTAGGATATGGGGACCATAATTAGAAGTAACATATAATAATAATAATAATAATAATAAAAACATTTATTTATATTAAAAAAAATACATAAAATATAGACATAAACAGTATATGCAGTATATGCATTAACAGTAAAAAATACATATATATTATATATACATAAACAGTATATGCCGAAAAAAAATGTATAACTTTATTAAAAAAAATTATTTGATTTTCAAACAAAATTATTGTATTTGACCTTGAATATTTAATAAGATAACTCACATTTTTAACAAAAAAAAAACATAAAATAGTTTTAAATTAAAAACCGTCGAAAAAATATAAAATTTCTAAATCTTTTATCGGAAAATTCTCGGAAAACTCCTACAAGCTTAAAAAAAAATAAACACACATTAAATAAAATAATTTTTTTTTCAAACCCGTTAACACTCGATCTAAAAAAAAATACTAAAAAACAAATTTTTTTAAATCCAAAAAAAAAAAACAATTTTTTCAAATCCGTACCCCCGAAAAAAAAACCTAAACACACACACACACACAAAACGCAACCCTGCGTCGAGATGAACTCGCTTCACCGATGCAGAGGGGGTGCGTGAGCGGCGCACGCACACACGCACGCGTCATCGATTTATCCCGCCGGGGGGGTGGGTCCTCCGCGCGCGCGGGGGGGGGGGGGGTGGGCCAGCCTTGCTCCCATTGGTCGCCGTCACGCAGCTGCGTGCGCGCCCGCCCGCGGCCCGCCCCGCCCCGCTGCCCGAATGCTGGCAGTCCGCCGCGCCGGCCCGCCGACGACGCACTGTTGCCAACTCGCCCTAGGACGCTCGTGTAGTTGCCAACTTGACGGCGTCTGTTGACTGAGCGCGGTTGGCATTGCTGCTCGCGCCCGGTTTGAATTTTCGCGCGGTTCGCGCGTTCAGGTGTGCGTCTTCGGTTCGGCGTTGCCACCCCACGTGCGCTTCGCGTTTTCCTCACGTGACAAGTAGAAGAAAATTCATCCATATGGTTCATCTGGTGGAAATTTTCCGCACGGCGAAAGTTGAATACGCGCCGCCGGTTATTGTGAGTATTTGTTTATTATGCGTCGGTGGTTTGATTTTTTGTTGTGGATGGTGGTGGTTTTTTTTGAAGTTTTGACGGTGTTTGGTTTGGTGGTGTTTGTTTTTGTTTTGTTTACTTGTGGTTTTTGTCGGGAAGTGTGTTTGATACTTTTGCTTCGCAAAGTTTTGTTTTGAAATAAACAATGACAAAATCAAAAGTGATATATTGAACAGTTTTACAAAACATAAATAATTTAAAAAAAAATTATAATTTGATAACTCTATAAATAAATAAATAATATTTTGACACATAAATCGAGAAGTGTGTTTGAGATACATAAAATTTCAGAACAAATTTTTCCGATTAAATAATATCATTAGTAATTTCAAAATACTTTGAATTCATTTAAAAATTTATAAACCGTAATAAAAATATACTTTGTTAAATTTAAAAATATTTTCAAGTCGGAAAAATTCAGGAAAAGTGAAATGCGACGTTGCGTTATGTCGGAGACTTCAATGATGCGGGTAACGGCGTAACTATTCGCGACGCATTTTCTTCGTTTTCGCATTTAAATTGTTGTTTTATAAATAATTAATAACTCAAAAACTTAATATTAGTTATATGAATATAGTTGTTATTGAAAACATAAAGAAATTGTGCGGGAAATACAAAAAACGGCGTGGCTTTTTATGGTCTGCCCGCTCGTCTTAGTTGCCGGAGTTAAATGTAGTTCATAAGTTTGCCGCGGCGCCACCAGTCGAGTAAACCTTTCCACCTCCGGTTGATATTGTTCGTAAAATGGGTGTATTTTGAGAAGAAATATAATAATAAATAGTAAAATTCGTAATTACATCAATATATAAAATAATGATAAATATTATATGAAAAAATGTGAAATTTCATATTTTGTGATTTCACGTTTGAAATATCATAAGTGCTTATTAAAATCTCATTAAAAATATTACACGTCTTAATTTTTATCAATCCGTGTATTCTAATATAATATTTTAATTTCCAATCTAATAAATAATCAAAGAGTTGTGTACTGAAATATTATTAAATTAAAATTCATTATTATTCATTAGTAAAATTAAACATAACAAGAAAAACTGAATAATCATTGATTTGTGACAGTGTTCAAAACAAATTAAAATAACAGCTGTGATATCTATGTACATATATATTCGATTAAAGTAGTTTTTCACCATTCAAAATTTAATGTGATTCGTGATCTACATATTTCAATGAACTAAAACTAAAATCCGAAAACAATGACCTAACCGGACAGTTATTACGATTTTAATATAAACCAACTTACAGAGCCAGCTTTTCCATGCAATGTAACCTAAACGATTTTGTGCGTCGCAGAAATTTCTTATTTACCTCCCCCGTTCCATTTCGTGATTGCTTTTTGCGAAAATCTTGCTTGGAAAATGGCAACATTCTGACCTAATCCGGGCACGTACAGTTCAAGCCGAAAGTAATAATGGCGAGGTTAAGCCTGGTCTCGCCAGCTCAGCTGTCCGAATGATTGAGGCCTTTGTTTTTTTTTCCTCCTCGCCCTGCAACATTTTTTCTTTTCTGCTGAACCGAAGAAACTCATAACTAAAAGGCCAACACGTCACCGCCATCATGGTGCCCACCAACATTATCGAATTAGTTTTCCGAAGGCACTGCCCGCGGGAGATCGCAAATGCAATTTTCTTACGTTTTCCAGATTTCATTTTCTCTAAATCTTCGAACGACCATTAGTTACATAAATACGTTTATATTATACATATATTGTATTGTATGGTCGATATGTAATTGTGCATCAAATTGGAAGTATAATATATTCTTCTATACGTACCATTTTTTTTAATATATTTATTCAATTAGACTTTTTGAATATTTCGGAAAAGTCTCTTCTCAATTTACAAGGAAAAGCATTTTATTTTATAATCTCATCAACGAGTCGAAACTCCCAAAGGAAGGTGGTTTGACTTTGTGCCTCTTATGAATAATGCATTTCATCGACTTGCATTTTTTCAATGCAAAGTACAATTTCTGTTTGTGACAATCTCAATCTCAATATTCATTTTCTGATTGGCTGATTTTTCACGGCAACATAATATTATTTCATTCGGTTTTTATATAAAGATAATTCTATATTTTTTCAAAGATTACACAGGTATGCATGGGTAAAATTATTTGAAATTGAATAATGATTTCTTATAGATTTCAAGGTGCAAATTAATGGAAAAATAATTAAAAAAATCATCACGTACGGTTTTTTCGAAATCTTAATAATTGTTACAAAAAACAAATCTGCTGTTACAAAAATTCTCACTTTCGGCATCTATTTTACTTGAGGGTAGTTATCAAAAATATGTAGTCAAATGTGAATCGATGTCATTTAGCACTCAAACGTGATAAAATTTATACGTAGTTTATTTGTCGGTAGGAGAGTAGTTTCCTATTCAAAATCTTTTCTTTCAAATCTTTAAGGGGTTATACCACCTTCCCGGTCAGAAAAATAGGTATAAAAATAATTATTTTTTGGTGCAGCTTTATCTATATAAAATAATTTTTATTTTATACATATACATATTAGTTTTATAAACAATTTAAAATAATAACGAATAAAATAAAATAAAAAATGACGAAGATATGAGGAATTAAATAGGACTCTCTTTTGAAAATCTGGTGTACAAGATATCTCAAGATCTACTGAACCGATTTTTAAAATTTTCAAAACATATTCTTTATAATATTATTTAAAACACAATCGAGGGATTTTTTGATTGGATACCATGTTCAAAAATTATAATTTTTTTTAAACATAAAATTTTGATAAAAAAGGATTTTTTTATCTTCCTTATATCTAGAAAACCTTACGTGATAGAAAAAAATAAATACCATATTCGAATTCAACATTCAAAAGTTACCTAATATAGATACCTTTCAAACAAACAATTTTCAAAGAGGTCAATTTTGCATACCTATGTTATTGACGTTTTAGAATAATCGATAAAATATGATATATCTGAAGAATTACAGATATAAAAAAAATTAATCATATCACATCATATTTTAGTTTCGATTCGATTCCTATATCACTTAAAGTGAAAAAATATTTATTGTTTTTGAAAAATATATTTTTTTTATTGAATAGTTTTTTATCCCTTTCCGTTATTATCATTATTATTATATTCATTAAATCCTCAGAGAAAGTCTGCCTGGCTGTGACGCGCTCCAACTCTCGTCCGAAACTTATCCGAAAGTTGCAATTTATTTCATCGGGAGCCTGGGGAGGCGCCATCATGTTTCAATTATCCTTTTGTGTAAATGTAATTAGTTGGCGGCCACCCGTGAAATATCGCCCCAAAAGCTTTCCGCCTTTCTCCACCAATAATAAATTTCTGGAGCCTCGCAGGACATCGCAGGAGCTTACGCACATTGTACAACTTTCGCACACACTAATGGAATAAAACGTTTCTATCTCTAAGCCGTGGCTCGCAGGCCGTGCCCGGAAAACTAAACGCCCTAATGAGTGGTGCTTACATCGATGCATATGATACTCTCCTATTCCGACCGCAAGTCCGTATATCTCGCTGTTTTTTTCCTATCGTTTTATTCGACCCTATGTTTCTGTAAATGAATAGCATACAGAAAACAGTGGGATACTCGCAGCTGGCACAGCAAAAAATTTACGTTGTGGATGTTATTGTGTGTTTATTCTGCTACGCGTTATGCGCTCGTATCTTTTGCGAATTTAATTGCGAAAATTTTTCGTGTGCTAAAACAAAATCGCTGCATTGTATGGAAGCTACCTGAATGGGAGGGATCGATTCCTCCGAGAGGGATATTTTCGATGAAAAAACGTATATGTTTTACGTTGGGTTGGGACTATCGCGAATTACGCTCGGATTGTTCCCCGTTCTAATATCAAAAACGTATATAACTCGGCCGACCGACCCTCGACGATAGCGTAATTATATTATGCGATTTCATCATTCGGAAAAGCTATGGCTTCATCATCTACGTTAAATTTATCGCAGCGTACGGGTCTACCTATGTAGCTTTTCTATGTACCGGGGAAAACTGCTATTACACAAAAAAAATTATATTTGAAAATAAATTATTTGAAATGTTAAATTTATATTTTCCATCAATATTTAAGAATATGAAACTCGTTTCGTTTTTCATTAAATTTTATTTTAGTGTTTATATACCTATTTTCATACTGACATTTCTGATAATATGTGAGCAATTTTAAAATAATCATTTTATGTGGATTGTTTAGAATTTTCCTACTTTATGTGCGACCGAAATTGTACTTTTCACTTGAACAAATTATCAATGCAATCAATGACGAATGCATTATTTATGTTGGATGTAACAGAATTCCTTTGAATAAATCTGAAATATTGTTACGTCGGTATGTACTTTGTCAACTTGATAGTTTTTCGACGTGTCACACCCTCGTCACGAGCACGCCATGTTCTCGATTTTGTAGTACGTCCTTCAAGGAGGATTGGATAAGTGACCTTATAAACATAAAAGCACTTTCTCTCTCACCGGCTACAACGCAAAAACTCAAATATGCCCTAATATAAAATTTCTAACATAATATCGCATGATTAATTACCACATAATCGGTGCTCAATGAGCAAAGTCATTAGCCCCGCGATTATGCCACCAGAATACGCCATGATATAATAATATCGCACGAACGGGCTGGCGAATCAATTAAAACTAACGGTGCATATAATATAATAATAGAGCTTGCGTGCACCGTTGCTCTCTAGCAAAAGTATTTTGTTCATACCTTCACATATGGAGGCTTGCAAAAGTGCTGCCACATATTCCACAGGTAGTAGCCCCGTTGCTGTATGTTTGTTCGCACCACAATTATCTTCGGCCGACAGGCGTGCTGTACGAGTCGGTCGTTATCGTATGAAAATATCGCCGTTATTGAAATGCCTATAATCGCTGGAAAAAATGAAAAATAAACCGAAAACACACGCGCTCACGTCCCTCCGAGTACGTGACCGTACAAAAAATGCGAGAGTTTGTAATGTAACCGATATCGAGCACGTGAACGCTTTACCAAAATAACGTTATCTATCGCTGTATGAAAATTGTGTTTATATTCAAAGTCAGCCTGCGTCGTCGCGGGAATAAATACAAAGAGACACAATCCAATCATTACTCTAATTCACTTTGCACTGAACGGTCCCGGGGGCGTTGTAAAAACGAAAGGGTTTTCGTTTCTACATCAAAGTTTCAAACGCAGGTGCCTCGCTCAATTCTTGAGCAATAAAATTGCACGAATGGGGAAAAGACGTAAATAAAACCTCGATGACCGCCGCTGTCTTGTTTCACAGACGTATAAAAGTGGCCGCGGTCCTCCCCCGGGAAAACGGCTTGCGATTTATACGATGGAACGAGTTTATATTTTCTATCGTTAGACGATTTTCGACGTCTTCCGTTGATTTAAACTGTTCATATAAAATTAAGATTTATTGGATGTATCAAGATGTTTGCAATTTCAAATTATGGTTTTGTTAAACAACGCATTATTATGAAATGAAACATACATTTTAATTCAGAGTCAAAAATCTAGATTAAAAGTTAATGTGCTATCTTGCGCCATTACACTGGAAACTAATTAAATGCTGCTGAAACTCAAACTTTAATAAAATATTTAAGAGCAAGCACCTTTGTGAAGTGGAATAAAAAGCTAGAGTTGTTAAAAACTTGCACGTGAAACGTAGCTAAACTTTTCAAAATGACTTACACGACTAACTATCACGTGCTCGAAATTCGAACCGACTCCATACGACACCGAAAAGCAAATACTTTCATTTTATTTTCATAACATTTTTTCCGTGCAACGTCGACTATTTATAAAGTATGCGCGCTCTTAAAGCGATTTCCAAAACAAATACACAAAGCCAAAGTAAATTTAAAGTCATACGTTTGCTCAGATTTGCCCATGCGCCGGGAATACCTTCAGATCCCGAGTGCAACTTTAAACTTTAATAACTTCGAATTCACACGCGATAAGCACGAGCCGAGTTCATGAGGGTTGTTTTCGTATGAATTTTACATTTATACGAGACACGTAAATGATATATAAAGAAGATTGATGTGGTGCGCATCGCCCAAATCCGACAGGCGCGCCCCGATGAAGTTTCTCCCATTCCATAGAACCCTCTTCCCCTGGTCCGCCCGTTTCCTCCCACTTTTCCACCCACTTCACCACCGCACATAACGATGCCAAATGATGACACCACCCCATTGTCCGAGCGGCCATCGTGACACGACTTGGACATAAAGGTTGCCCCGGCAACAAAGAAGGACAACAAACCTTAGGAATCACTATTCGTCTACCTGTCTCGATAGTTTTTTATCTACACGAGCGCCTAATGTGTCTGAACTTTTACTATGAAAATCTTCAATAGCCGGTGCACTTTTATCGCTGCTGTTTTGTATGCACTTTTTGCATGCAAGCCTATTTGACCGGTGACAAATTGTCTTTGAAACATTGCACCGTTATGCACTAAGAATTTTTTTATTTATTTACTAATCAAATATTTTTTTATAGAATTTACTACTCTAAGAAATAATATTATTATGATCCGATATATCCTAATGCGTAATAAAAACATGACGATCTTTATTACTGATTCATGTGTCACTTTGTTTTCCATGATCCAATCAATAACATCTAATGGCAATCCACATGCGTACATTTAACATTCCATTACACATAATGCAAACAAAGATCCCTATCTCGTATATTAGATTTGCGTAATAACAGCCGTCATTCAATTTACATCATCGCCGAATAGCCCGACCGGACGACGCTTTCAATAGACAACACTACGACCTCTTTATATACATGTTTTTTTTATCTTGTAAGCCATCATGTCCGCAAAAATGGCGGTGTATGAATATAATTCCGTCCATTTGATATTGTCGTCGTCGTCGTCGTGCAACTGCCCAGCCAGGGGCCGGTATGTAAATAAAAAGACCTTTGTCATTATCCTTTATTGTATGTGCTCTGGGTGGTGGTCTTTATCGGCGACCTCCGTATTTCGTGTATGGGACACACGGAGCATAATATAGGTACTCGGACGCGATAAACGGGAAAAGCTGCTATTTGCCAAGAACAATGCGAACAAAGACACATTTCAGGTTTTAAATATAGTACGCGACGGAAAACCGCCCACTAATTGAAACTAATTATGCGCAATTATCATTCGGGTGGCGTCGTTCATAATTCAGTACAACGATCCCCCACGTGTACCACGTAAATATGTATCCTAATTTTTTTTCGTGAACCATTTTACGTGTACTCTTGATTCTATATTATTTCGTATCACAAACTTGTAATTGCTGTATGATTTTTAAATTATATAAATCGAAAAAATTGATCGTTTCTACTGAAAAAGTTGTGATTTTTTTTTTTTTCCTGGATTTTAAAAGCTTTTATTTTTTCAGTCATTTTTTTTGATAACCACAAATTTTGAATGCAAAGATAAACGGAATACATAAGTGCGGGGGGGCTATTAATTAGTATGCGTCGCGAGACTAAACTTTCAGCGCGAGTCGGAGATTGTTCAGTGTGTTTTTACGTTTAACAGTTGTCGTTATTTTGGCATGATACGTATGTGGACGTTCAACGTTTTAATTAGCGTTATCGTACAATGTTTAAATTTAGACGTTTTATATGTAAAAGTTTTGATTGCCGCTCTTGTACGAACAGACTTTTTAATTAGAACCATGATGTATTATAATTATAAGTATGTAATGAAATTATGCACGATTTTTTATATCCAGTTATTCCTATAGTTTTAATACATTCAACTCATTCGAGTACAATATAACATTTCACGATAGAAACCACGTATGAACTAGCATGCATATTATTTAAATGTCATTGCATAAACGAGGAATCATCGTCGAGAATTTATTTGTGGCACACGCTCACCACTTACATCCGTCCGAGTCCCGCAAATATTCCACCACCGGTACCATAGCCGCAAATCTGAATTATTAATTTGAACAAACGGACGGACAACACTGGTTCGAACCACGCGAAACCACCGTCGATTATGACGTTTCGAACGTGCCGACACACGCCATAACACGGCCATAATTCATACATTAACATATCGAATCCTACATCGCATATGGTATACACGAGCTGTATAAAAAGGCGAGAAGGCCGAGAAGCCTTCGGACATACTTGTGTATGTGCGATATCAATCAATATCGTTCGAAGTAATTTCCTCCACATGAACGTCGTTAATAACAATGGGCATTAGGTTCTAAATGGCATTTCCCCACCGCCAAAGGTCCGCTCCCTCCGTGTTGTGTTGTAGGTGTTGCGGACGTACAACAATAATTCAAACACACCTATCCTCAGTGTCCAGGCAAATTAATATCGAACGTCATATAGACGTCTTAATGCATTAGGGAAAATGTGTTTGTATGAAATTGTTGCGTGCCAGTGGAATTCCGTTGGTTTTCGCGTTCGATGTGACGATAGGGTGCTATGTCACGTACCCTAATTTTTTTTAGTAACGAAGTGAAATATGATTGAAATTTAAAATTTGTTCAAGAGTCACTTTTCTTTGTGTCCGCAATTAACTTTGTAGGGTATTTTTAAATTTGCGACGTTGTGTGGAATTATCGCATTTGCCGTATTGCGATTTGAGCCTGCAATTTAGATTGCAACGTTTGATGAAAGGGACAGCTTAAATGAATGGCTATCGAAACGACAGTATGCATTTTAAAAACTACAATCATTATAAATTACTTGAAAGCATATGTTTCGTGTAAATAATTTGACGTTTACACGCTCAACAATTTTGTGTTGAAAAATTGTTGTTTTTCGCGTGTCACTTGTAAATCGTATACTTCACACTTGATAGCATTCATGCGCTATGAATGTGATAATTAACTTAAATTTTTATAATGCATATTTATTTTATAAACATATTATCATCATGTTATTTTTTACTTATTTTAATTTTTACTTTACAGATGAACCGAGCTATCCAAGTGAAACCAGCGGACAGTGAAAACCGCGGAGGTGAGAAAATGCAAATCCACATTTTTGGACATATCTATAATTTGATAATATATAATATTTTGTTTGAAACATTCATATAAAGATATCTAGTATGGAAATGTGAATATGTTAATATACAATACAGTAATAGGTAAAATTATTGCAAATAACTTTGAATTGTCGAAAAAGAAAATAGCTTTATACTAATGGTATAAATTGATGGCAATCGATCGCGTTGCATGTGTCATATCGCACATGATCTAAATTTGATGTTTTAACCGTGTTTTCTAACTCGTTAATAACAATATGACGTGAAACAAACTTCGAACTATAATAATTCTGAACGTTATCTTTCGTCTGGCCCGGCGACAACAACAGCGCTGGACAATTAACAAATGAAATAAAAACTCCATCAGATATACGTTAATAAAGTTAATTACTAAAAACGCGCGCGATGTTTATTTTTACAGGCATTTTTTCGGTTCATTTTTTTTCGTTTTCGGGCCCGTTTCAGCGGCGTGCTCTGAATTCTTCCCTTCGGAGCCCCGCGTTTTGTAAACATGCAATTCGTGTTTATGTAACGGCACTTACATGTTTATGAAACGAACGCAGGATACGAAAAAAAGCAAACCGCGAGAATAAACGTCGCATAAAAGCTGAATAATACGCACAATAAAATTGCTCATCAACCCTTCTTTTTTCGTTGTCGGAAAATTTTTAACGCCGTGCAATTTCGTTACGTCCGAAAAAAACCCAGCGAGATGGAACGAAAATTATTTATGTTTGGGCGCGAAATAAATGCAATTAAACGTTTTCGGTATGCGCGTTCTAGTTTTGTGAGCGTCGGCAAAACGCAGATTACTATACAGTTACTTTTCGAATGTGCCCAGACGCGAAATCTTCGGAATTAACAAACGTAAACTTTCGTAATCCGAATTTCGCTGAACTCCGAAATATTAATCCCGTACAAGACTTACAATGCTCGAGATTTACATATCAAATTGGACATCTTCAAGTTTTCATCAGACTATTTTCACTACTCGTAAAAGCATCTACGTACCATGGAAAACGGCAGCGAACTTAAAACCCACCCGAAAAGCGTTCATCTTTATTTCAATTACGTACCTCGTATTTTTCACTTTGCGAGATTCATTTGAGCATTAAAGTGCGCAATTTCTGCGCATATTATTATTTTTGAGGCGAATTTCGGATTTAGCCGATGTTTACGTGCACGTCCCGCAAACGCAAAATTTGATTAGAGTCTGCGTTCGCTGGGGGCTCAAAAGCCGCGTTTCGCCACCACCCCCATCACCCACACCACCCCATATGACACGGGGCGATGGTGGTGGTGGTGGTGGAGGAGAGCACACTTGCCGAATGTTTACAAAGAGCGTGTGTTTGCCCAAATTAGCCTAATAAACCTGCCTGCCTCCCCAGACGCACACACACGCAAGAACGTCTCGTAAATATACGCTAATATGACCGATATTCGTAGAATTTACGTTGCCAAGTAAAAATTTACTGCTCAGCCCTTGAAATCGTGTTATTGTTACGAAATGCGCGTTCCACGGAATTATCTTGACAAGTTCTAATAAACGATTAGTGCGGCGTTTTCCCTCTTTTCCGTTCCGCTTCCACGAATTTCGAATAGGGAAAATTTGGTTACTTTCGTTATATCAAACGTTTATACGACCATTTATTTTCTACAAAATTAATGTTTACGTATATATTTTAAGACTTAAATTGTTTTATTAATTTTACACTTTATTTTACTACTACAATATACGATAATAAAAATTCATACAAATTCTATGTGTATAAAAAATTTCTAATTTTTATTTTCAATTTTTTATTTTTGAAACACTTATTTTCAGACATTTTATAAAAAAATATTTATTTCGACTATTTCATGAAATTAACTGAATTTCCCCCATAAATATAAAGTTTATATAATGCGACCATAAAAGAAGGGCGCCCACCGCTTAGCGTGTTAGCCGAAGTGTGAAAGTGCAAGACAAAAAAACTATCCCGGGTTAATATTACCCTAATTTACCATAACCCTTCGACGCCTTGTCGACACAGCATACAAACTCTGCTCGGATTTGGTTCGGGACTAGCTGGTACAACTCCGGGAGTAACTTTTACTCGGAAAATCGGGAAAAACCGAGCTCGCTCGTATACATCAAGAGGGCGGATTTGCTGACATGCAACCTTCGCGATTTGTTAGGGAACGTTTTCATAACGGAATGGATGTATGTGTGTCTTTTAAAACGAAAAAAAAATAATACTCGTCGAAGGAGAAAGCAGGGGGCCGAGATTGTCGGGAAAAAAAGGCATCCGGCGAAATGTGCCATTTATGTAACGTCAATTTTCGCATTTCCCATTGATCGATTTTATTACTGCATCAATTTCGAGCTTTTTTTCTTAGAATTTGGCACGTCTGAAAACTTTATATTTTTTTTAAGTATTGTTATTTTATTTCAGTTTATATTTTTCATGCAATTCGTTCATTTATCTACATTTTTTTTCTTTTTGAAATACTGCAAAATATTTACCAGTTAAAACAAGACTGATTCTTTTATTTCGAAAAAGTGAACTAAACGTTAATCATAACATAGTAAATTACCGTTCGTTGAATTTAAAATTTATTTCTTTTTTTCTAATCTTCAACACTTTCGCAAAAAATAACACGATAAAGTACATATTTATCAAACGTACATATAATCAATTGTGTGATACAGTGTATTGCGCTTTACACAAAAGCAAAAGCTTTTCACGTACCCGAGCACATTCGGAAGGGAGTTCATTAGCATAAGATGTTATCGTTCGCCTCACACCGAGCTAAAAATAGTCGTCGGTTCATTTTAAATTTACACTTTAATAAATTTGCACGAATGTTATGCACACCGGTTAGTCACCTTCGGGGACATTCTATTTAAGGGATCCGTCACGCATGCAAGCGGCTCGCATGCTAAACTTCACTTGAAGATCGCGATAATCGTTATTATACCTTAACCCACCTTGCTGCCCTTGTCCCGAAGCACCTGAAACGTTCGAGATAATTTCATACAACGTTAATTGTCGGATCGAAATTACGCCTCTCTATCCGAATAATAGGCTTTCGCGGGAGCAGGGCTCAATCTCACGCGTGACTCGTAATCCCTAAATCTTGATACATATACACGACGTACATTATTCACCTCAACGATATAACTTACCGCCAACAAGTGCCGCCTAGCAGGGAGGTCCTCCGGAGTCTCTCCTCGGAATGATCAATTAGTTAGGCGACGTACGTAACGTTATATTCGTCTATCGCATGCGCCCCGAACGTTAACCATAATTTAATTATCTGATGAATCACACGAACGTTCATTCACCAAATATTAATTAACCCGAGGCGTTTCCTGGCCACCCACCCACACCACCCGCTCTCAGGAGAAAGCTCCGATTTATTCGACCCGAACCTTATCAGATGCGAAGCCGCTGTAAAATAATTTGAATGCAAAGCGGATGACGTCGAGGAAACGGACAGATGTTTCGTGCTTCGGTCCGCTCAATTTTTACGCTGATTTATAAATGCGCGGAAAAAATTCATTTGCATACATTTTTTCGGTCGGTCGGATAGCGGCGAGTAAATTAACATCGCCGATGAATTTCTTCGCGAAGGGTTGAACGGGGAAAGTGGGTCTGTGGAACGGCACCGACCTTTCGCCGATCGCGCCTTTATTTATAAAGGACGACGTCATCGTGGGGCCGCACTCGCGATGGAGACATTTCATGTTTGGACGCCGTTATTTTAAAACGGAGGGTCGTAGGGTGCGTTTTTTATTGGGCGCCGAGATACGCGTCGAGATAGGCGCTTCTTTCGGCCCGAGGAAAACGGCTGAGGGTGAAAGAACGAAAGGAAAAAGTGAAATAATAATGGAGTAGGTGTTCGCCGCGAAGGCGTCAGATCGATCGTGAGCAAACACAAAGATGTATAGGCTTTATCTCTGTCTTGACACTCGTCGTGGCGCGACGTAAATAATTGCACCGCACCGGCTCTTGAGCTTGAATAACGCTTTGTTTTTCTTTGTCCAATTATTTCTTCGTGATTTTTCTGTTCAGAAATATCAAAAGAGTTTTAGCGTTGATTCAAACTTTCGTTCGTTTGAATTTTTTGTGGAAAAATCGATTTGTCTTAACGACCGAATGTATTACTCAGACAAATTTTCAATTTATCAAGTAAAAGTTTCGCATTTACCAGCTATCAAATATTTAATAATTATTAAGTTCATTTTGTGCTATTATATAATTGAAAAATTTATATATGTATAGTCTGATTGATGGAATTTAAAACATTAATTTCAATTGAAAACCTACAACTTTATCAATAAAACCGACCCGATCAAATATTGAATTCAATCGTTAAATTTCCAAAATAAATATTTCAAGATATTATTAACTGAATCGTTTTGAAATATAACTTTTTCATACACATACATACTCGATAATAAGATAATTAAAATTTTTCAACGTGATCCCTCACCGAGCACAAATAATTTACGAAATTCGGACGAACGAGAGCTTATCGCCGCTCTAAATCAAAAAGTTTCTCATTAAGTGGATACACAAACCTCGTTAGTGGAGATTCATAATCCCTCGAGGTAGAGTTTCGGCGTCGGTTGTACACTCCCACCAGAAAACCTCCCACTTTTCGTCGGTGGCCCTTCCCAAATATTTGATATTTCAAAACACACGCGCTCCTGCGGGACAGGCATCCAGTCGTGAAGGGATTATAACCCTTTTCATCCGTTCGGATAGGAGAGAGGCTCGTAATTAAAGTTTCCGCGGCGGCGGATCCGATCCGCGACCCACTAATTATAACGGGCTGATCGATGATGTCGATCAAACTGGATGGGCTCTCAACACTTTGTCGGAAACTTTGCAAATCCGTCTGAAGCAGTGCGGTTCTTTGACTGGTTGGTCGGTGGCCGACTAATGCCTCGGGGCAGCCGAATGGCCTCTTTGGGAGTTCGGTACGTTTCGACGTTTACATTAGATGGAATCACGATGTTTGGAAACTGTCTGAATCTCTGAAACTTACGTATTGACTAAAGATTTTTGTTTTATATAAAAAATATATATTTAATACAAACATTTTTCAACTAATGAATTTTTTTATTGCATCGCTCGGTTTGTGGATATATAATAGTTTGTTTATTTAAAATTTCTTGAATTTTATTTAAAAAATTTTTGAAACGTATGAATATTATTTTTTCATTTGAATCTAAAACTAAGCATACACAAAAATATACTATAAAAACACGCAGCACATTTACATGATGAATATTTCGTAATAAACTTAACAGCAACCCTGCTAATCTATTTATCATAATGAAATTAGCGTCAAATCGCATTCCGCTTTGCGCTAAGATTGAGCAACCGCAATTCTATTACACTAATTATTATCATCTATCTATAATATATAAGCGTAGTGGAGCGTCGTTAAAACGCTCCACCATTTATTTATCCCGCGGCGTATATGGGGCGCGAATTTATTTATAGCGAAAAGGGGAGGCAGTCGATTCCAGCAACTCGTTGCGTTCGGTCAATCAATTTCAACGCCTTTCAACGTTCGACGGTGGAAAAAAAATTGAAAATTTCGATCCCCGTTCGAAGCGTTCGGAAAATTCGGCCATTCGTATTCGGGCCGGCCCCGCCGTAAAGGGGTTTTGTGATATTTCCAATGAAGGTCACGTAAGTTTTAATAACCCGATTCTTGCGGGCCAACCTTTGCTTTTAAGCAAGCTGTAAAATTCACGCCTCGCCCGATGATGGACCATTGAAGAATTTCGCCCCGGAGGGATAACCCGTTTGAGCTCGCCTCAATAAAATTTAAAAGCCATTCGAAATTTCAGTCCACTTCAGTTAGCGTCGTACAATAAAAAACTCTTTTTGTCGATTGCGTTCTGTCTTAATTTAACTCTATTTCATTGAGTTCTTGTGCGCGGTATAAAATTGTATTTAACGACTAAATTAGCTTTATTTTTTTTATATTTTATTCAAATTTATTCTAAAATACATTCGACTACTACGGAACGATAATAAAATATTTTTTATTACAGTTTCCTGACTTTCTATTGCTTTTTTAAATAAAATTTCAATTCGATTGCATTTTATTACAGAAAATTTTCTAACGTTTCAATCAACTTGAATGTTTTATGACTTGTGTCGTTCATCAAAGAGAATTTTTTCGATTCGTTTTATACGAGATATATTTTATTCAATTTAGAAAAATTCGACAGAAGATGAGTCTTTGTGAAGAGAATATCGTTCGAGTAAGCAGTCTGCAAAAAAGCCCCGTCAACGCTAAATTCGTAAGGGGGTATTGGAACGATTTTCAGAAGGGGAGGATGGTGGTTCACGAGCGATTCCCACTAACCGATGGCCCGCGAAGAAATTTCGTCCATTTCACGATACGGATGCACAAATTTTCGAATTCACGAAGCCGCTTTACGACCTTTCGTCTCCTACCGACCCCAGGTCCAAAGTAAACAGCACATGCGAAATAATAAACGCCTTCAGAGACCATATCGTCAAAGTAAACGTTTCGAAAAACCGGCCATCGCCCGTGGGCATTCCCTTTCTTAGTTGGTATTTTTTCTGGGCCCATAGTATGGGCGACCCTTACCCCTCAAAGGCCCACGAGATGATGGCCTTTAGTCGCACGGGACACGGAACCTGGGATCTATGTGTCGCCAGACTTTTATGGCCCCACTTTACGGTCGCCAATATACCCGTGAGGTAATAAAAAACAATATCTGCAGGGTGCGTCTATCGTACACTTTCAATATCGAAAATGTCCCTCCTCTGAGTTCCCGCCGGGGAGACTTATTAAATTTTCCCGAAAAAAAATATATAGGGAAAAATTTAACCGCCTCATCCGATCGCACGCCAGGAAGGAACTGTTCCGTGAATTGACTGAGGAATTCAATGGACTAACCGTTGAACGCATGATTTATTCGGGTCGCCGAAATGATAACGTAGAACGACGCTTCCTACTAAAAAAGACCCTCTTCAAACGGGCTTATTCTCTTATAACTTGTGTATGCGTACGTTTATGGCGCATTCGTGAAATATAGTGCCGATGGGTGCGGAATCTGGAAATGAATATCGCGGACGACTGACTAAATTACTTCAACAATTAGGCTTGTATCAAAAAAAATTTACTTTCGATTAATTTTATGAAAGTGTTTGTGTTGTGTTATGTATTCGATGAAATCGATTTTCGATTATTCGCTTATCGTCAGTGCGAAACTTAATAAGAAATGTTTTTGGTCGATTGTTAGATTCAATACATTAAAATAACAAATTAGTGTCAACTGTTCTTTATGAATTCGCGTGTTTCAGAATAATTATTTACTTTTGTGTACACATTTCTTGGAAATTCTAATCTCGCGCATACGAAAGATAATCTTCGCTCTATTTTATTTCATTATTTTTTTGGGACACAATACGTTAAATTATCCAGTGCAAAACCTACGTAGATACGATCACGTCAGGTGCTGAATTTCAGTATTTTCGTTTCATATTTTCTATTTTTTTCCTCTCTTTTTTTATTATTTGCGTTTCAAAGAGTGTAGCCAGCCGCCTGGGGAATTTCATTCTCATAAATAATTTGGACGTCGGTGGTGTTTATCAGTGGCGGGAATCGTCTTGCGCGTCGCAAAGAAATACATACCATCACGTGAAATTACTCGAGCAAACATGCAATTTTCCTTTTACCTCGATTAGACTCCATCATAAAACTCGTAATTTTAGTGTTATGCTGTCGTATACGTCTACGTCACTCGAAACCGGTCCCCTTCTGCATTTGTTCTATAACCTATCCGATCGATATGTATGCGGTTAATTTTTTAAATATTGGTACTGCACCATTTTGTTCACTACGGAATTATTTTATTTTATCTGTTTCTTTAAGTATTATGTATATTATTTTCGATAAAAATAAAAACATTACAAGAAAAAACAAAGTCAACCTTTAACTCAGCATCGCAAAGTCGTAAAATAGGCCCCTCACAAAACGAAGTCGTTATTTTTAAAAACGCGGCTCTTACGCTTCTTTACTTTCATTTTGAATTCCTCGGGGGAAGGAGATATTATTTGAAAATCGGTGGTTATTTTCCGCGTCATCAATATACGTATACTGGGCTTTCCCGGACTCTGCCGATACTGTCATTGTAAGTTTTCGCATCGGATATCGTTATCATCGATCTCCATTGTTCTGGTGTTAAGTTGTTTTGTTTTCGGCATCAGAAAAAGAAGGAAAGGGGAGAGAATCCTCCTCAAAAACGGCCGAGGCAACAACTTTTCTAAGTTTTCCAAACAAGTTAGTTTATCTGCCATTCGGTCCGACCGCTCGGGGTAGGGATCCGTCCCATGCGAAATTGTTTCCCCGAAATCTCCGAAACGTCCCACCCTCTCACTCCTTATCTTTCACTATAAAGTGATTCAAGAGTGGCCGCAATCTTACCGTCAAACGAAAAATACTGCCGCCGCGAAAGCACAAAAATAAATGAATAAAATTGAATATTTTCCCCGCGCCCGCGCCCCCAATTTACGACATGTTTTTATTGCATAAACCCATAATACAATTATCATTACCCGTACACGATTGGATGTTATGAGATGACTTCGAGTTTTGTTTTTGTATCGTTCGAATCATACATATTTATTGGATGGAGTTTCTGTATCCTGTAAATACTTTGTCGTATTATTTTGCTAAGCTTCACATTTATCGACATCCATATATAATATATAATATAATCCTATTATTTTATTTATCGATAACAAATTTTAAAATACGTAATTATTTAGATTTGGTAAATGCCAATTTTATAAATTTTCAATGAAACTATTTAAAACAATTCCTTTGCTAATTTCAAAAGTCCAGTTCTATCTGTAGACGACCACTGTATGATTTTAATCGTGAATTATTTATATTCAAAGCTCTACTCAAAGTTATAAACACGTTTCGGCACTTAAATTTATCAATAAATTGCTGAGGTAGTAAAGTTTGCATCAAGGTGAACACGTGTCATCTTTGAATGCAGCTCATGCAAAAAACTATTACTTTCATCGGTTTTCAAGGCGAGATTATTACTCATATGAACTTTTTGACAATTTTTTTTTTGATTCGTGCTTTATTTTCATTGTTCAATTGCTTAAGTAAAAATGCTTACGTGTAAATAAATTTTCACCTAATCTGCTTTACGTGGAATTAATTTAAATGGCACACATTCTTCTTTTAATATCGTACTAAAACTTCACAACAATGAGCCAACAGTTTTATTAAGATTTATTATCTGAAATATTCGCTCTAACTATAATTAATTTAATATACGCTATTAATCCTCGAAACATCTCAAGTATACTTTAACCAAGCTATTTCAATCACTGAAATTAATTTTCACATTCCATTTGGCAACATCAATATTTATTCAAAAGATTTTCTTTCCAAATTTTTTCTTAAACGAGCAAGATACTAGACATCGCTCTTATTATGCGCGATATCTATTACGCAACCACACTTTCGCCGGCAGTGTTTACTTTTATTACCGTCTCACGTCGAAAATTCAATTCGGCCGGCGAAAGCGCTTTCCGTATTTCCGAATAATCGCCGTCCGTGGTGGGCTTAGGCAAATTAACCGCTTCATCAATTGATAATATTTAAGCGCCTCGGCGAGCTTAATTAAGTCACCGACGGAGGCTTGCGGCTACGCGGCCCCCGAGTCCAATTCGAATTTCGCCCGCGAAAATTCGCAAACTTTCCGACTGTCACGCTTTATAATTAACCGAGAGGCATTTCCACTCTGGATGGTTATTATCATGCATAATTAATTGGCACGCCGATGACGCTTCTTTTCGGATCGCGGTGCAATATTAACTTCGCGCTTTACCACCGACTCGGATTTTCGTCTCCGTTTTTGCTCGGCGGCATTAATTTTGGCGAGGCCCCTCCGCAATGACGCCGGGTATTACGCGGTAATGCCGTAAACAAAGATGAAATTAATGATGCGCACAATGAAAATCCGCACAAAACCGAGTTTGTGTTTAGCCGAAAACAATGGGCGGGATTTTGCATCGGGCAACTAATCTAGACGCGGGCGTCGCGACGCCGATACTAAACTCGATGATGGCTGATTAAACGACGTCGCACACAATTAAACGCTCGTTTTATAACTTCGGTCGAGACGCAGACGACCTTTTATCTTTTGAAAGCATTTTTGTTTTTTTTTTAGTATTAAAATCGTTTTATGTCTTCGATGAAATGATGAAAACTGAGTACGTTAGTTATTTTTCCGTGTCCAATTACGTAACAATGTATTCGATGCGGATGTTTTTATGAAATAATGACTTTTTCAATTTATCGATATTTCAGCAAATTGTTGGTAATAACCTTTAACAACTTAATCGGATACGTTTCCTTGCAAGTCGTTCGTGCAAGCGTGTTCTATAATTCAACACAAAGTGCAATCACACTTATTTACAATTTTATAATTTAAATATCCGCTGAAAGAGTTTTAAACATTTCCATTATATTTTTTCAAAACGATCATACATTTTTTTTTGATTCGCACATTCCGTTCGATTAGGGTGACTAAATGGTTGAACTGTGACAGCTTTATAGCCAGCCGGCAGCGAACCACTACATCGTTTATCATGAACCCATTTAATAATAACAATTTTTCCGGAGGCCAGGAAAAAAAACAGACGGAAAAAAGGTGATATTAAAAAAAATATGCTACGTTATTTTTCACACTAAAAACGAATAAACCACGTCGCGTTGTGTCTTTTTATAGGCTATTGTCGGGTAATAAAACGCACTCGCCGAAAAATTTCGCTAAAATATTACGAAAAAAATTCGTACACGTTTCGCGCGTGGGTCACTCGGAAAATTGCTATTCGAAACATCACAATTCCATGCATATCTCTATGAGAAAAGTACGAAACCCCTACCCCGTTTATATAATGCTGATTCATTCGATTTTCATCGAGATTGAGAGAAGCATTAAAGATAAATTATCGCTCAGAGATTAGCGGAGCGCGGCCAATTGATTGTTTAATAACCATAAGCGAATAACTTATATCTTCGGACGGATCCGATCCAAGAGGAGGAATCGCCATACTTGTCTATTTATTAAGGATTATGCCTAGGGTGGTTATAGGAAACGGAGACTGGAGTATCCGTTAATGCGACTTTAATCTGGGAATATTATCGGTCATCACGGATGCCCACAGAGGCATTGCTGGACTCCCGAGGGCCACGCTTTCTGGTCGTAGCTAATGGTACGTATAGAGGGTTACGTCCGGAGGTATCATTAGAAAGGTTAAGCGTAATGCTTTCAAACGAAAGGGTCAGAAGTTATACGGGATTTTGGACTCGGATTGGATATGCAGTGAAATTGAATTTGGCTCCCCCCCCGAATAACACGGTTTAGGTCGAAGCGCTTTTACTTTTTTTCCGCTTATTTATAAAAGGGATGGTCGAGGATAGCGACAACGTGCTTGGGTCTAGATTTTCTACGGGATAGATTCATATGTTTGTTTTAATGTGTATATTTCGTATAATATTTTTTTGCGTTATATTATACAATCGATTTCTAATATCGGTAAAAAAAATTACTGTTACATTAAAAACTTTCATTCACTGCACGTAAAACTTTTAAATATTTTATTTTATATGTTAATTAATTTAAAAACACGTCATTAATACAGCATACTATGTCGTATAAGTGAAATCCTCGAAAGTCAAATGTGAATCTGCTCTTATCCGAAAGATCATTCTTAATCCGGGTAGCTCAACGAAAGGTTTACTCGCATTTGATCTAACAACTCTCCCTCTTACGGTGATATATTTCCCGCCTTTGCGATAAGCCAATTTGAAATTATAACTATGTATTTATTTGTCCATTTTGAAACATTTCGATTCATACACAAAACGTGCTGGGTAATTTAGGAAAACATACCAAAGCCTATCAAATTGTGCATGATCGAAACGCGAGAGCGATCCATTATCAGCTTTCGATTAAATTCAAATTGATAGGCCGCCGTCAACGGGGGGATGGAAACCTTGATGTAATTATCGTATCCATTTTTGTGCTGACACGGATGATGGACGATGATAGAATGGCTTATAATTCACTTAAAATAAAGCTCGCTAATGGAATATTGCATGGTGCGCTTCGACGCGAACGCTAATGCAACTGGTCATTGATACGAGTGCATCATCATATCTGACACATTTCCAAATCAAATACGCATCCAATTCCTTAATAAACATTTTGATTAATTATCTGGAATATGCAAATATCAATGTTTACATATCATTTAATGAATACATCAAGCCAAATGTGATTGAATTTTTAAATCCACTGAAAAATTTAAACAGATAGAAAGCTTTGAATACTTATACGTTGTATTCGTTGCACGAATCCATCGCTTACTGAGCGTATTCAATTTTCTTTAGGCTTTCATTAAATTGTCTATGAAGAGGACATGGCGTTTGAATAAGATCCGACGTCGAGCACAATAGACGCGATGCACATAAATGCAGATGCAGATGTCGCCAAGGCAGGTTCCTTTGGCGCACCGTAATTCTATTGTTGCGCTGCCCCGACTAGCTTTGATAATTCCGGCTCAAGTGCGCTCGCACATTTCGTTGCATGTCTTGATCCCCTGGACTTTGACAAAGTTCTCGCTTTGCCCTCGACTATTCCTCGAGCACTCCAATTTCCCTCTTTGTATACGCCGAAATGTTATGGTCGTGCATGTGCGCGACCTCTCGAAACAAACGTCGCCGAATGCGCGCGCTTCTCTCTCTCCGTCTCTACACTTTTGATAAGCTTAATTGTCGGATTTAAAGTTATCGCCGACTATAACTCACGTCACATGTTGCTCTCGGGCTTATTTCGCTTTATTTTGGATTCGCAACTTCGGCGCGCGCGCGACCGACTAAAGAGCTCGACGCTTTAAAAGCCGCCGAAATGTTTTGCGTATTCCGCTCTCGACGCTGCAGCGGCGCAATCGAATTATGCAAAAGTTTGACTACGGCCGAATTAAATCGTATTTCAACCCGTATTTATAACATAGTTTTATATTCATCAGAATTTACATGTTTATACCAGAACAAACATCTAAAATCATATTTCAAAGAAAAATTTAATGTAACTCGATTTTTTTTCAAATCACTCACAATTCTTTCATTATTATCTAAACAAAAACCCCGGAAAGGCCTTAAAATTTCTTTATTAAAATATAATTTCGATATCGAAAATTGCTATTATATGATACGTACCATATTTGGTAACTTTTGATATGTACACATGGCGGAAACACTCGGTCGTCGAACCCGACCGTGGTCTGTGCGAGTACCACTAAATTAACTGCACGTTACTATCCAATTAAAGCGCCTCTGTGCGAAATTATATTTGGGCTGATGATGTCTGTCGCCGGGTTGCCATGACACGTGCATTTGTCTGCTGCAGGCGCGATTTATTGCCCGGCAATCCGTTGCAGCGGGAGACGGACGGACCATTGTCTCTCGCGGAAAACTGTTCGCAAAACCCGACCCCGCGTATCATATTTTATCACTAATGAGTACCCGAGTTTCGTATAATGCTGTCCTCGTAAAGTGGATCCTGTAAGACTTATTGCATTCTTAGCGCTCGCTTCTATACAACTTGATGTTGTGTTGTACTAGAATGAGACTCACGTATGCATCGATGCATAAAATTCGTCTTTCATCAAATTAAAGATTAGATTCTGAAATATTCAGTTTGAAAGTATCACAATTTTGTTTTATATTACTTGGGAAAATGATTAAGTTTCTTTCTTAAGGCGATCGTCGATGAGTCAGATGATTAAATTAGACGATTTTTGGCATAATTCTAATCGAAAAATATATACGTTTTGACAGAGGTTAAGAACCCTGTCCCGTCGCGGGCGAGTTTTTAAGTGAGTTACGAATAGCTTTATAAGTCGAGGGCTCAGAGGGGATGGCCCGCACTAAGCCGACGATAAGACCGCCCCACACATAAATTGAAAAGTTGCCGATGTCAGAGTTTTAAATTGTATTCGGAACGCTATTAATTTGCGTAAACTTTGCATTTGTACGAAGAGACCATCGGTTGCGGCGGATCCGCCGAAAAAAATAAGGGAATCAATTAATCTGCGATTTGGCGAGTCCGTTTGCGATCCCAGTACCCTCGTCAGGGGATATCGAACAAACAAACAATAATGGGTAGCTTAATTCCCGATGTGTTGCGGTTATCCCGGTTTTGTGTCAACATACGTAAGGGCGCGATTTTGAAGCGTTTTATGAAATAGAATTAGATTTCGCCCTGTTGTAAGGGAGGAGTGTTCGTACAAGAGCGTCGATCCTTTCTAAGCTATAATCCCCTCGTCGGGTCCTGAGAGGGCCTAACTTAGTTTAGCCTCTCCGCTTTCAATTATCCGTTTTTATCCTCGAGCCTATCTCCAAACTGGGCGAGTACACTCGAATCTTTAAGAAAGTATTTATATAGGGCAGAAGAGTTTAGCTTGTTTGATTGAAAATATCTGATTACGAGGCTTACGTAAGAAAAATAATACGTCTCCGATGGAACGAAATAAATTGCGTTTGGTATATAAAAACGTGAATTTATTCCTTTTTATTATAAATGAACATTTTTCAATTGCTTAATCGACAAATAAATTATATCTCAACTAATGAATCTATTTTGTATTAAAATATAAAACTTTTATTAAAGATTAAATTTATTGATGAAAAATTTTGAGTTATATTCAAAATGTTCTCATCTTATCTTTATTATTAAAAGTTCTCATTTTTCATTGTAGTTTCATGAATTTAAACACTTATTCATATTACTACACAAAGCCACGCGATATATTCAGTTTAATAGCTATGAAATTATTCATAGCTTTTCAGTATTGTCCATGTTTAAAAAAAATTCTTAATCACTATCAATTAAAAAGTTTTCGGTTCTCACCCCGTCGGATGAATACATAATTTTAATAACGTTTTTAATTTTGTTAGAGTGCGAATCTTTTAGAAAGGGCGCGGGGCGGTTCATAAAAATTGACTTTGTATAAAGACGTTGTATTTCATCGCCCTCGACCACCACCCTACCCTACCACCGTTAACCCTTAGCCGCGTTTCCAAGAAGTTCGCGGCCGTGCTTTCGTCAAAAACTTTCGTTGGTAAAACCTTTCTGGCTGCCTCTTCTTTATGCAAATAATTAACTTTGAACCAGCGCCTTTATTCTATGAACCCCTTGCGTTTAACAGCTTACTGTGTATTCATACAACCCACCCACCCACTTCCTAGTATTTCCCAACCCCCACCACCGAATCCCTTCACCACTTTCAAGATCGTATGTACATTCCGGTCACGTCCTTCAAATAAAAAGCGGGCGCAACAATTAAAACGCAGCCCCAAAACACAAACGGAACAACGCGACCGAACTTTTTAACGAAATCCTCGAATCGTCACAGCGCGTTTCGCTCCCAACGATGATGATTTTCAATTGTGCCCTGATTACAGGCCATTGTCTCCGCGTGCATTTCCCACCGTGTAATTCAATTAATTTCGTGTCCCACTTTATCGCTCGGATGGCAGTGCGAAGGGAGGGAGGGCCTTTTCTTTTGTGAGCCGTTTTTCGCATTCGCACGCCTGAATGGCCCGCGAGATAATTCAACTAAGCTGTCTCGAATACACGCGATAAAGTGTTTACAAGAGAACGTTTTAAATAAACCGTCGAGGGCGCCGCTTAAAAATCGCGCCGCAGCGCATTTATTTCCCGCGCTGAATAATGAGCCGAAAGTGTTCGCGATTACGAACTCGCTACGCTTTAGTTTTTAACTGAAAAATCGTTAAGTATAAAAAATCGATATTTTCATTAAATAAGAACTGTGTTACGAATTGCAGTCGGCATGCAATTTACGACACCGAGAAAGTTCATATAATATATCGCTAGCGGCCAACAATGGGGACGATATCAACCGCAAGCTCACATCCGTGAAGTGAGCGCATCAACCCCCTACCCTCGGCAATAGACAGCCCTAGAAGCACCAACCTCAACTCATCCCTTCGACCCGGTAACATTTGCGTGTGTGTAACGTAACACTTCACATACGGACGTCGGTGGTTACACGCTTCTAGCGCAACTCACAATGATTCGCGGTGGTGACTCCCGCCCTTCGTCCCTATACTGGGACCACTCAATCGAAACACGCAATCAAAACAGTATCCTAAAAATTAGATTTTAAATCATACTGATTTATAAAAATGGAATCGTTAAAATTTTAATCGTGTTACATAAAATCAATTTATGAATAACTCCATCGTGGAAATTGTGAGTTTTGATTCGGTGCCCCTCGATTACCCGCTCTCCGTCTCTAGCTCTACATTATGTATGATATACAGGGAAAAGTTTCCTGTATGTGTTCCTGTCGGCCGCATCCTGAATTTCCACTCCAGTGTAAAATTATCTCAATTTACGGAGTCATTAGTGGCACACTCCGGGGAGAGATATCTGCTTGTAGTCGCGCGGATCGAGAAGGCTCCGAATGCCGGGGCTTAGCGAAAAAATTATGTGAGGGATCAGCTTTTTTCCTTTTTTTCCCACTGCCGTTTTAGATCCGTTTTTTCTCTAGGGGATGGTTGATCGTAACGGATTTTTAGCCGCTCGTAACGATTCGTTAGATTATGTGTAAAATTAATTGATTTTCTCGCTCTAGAAAATAACTTTGAAAAGTATTGATAATTACAAACCGACTTTTACATGAACCATAAAATTGAATAATTTATTTATTAATCAAATAATTAATATAACAATAGTTTATTTAATGATTATCGTTTTAATAAACTGACGTGTTAGGTGCTCGATATTTAAATGTGGTGTATAAAATACTCGATCGATTGCCATTTGTACTGTTTATTTTTAATCATCATTATTTGTTGTGTTTGCAATATTTCTTTACATTAGATTATCCAATGTAATTTTAAGCATTGTAATCCGACATGTGTCCAAATATTAAAATATGGATGATATGTTCAAATTAAACAATGTACTGTTTATAATGTCAACATTTGTTTATTTATGTATATATTTATTCATAGATGTGTATAAAGTTTGATTGAAAATTTAATAAAAATCCATTGAATATTTATTCAATTTCGAAGTCAACATTTAACTAACATTGCTCTTTTTCCAAAACTCAAATCCATACAAAAAAAAAATTATAAAAAAATCAATAAATGTAAAAAAAAACTCATCCATATTTCACATGTCGATGAGCCTATTCTAAATTTAGTGAAAACACAATTCCAATTGGCCCATTTCGATGTACTAACTGTAGCAGCGACACTGCGACGTCTCGCACAGAAAACGAGAGATCACGACAGAATCGAACGCACTTATTTTCGATTAGCACACTGATTGACAATAATACGTTCGAATGCGCAGACGCGTCGGAGAACCCATATAACATATAACTAAATAAGTCGACGCGGCGCAGACGGCACCGCCGTTCTCGTCACATTGACGATGACGATGACGTTGATAATGATGATGATGATGATGATGATGATGATGATGATGATGATGAGGGTGAGGCTGCAGGTGTGTTCTTGTCTTGCAGAGCGCGCGGCGGGGGAGGGCGGCGCGGCGGGCGCGGGGCGGCGCGCCTAGGTCCCAGCGGCCCGGCCACCCAGCGGCCCACACTCCTGGTCAAGTAAGACCACACGAAACGACTGCCACCGTGCATGGACCACAGTTGAGGCCTTGTGCCGATGGCGAACAACCAACGGCGACCACCTTTTGTCTGTTCCATCCTCCGGTTTCGAAGTTGTTGGATTTGACCTCCCGTTTCCTTCCCTGAACTCATTTTATCATATTTTCCGGGTTTCGTTAGCCAACTTCCAATATAGACCTCGTTTCCTCGAAATTTGTCTTTCGTGCATTCTGCACCTTCGCCAAGAGGGTCAGTTCGCGGAAAGACATATTTCGTTAAATTTTCTATCATATTGTTTGGTTTGATGATGATGTTGATTCTTTTAGGGTCATTTTCATTCATCTGTTTTCCAATACTATTTTTCTCGATACCTATGATCTTATTACCTTTCTGTGGTAAGGTAATTTTTTTTTCAATATCCATGACCTTGTTACCTTTCAACTATATACAAAATTCTGCATTTATTAAAATCATATTATTAAACGAATTTAAATCATTTCGAATCTGAAATGGTTTAATTTTGGTCAAATTATCATTATTTTTTCGGAAATTATCAACATCAATTTCATTCATTTTCCTATTTCCTGTCAAGCCTAATATCGGTAAAATGTATAAAAAGATCTGCGTGTGCCTAAAACTGTGTCCATGAACTGTGGCTCCTGTTGTCTCCAATGTCGTTCGTGCTCTAGGGTGTTGTTCGTGGTGTAGTGATTTCATTTTTACATATTGATATTGTTTTAATTTTTAATTAATAATTATGAATTAATTTTCCTGTTGTGTCACCAGCTAAAGCTCGATCGTACTGTCGTTGAATGTTTATTTTCATTTTGATTTGATTTGTGTCTCACTAGAATATTACGCTTAATTATTTCTCACATATTCACGATGGGTGTGGTGATTTATGTTGGAATTATTCTTTGGTACGATATGGTTATTTTCATTATGTTTTTCGTTTTTGATTTTTCACAGGCATATTTTTAGACATATAGCTTGATGGAGTGATATAGATTTTATTTTACATTTTCCTAAATAGTGGGTGTTGATACATGACGCTGTGGCTGTTGCATCATGCGGCACTGACAAAGAAGAAACCTTCGATTCTTACATAATTTTTATTCATATTAATTGATATTTGAATAATCGCATTATAATTTTTAATATATTTAGTCACATTTGAACTACATTCACTTTGTACATACACAATTTATATTGAAATACGACGTACCTCATGTGACGTCGTACATCCTAAGCTCAGTATAAAAAAAATTGCAACTGACGACATACTAATATGTGACGCGAAATCCTAAATTTCTCGACTCGCTGCGCGGAAAATCGCCGCATCGGCAAACGTTCCAAGCGAAAAATCATTTTAATAAAACTTCACCTCCATCTGCGCGGACAGTAATGACGCTCCTTTGTAAATATTAAAGATTATTAAAGAGCAAACAATAAAGTTTCGATGGCAAGAAGCGAGCCAAGGAAACAAAAACGCCTCCGGCCGCCCGTCCGCCTTCCACGGCCCCGAGATTGGATGAAGAAGTTTCGCGCTAGCATTTACCAAATTACTCGGGTTCATTATTTTACCGCCGCGTCTCGTTTGTAATCACCGTGAAAGGGTGAGCTTTTGTGTGTCATTTTGTCGTCCGATGAAAAGCCGGTCGATTTTTTGCACTTTTCGGCGACTGCCAGATGCTGGATGGCACGCGCGGCGTATTATAATAATGAGTATCACCGTTCGCATTTAAATGGCATTCCGGCTCCGTCATGTTTTCAGCCCCCAGTCCCGTTCGCCGGTGGGAATCCATTATTCATAGTTATCTATTCGAAGTTTCTCCTCTGAAGTTATGAATTTATAATTGCTAAACTCTGTTCGTTCATCCATCTCTCGCAGTTGTGTCTGAGCACGGGGAGGGCGAGCGCTCGTGCGTGAGATGGAACCTTGTCGTGGGCACCTTTTGTGCACACACGACAACAAAAATCCCTTGACATATTTACAAACAAGCGCACAAGATGAGGGATAGATCTCGATAAACTTTTCTAGAGTTTAATTGGCGTCGTCTATGGGAAGTTACGATAGAAGCATCATCATGCTGAGCCTTTGCCCCACCCCACACTCGCTCACTATACGATTTCAAAGTACACGGTAATTTATTTACTGAACGCAGACACGCACTGTATTTGCCTTCGAAACAGTGGTGACTAGCCAAAACAATAACAGAAATATTTCATGAATGAATATATTGTACAAAGCTGGATACCGCTGTTTTGAAACATGTCACCAGTTGCAATTTAGCACTGTCATTTTTCTTTATAGTAAAGTTTTTTGAAGCATGCCATTATTTAATACGAACACTTCTTTATTCAAATTTTTGTATGTATACGTATAGCCATTATTATATGTATACATATATGTGTATATTATATTTACTAAATTCTGTTGGGGGTGATTGCGGTGTGGCCGACCAAAATGCAGAGGTGTTTGTCGACAAAAGCATATATTTACATTCTCACACTTGCCTCTGGTGTCAATATTGATCATAAGATTGTTATCATGCACGCTTATGGTGACCTTAGGTTCCACGAGGTGTCCAATTATATAGTAATGAAGACATAAATCAGCGAAGAATCAATATTTAAATAGTGTAGTGAAAGCACAAACAAATCGTTTTAGTACTGGTAATTCACGTCGTAAAATCTAACTCAGGGCGGGCTGACTATGTCTCTATCCCAAAATTTTCTTTTTGAAAAAAATCTCGTTTGATCATTTAAGATCCGGGCTCAAGTTGGTGACATTGATTGTTTTTTAATAATATCTACAAAAGTTGCTTCATTAGTAGCAATTCTTTTAAAAGGGAGACTACAGAGAATTAATATTTCGTGAAAAATTTTAACTAGACTTTTAATATAACGATTGGCAACGAAAGGATAACAACTGTAAACACTCGATAAGACTTTAGATAAAAAAATATTCTACGCTGAAGTTTTAATGTTTTTCTTCGTTATATTTTTTTAAGAACATCCTTTAACATAATTCATTTTTGAAAATATTTATAATTAAAATTCAGTACAAAACAACTATGTGATTTAATTATTTCTTTTTAAGTACACTTATCAAACGAAATATAAAATTAGTCGTAGCATTTTGCGAGAAATCAATCAACTTATATATAATACATATAATATTATCAAAATCGATCAATTTATCAGATTTAATAATTAACTTGAAATCACTCACAACAAATTGTTATCATTTAATAATTTCAATAATTAGTTGTATTTATAGGCAAGTATGGAGATTTAGAAGTAACGTGAGCTTATTTAACGCATATGCATTGTCTTATTACATGTTTTTTATATATTTTATATAGCATTTTCTCAAATAACACCCAAAATTTTTTGTAGGAGCAGAGAATGCTTACGAACCTCACGAGCGTTCGCCAAAATAAAATTCACACACAGAACATACATATATATTTTTCATATTGACATATATAGATATTTACGATAATAATCACGTGTATGATAATGTCAAGTGTCTCCACCAAGCTTGAATGATTATTGTGCGTAATATTGTCTTGAATGTTTCGATTACTGTGTCTGCGACCCGACACGTCAATACTCCGGCCAATTTAATCGTTTCTTTTTGTTTTGTTCTTTTCGCATGTGCCGGTGAGCAGACAGAAAACTGTTCGTTGGCATGCTCAGCAAGCAACAAACTGAAGAAGATGTCCGCCAGCTTTTCGCCCCGTTCGGCACAATAGAGGAGTGTACAATACTAAGAGGCCCAGACGGCACCAGCAAGGGTTAGTTTTTTTTTTTCGTTTTTATATTTTCCCGAAATTTTATTCTAAATTTTCTTCATTCTTACTGGAATCGCACAAAACCCTATTCTAATTTGAAATTTTTTCGGATCATTTTTTTTTATATTTTTTTCTTGTCTGGAAATAGTCGAACCGTCTTAACTGACTCGAAGCAAAGTCACTTCCTCGTTTTAAAAATGAGAATTTAGCAAGTACGCAACTCCCTAATCTGTTGTGTCGCAATTTGACTAATTTGGCGTCTAAAACAACCAACGTAGATTACGCTGTGATTGCATTATCGTACGAGGAAACATCATACAAAATTAGATCTGCGACCACGAAAAGTGAGCATTCCGCTTTTAGCCTAATGACGAATCGGACAAGGGTGGCAATGTTGAGAGCCTACAGTGAAATATTGAAGTTTCATGCCGGATGCGTAATGAAACCACACTCGTACGGTCCGTTTGTCGCATACATATTATTATTGCAGCACATGTTATTGCTCGCTCTTTGCCGTACGACGTTTGAGGGTCTCTTCTATATACAAAGAAGACCTGACCAGAGTGAATAATTTATGTTGGCGTAATAGCGACAGCCTCTTGCTCTTTGAGAGTCCGGAAAGCGGCGATGCGATTTTCTCGTTCATTCGCGGCCACGCAATTACGGCATGCAAAGCAATTAATGAATATAGTATTTGTATTGCTCGTATTTGAAAGACCGCAATTAATTTATACCTTGAATAATATCACACGATTGCTCAATATGAAAATTAATTTTAATTTTAAATTTAAATAATACAAACCGAACTTTACACTTGACACAAGCAACGTGCAATACAAACAGTATACATACAACAACAATTCGCACGTCGACGTCGAAATCCCGGCCGACGCATCCGCGTCATAATCGCCGCAATGCAAATCCGGGATTCGCGCTTTTATTGCAGTTTTATTGCGGCCGGCAATAAAACCGGAAGCCGGACAGGTGCGGGTAATTTGTGCGCTAGCTGTAAATAACGAGTCCACGCGGAAGGCCCGAGCACGCGCTACAACCGCAAAACGATCCCGGACGGCTCTTTTTCCGAAAGCTCCGTTGAAACTTTTCAACCCCTCTGGAACACTGTTGTTTTTCCGGATCCGCGATAATATGGAACGGTCCCTTGCTTGCTTTCCGAAGTCGTAAAAGAGCCGAAATTCGCGGGAGCGGCACTATAAATTTTTATTGGACGCGTCTTGATTCGATGATTCAAATATTGACTTTTCATGTAATATAATATCAATTTCATCTAATGCGACCTCGGTCCTTTTTTATTGTGGAGATTTCCCACCGAAACAATAAATCTATTCGGGTCGTAACGTATCGGACCCCGCAGCAGTTAGAAAATCGTCATAACTTACAGAAATGCGTTCGCGGGCCGCACTCCCTCCCGCTCATTTCCGAATGCTGTATGTGCGACAAAAATTACCAAGTTAATTCTCGTGCGATCGGTTCGGCCCCGGATAAAAGCGTCATAAAAGTAAAGACCGGCTATATTTCAGCAAGACCGAAGCCGGGAACGAACGCTATATTCCATATTCGTATCTGCGCGTATACGTCGGCGCGAATCCGTCCCACTTTCGTCCTATTTAGGTTTATAGTTTCATACCCTTTCCGGGGTAATATTGATGTCATTACTCAGTTATTGCCGTGGTAATGCTCTCGCATAAATCGCCGCTGGCCACGACGCCGACTGCACTATTATTGCCCGTGTAAAACGCCCTTTACTGCCGGTTCGCAACGCTGATTGCTTGATTAATAAATCCTTATCTGTTACTTGGGTGGCCGGTGTTTATTGTCGGCAATGATCGTGTCGGCTGGTGACGAATCTGTTTCGATATAACGAGTTATGTCGACAGTATAATTCGTATATATAACTGGTATTATATTAGAGATTCGTGGTTGCTTGATGTATATTTAGTCGAATCGATATCGTCGTGAGCTTTTTTCGCTTCTAAATATAAGAAAGAAAATAAAAAATGTATTACGTACAGAGCTTCGAGTAGAAATTTTTCGTACAGTGATGAGATTCGGTGCACTGTTGAAATATTAAAGCCAGTACAAAATTCAAAGCAAAAAAAGTAAATTTCTCATTTCTGCCAGACATAATTCATCAAAATTTATTTATTTTCGATTAATATTTTTACGTACACAATAAAAAAATGTTTGGCAAAGCTGCGTTCCCTCGGGTGAGCCCAAGTAATTTTTTATGCTCTATTTCGTTCATTTTTGATTATTTTTCCCATTTGCATTGGATGAAAGTAAAGCGAATACGTTCCATTTTATTTTTCGTGCCTTGGCCGCTCTCTATTTCATACAGTTAAAATAAAATTTTATAACCTAAGATAGAAAAATATTGAAATTTATGAGACTCTTAAGTTTTTACATTTCTTTAGAAATTCAGGCATATTTATAAAGTATAATTTATTAATTTTTTAAAAATTCATCATTGTTACTAATCCCTTCGTCGCGTACCGCATCTAATATTCCTATTAATATTATAATTTAAATGATTTCATGATAGAATCACAATAAGAAACTTTTATAATAATATTGTATGTCAACATTTTGCTATTAAATTAAAAAGGTAAAAAAAATTACATTTTTTGCATATAGGTTAAATGTTTTCTAATAAGTTCAAATAATATTATACATTGTTTTTATCGATTTTCCGCTTGCCACATTTCGTCAATACATGTCTTTTACTGCATGGATATGTCCATCGTACATGAAATAAAGAAAAAAAACCATCGCAAACTTACAATGAAACCTTTTCCCATAAACGGGACAAAAACAATCGTCACGCCGTATAGCGAGATCTCCTTCTATCTTTTTCCAATCGAAATATAGTTTTGCTACGACGAACGAACGTAGAGGAAAACGGGAATTTCAATACGAAATGACACTTGTCGACGATCCCGTTTTTCTTTTTTCCTCCGTCACATACACAGACACATACATGATGGCGAGCGCATATCGTACGTATTCCCAGTACATTATTATCCCTTAAGGGTGGATTCCATCTATGCTATGGGTTAGGCCAGCATCGACCCGATCCGACGACGGTTTATTAGATATTCCCGGAACGTTACATTATAAAGGATCCAGCGCGCGTCGAATACAAGTTACACACTCCGGTATAAATAAAACTTTGCCAATTAAGCGTCGACCTCCCCCATACAACCTGAAAGGGCGGTTATGGTGGATGTGGAAGAGGGTTTTCGGTGGACGCCACCACCTGTCTGTCGTGGAGCGGGAAGCAGTGACACCTGTAACGAGCTTCGTACTATTACGTCATCAATTGTAACTTTACCGTACGTGAATTGTCAAACGGTACCCCTACACACCCCTACATACGCTATTGAACTCTAATAATTAAATATGAATAATTGATCGATTTTTGAATATTTTTCAATCAATGATTTGAAAATTTAACGATTGTGTTTAAACAATTACAGTGAAACCTTATCGCGATTCCACACCCCAACTACGATTTTAAACGACGATCGAATATTCTTCTTTATTTTTTTACAAGGCGAAAACGACCTCTCATCGCCCATGATCGGCCGTTACAGTTGCACGGACGAGCGCATCTGTGCCACCCGCTTTCAACTTTACGACCGCAGTTTTTACGGTTCGAGCGGCGGAAAAATTCCATATCGTAAAAGGCCTTTTCAATACGGCGGCCGTATATATTTTATGCTCGTAGGTGACAAGTAATAGACGCCATCAAATTATCCCCGTGCATCGTGAGGGCCGCATTCTTGGGCCGCATTTCGCTTCTCGGCGTGTACGTAACCTGCCCGAAAACGATGCGCACATTATCGTCGTACGAGACTCCAGATATGGGGAAAGGCGTGAAAAGACGGAACGCCGTATGCGTTTTATTACCGCAGACAATAGAGGCACTTTTTACATGGAAAAAAAATATGAAGGAGATATGCGTGTGGGAAATATTTGCGCATTTCAACTCAGGGTTGACGCGCGGTTTATTTATGAACGCATCCGATTTGAGTTAATTTTTATAATGATAAATGATAAATCTTAAAATTTCCAATTAATTTTGAACTATAAAAATTTTATATTCATATTAAAAAAATATAATAATTTTTAATATTATGTTGAAAATTTAATATCAACTTAAAAAAATTTAAAACGAATTATCATTTATTATTTATTTATGAAAACTATATTATACATATATGTATGATGTAATTGAATTGTTCAACGCGTATAAAAAAAAAGAATAAAAATCTTTCGAATCTGGCAATCGATTCAGCCCTGTTTGCTCGACGGCGACAACGAGGGTGGCAAATTCAAATGAGCCGCCCTTCGGTCCCTTTTGCGAGCGGCATTAGTCTCTGCAAGAAGGAGGTTCGTTCGATTTCCCAATAGGCCACGCTACCAGCGAGTGGCTTAACACACCCACCGCACGGCCCACATAAAACAAGAGGACCCCGAGGTACACCACCTCTATACCGATAAGCGTATCGAAGGAGGGGTGCACTTATATTATTTTATTTTTGGACCCTTTTTCTGGCGCAGCCCTAACGTTTTTTTCTCGCCTTTTTCCTTTGAACGTCTTTGCTCCGTTCTCTCAGGTGTCGAATCTATTATCGTGGCGCGCCGGCGGCGTCTGTTATTTGAATTGAATATCCACTATTATTTTACATATCTGTGACAAATTTGCAAGGCAATATCGTTCGTCTTTTATATGCAAAATACACCAATTCCGTACTCTTTACATTATTTATATTTATAACTATCAAATTATACATGTAACATACATATAATTTATATCTCCACGAAATTTTATTACTTTCAGTGAATGTCTTATTTGTAACTTATTATTTCGATTTTATAAATTAGTTGGATACTAATTTAAATAAAAACACTATTATTGACGTGTTAACAAACTAGTATGTATCGCAATAAATATTTCGTTTAGTCATTGACCACCTGGTGTATATATGAATATAACACGCCTGTACAAAACGCCGTACTTGCATGGCAGACAATTAAACGTAATGAAATGCGACATGTGTACCTATTAATTACCGACACGGGTTTAACTTCACTCAGTCTAATTAATCCGCTCCACGATACTCCGAAAAGAAACTAATTGTAGACTTATATAACTTAAAAACTCCCACCGTGCACGTAACAAACGTAAAATCTACCATTTAATATTTTCAGCGCCTATACTACGTTTTTGTAAGTGTGTATGAAGTTCACACACGCGTGCGTGCGTCTGCCCTTAATAGAATCGGAAAGTTTCGTATAATCGGATCAATAGGCCAAATAAATTAAGAGACTATTGTTTCGCGTTCGCTTTGTCCCAACTTTCACAGTGGAATTCGTTTCCGATAATTCACCAATCAATTTACGCTTCGCTGTATATTTTAATCTCGATCGTTTTGTAGATTCATTATTCACGTTTCCTCCTTAACAGTATATATTTATTTTCGAAAGTATATTAATATCGGGATTTATATGATATTTTGCTTGTGCATATGCTATTGTTGTCGAATGTTAATCCTGGCAAGAGACACGAACGCGCTGGCGCATGCGCAACCCTTTACTATAATAAATATAATAATATAATAGAATAAAATATAATATATGTATAATAAAATCAGAGGGAATGTCAGATAATGATTATGCACTTTTACATTTGAAAATGCATTCACGTGCTTTCGTTGTGGTACAAACGTGCTACTTTTTCAATGTACGTGCATAGTGTTATTAGTCAATGGGGAATGCTTTCTAAGTTTTATTTAAAAAATAAATATTTAGTTCGACAGGGACGTTTGCATTCGTTGATATTTAATAAGGACTTAATAGTTCAATATTAATTCTAAACACAGATTTAAATTTCGAAGTTTGTATGTTATTTTAACCTCGATTTTAGATTTTACGTGTGTCGCTAATTGTAAGATTAAGAAAATACATAATTTCAGCCTATTATTTCATCAGACAGAAAAAATTACGCTTAATTTCTCGATCCATGTTTTATTGCGGAAAAAAGTTTGCGCCCAACGAAAATAACAATGTTTACAAAGTGGTTGCCACGCGAGCCACCATGTAATCATTCGCCAAAGTTTTTTTTTCCTTCCGTATCAGTCACAGAAATATTATGAACGAAGGAGGAAAAGTTCACAAAAGAGACATTATTATTTTAACTTCCGCAACACTATTACTGAAGAGGGGAATAATAAAAGGAAAGTGTAAACGACGTAATAACAAGACCAGGGAACGTCAAGTGATTTATAGCATAACGTCACGTTGCCTATTGTATTATTTGATCGCGAACAGAAAAACGACCAAAAAAATACACTAATATAGACACGAAAGTTTTGCCCCGCTATCAACACTGTCAGTTTGTGTTCATTTCACTTTTGTACGAAGTTAATTATGAAATCGATCGATGCGAAGCCCATTCATGGTTGTATCTTTTCTCAGAATGCATTCAAGCAATCATACTATACATTGTACCAATATAAACGATTTTGTATCGAGAGCTTTTATGTTACATGGGCGTTGCTGATAAGGAATATCATAGTTTTATATGACGTTTTCTATACAAAAAGATAAATTTATGGCCGATAGATACAGTCTCGTATTTGGAATAGTGCTAAAGCTGTTATTGTGCTTTATGTAATATTTTCCAAAAAAAATATATACGATATTTGTACACCAAAGAACATAACGATAATGAAAACAGATAAAAGTTTCTTGTTTCTTCGTAAATACTTACAAATATGAATTGTACAAAAACAAGCGATAGTGTTCTTTCGATGAATACGTACAAAAATATCATAAATATTTGTAAAATATACGGTTTCTCGAAATGTATTATATTATTTATGTTGCGCAGCTGAGCGGTTTTAGTAGTACACGAGAGAGTCGCCCTTTAGTTAAGTGCGTTATAGGGAGGGATTGGTCCCCATTGTGTCATTATAATTGGGTGGGGATCGATTGAAGGGTTAAGTGTCTTCTATTCAAAACACGGTCAACAACCTTTGTAATAATCATTTTTTATCACGATCTTTTTATTTACATTTTGAAAATACCCATAATATAAATATATTAGAATCAGATATAATCAAATCAGATTTTAAAATATATTAATGATTCTCTAAAAACAGCCGGTTTAATTACATATACATACATATGTATATTCGGTGTGCATTCACATCTGTAAAATCTTGTTTGTATGAAGCTTCATTTTACCGGAAATTCTGTTAGCCCAGGCAAATCCAGTTTAAAAAGTTTTAATTAGGTAGCGAGCTATATGAAACGCACAGCGTAAGTACGTTATATTACTCACCAACAGCTGGAATTATTGTAAATACCCTCAGGACATTCGTTAAGTTTATTTTTTTTATATTTAATGTGAAAATATGTACAACAATTTTACATTTTTCATGTTATATAATATAACTCAATCGAAAAAAAAATTATTACATTTTGAATTCGTTTCAAAAAATTGTCAAAATTAAAATTTTACGGAAAAGTGAAAAACTGCACTTTCAAAATTTTTTGATTCATTTAGTGTATTTTTATAAGTAGCCAAATACTGAACATTAAATTTTAATTAAGTTCAGCAAAAAGCAATGTAAAGCTAGTCGGTTTTATCTACAACAATTATTCTCTAAATAATATTTTGTTTTGCATTTTATATCATTTATTTTTTTCTTGCTCGGTACTTAAAAGAAAAATTTATTTTTTTTTCGACACGCAAATTAAACATAAAAAAGCTTATTTTTATTCATCAATTAAGGGGAATGTGTAAAAAAGCAATATGATCGCTAAGCCCTAGACATTTTATGTGATAAAAGTTATCAACCTTTTTTTCGTGAAAATATTAAAAGGATGAGATAGAAATTTCGATATCGCCAACACCGCGGCGTTGTCGCAAGATGAGCACATTTATGTCAAACAAATGCGAAGATAGGGGAACGAAAATAAAGTTTTGATGTAAAAACTTTTTTTATAACTCACTTTCAACTTCGTAATATTGACACAGCTATAAACAGAGTGATCTGGAAACTCGATTATGAAAAAATCTCAGTTCCAATGCCAAAGGACGAAATTTTTCGAATATTTAATTTCCAATCTTCGAGAAAATACCTCAGTAAAAAATATAGCTCGAGTGAAATTTTCCCGAATTTATGGACATGGGTATATAAAATTGTTAAAATACGATTATTATAAAAGAGTCGTAAGAAAACATTCGGATTTTTTATTGTCTATTGAAACCCACAATAAATTTATTACATGGAATCAAAAATTCGTATATTTATGTATGTATATTGAATTTGAATTTTCATTTATTCAAAAAAAATTAGCATAAAACATTAAAATTCAATAATATACTTTCATATGCATATAACAGTAAAATATAGTTTATTATGGAAACATATCAAACATATGTGTACATATTTGAGTATATATTAAAATATAAAAATGAAAATTTAAATAGTTTGTTATCGAAAAATGGTATAATAAAAATAAAATTGTCCTCTCAAAAAAAATAAACATATCTATTCAAATATTATTAAATAACTTGTTCGAGTTTGGTATACTCTTGACCTAATAAGTTTGTAATAATGGATGACATTTGTTACTTCTAAGACAGTCGCTCATTATGCGGCCACAATGGCTGTGGTAGCATTCCATGACCGCAGTCTGAAAGAAAAATTAATACAATAGATTCATCGGCCACCATAATTCATTAGGTCACGCTACGGTCCTCGCATTAACCGAGCGAGTGAAAATACCTCAAAGCTCACCCTCATTGCAGTTTTCCGAGTGAATTAGTTAACACGACGTAAATAAATTTGTATCTGAAAAGGGGAAACTCGTATATTTCCCAAGATGTAAAATTACCTCCTATTTTCTATCACCATCATATACCACACGTCGAACAAAACGTATGTGTTGTGTAATTCCAAATTAACATTATTTTTCCTCGATACATTAACATCGTAATAAGCGATGTTCACTTTATCAGATGACACGCGAACGCGTACGTACGTGTCACCCCCGAAAACATTCATCAATGTTTCACACCTTCCATTTAATTTCCACAAATCTTCGTGAGCGTGCTTTCAGTTATTAGCACGCACACAAATTTCGACATTCGTACAACTTTCGTAATTTGTTCAACGGTGTTCCCCGAGTACAAAAACTGTGGGCTCCAATCTGACTCTCCGTTTCAATATGAATACCTTTTTCACACCCAAATACATATACACTGGCTATTAAAAAATACTAGGAAACCTTTGTTCTATATTTTGAATATTGTTCGAGGGTACGGTGGTGATCTTTTGTAATTTCGCCGCTCGCGAATCGATGCACTCGTTCGTTTTACTCTTCGTGCCGCGATCCAACGTTTTATCTGTAGCTAACCATTATGCCATGTCGAGCGATTCGCAACACTGAAAATAGTATATGAGAAAAAAATTCTCTGAATGGGAATGATACAAAAGGAATACGCCGTGATTTACAATACTACATGGTCCGTTTTTGCAGGGGTGTGCAGTATTGGTAGGGGTTGCTCGCGCGCACTTGTCCGGCAGTGATATTCGAACCCTTCTCTTGTTATAAGTATTTCAATATATTCCCTTTTTTGTTTCGAGATTTGCTGCCTATATTATGGTCGAATTATATATGTCGCTTTTATTTCGAGAATTCAGAGGTTTATAATTTTATTTAGTATTAAAATATACTAACTTAATGATTGTTAATTTAGTGCCGATATTTATTTTTTACATTTTTAATACTTAATTGTGTTGACTTGGTATCGTTTTAAAAAATATATATTATCTTACGAGCAAAATATATATATTTTTTTTATTCAACTTTCCTAACAAATTTTAAATGGTTTGTTTTATAAAACCCGAATATAATTATTAAAAGTTGATGGTAATTTGAGGCGTACATGTCATGAATTTTAACAAGCAGATTAAAATATTTCTAATTAAATAATTTTTTGATGTATCCTAACGATAATAACTGTCGAAGAATTAATTTTTTGATCTTCTTAAAAAACCTATTTTTAATTAAATTTATTAGGTTATCTGAAATGTCTGCGTTATTTGATACCTCGAAAGATTATTCGAGCGTTTTAATTTGTAAGTTTCCAGAATTAATTTGAATTCAAATCATGACATAATCTTTAATTTTCGTCGACCTGCTAATTGAATTTTCCCAATTTATTTTCAATTCTGAGCCGTAATAATGACTTATAACGAAAATCAATAAAGTGAAAATAACAAAACCAACAAATACGCACATACAAAAATAAATACAAAATCCCTTCCTACACTTGACGTCCCACGTTTTTGTGTTGAAGACGTAACGAAAATTCTCCTCTCTCAAATTGAAGTACTGATCCTTTCTCGAACAGATTTTTCCGAAGTCCTCGTTGATCGCTTCGAGCAATATTGCACACTTAAATAAAAATATACGGAAAATATGCATTTTATATATACAACGCATTCGAATTTTAAAACACAAAATTTTCAGAACCGACGTAGTAATATTTTTCGAAAAAATAAACACCTTAAATACGATATCCTGTCTTATGGAAGAGTCTGTATAAAAAACTTATTTTCCTTGAGCATTTTCTTCTTTTCACATCACATCTGCAAAATGAGAGGGCGAAATAACAGGGTTTCCTCGAGGATTATTTCTGGTCGTCTTTGTCGAGAACCTTACGATTTTCACATGGACGACTCGTATTAACATACACACATATTACTTTGAAAAATCTTTTTTTTTTTCGCCATCTTCGTCGCATATTTTGCGACGTTCTTTTTAAAAAATTCACATTTATGTAAATTCGCAGTGCGCTTTCATAGTTGACCGATTTGCGTGCTCACGCAAGATTCGGTATTTAAATAAAAGCTCGGCATGTTTGAAACTGTACACATAAAATCTGGTTTTTTCTAGAGGAGCAAAGCTGAGGGAAAAAATAAACACTCCCCCAAAGGCCTTTTACGGTGAGGTCTTCAGATCGTGTGTTATGCTTGAGGTGCCTGGCTAAAAGAGCGTGTGTCTGTTTGAAGTAGATATAATAGCGTTTCTCGCAAATGCTGCTCAAGCCCCGAGTTTTTATTTTACATAAATTTTTTTGGGAATATCAAAGATATTCAAAAGTATTACCTGTATCCTTATATTTAATTTATAATATATAAGTATTAAAAGAATATTCCTTAAAAAGTACTGATCAGTTTCTGGATTAAAAGACTCTCATTAGTTTATATATTTAATTAAAACACAGTTGTATGATAATTTTTATTAGTTTTCAAATCATCTTTGTGATTATTACCATTTTCAAAACGAAAATTTTCAGTTGGGAGACAGACACCGTTTTGCTTTTCCGTGGCCCATACAAGTGACGTCTAAAAGCAACCTGCTTGCTCTTTCTATGCAAAGTGTGTGGCAGTGTTTGCTTCGCACCGTTGGATCCTTTGTTTTTAGCTTTGTGTGTACAATGTTTTCAATTGGTCGTGCAACCTGACGTCTAACGAAGGATGTCGAAGTTCTTACCCTTTGTGTCCGAAAAGGTCAGTGTGCCAACCAAGCATTTCTGTCTTCTAAACCTCTTCGTTCCGATCAAAATCGACAATTACAAAGGCGACCTTACCTATTCGAATTTATTTACAATAATACAAACACGAAATTCGTTTCGAATACGCTCCTGATATTAAACTGCTTATATACCGTTCAATGATTCAATATAATCTTTTGCCAAAGTGGGAAGGACGCCGGTGGGGAAGAGCTTTTTTTTCTTCCGCGAAAATCGGCTAAGTATTTTCTTCGATGGAAAGAAAAATGAATTGCTTTTCTCTGAGTCGAAATCAAAGCTACGGTGGGCTTCCTTTTTTGCGGAAAATGTATTCTTAACCGGCTTAACCCGACCCAATGATGCGTCTTTTTTCTTTTGTTCTTAGACTTATTTTTCTCTAAGCCAGTATGGCCCCTTGGAACGGAGATGAATAAGTAAGCAGGGGCACAGAAAATGTCGCTGTCACTACGAATAATTCCCGTTAAGTTAATTCGAATTACATCCATGAAATTCTATACGAAAACATGTTACAATAGTCAACAATAGTGAATAACTTTCCACCAAAAACATAGAATAAAAAAAAATGAAAATTCGTCACCAGGCGATATTATTGATCCACTAGTGAAAATTATCGTTTTCAGAACCGCCAAATGTCCTACTTATTTCATGGAAAAACGACAATCTTTCATATATTACGACTCACCCAATAAAACACGGCACGAGAGCTTAACTTCTCCACGGGTAGTTTGCAAATGGCTCCAGATTATTGCTCTGAATGTTAAACAGCCAATTTCGCCCCTTTAGAGGAACATTCATCTTTCGCGTCGGCACATTTTTGCCTTTTATATATAATACACGTATATTTCTTTTAGTGTCGTGACATTAGTAGCATTTCATTACCGAATAAATAACACGAACACTCGTTCCAATTAAATGTTACCTTTGCCGAAGAGTGTTTGGTATATTTGAAACTTTGCATTTTCTCATATCTACAAAAAAGCTCGGTGCATATTTTCGTGTTGAAATACGCTGACTGCAAGACACCCCCGCTTTTGAGCTCGACTAAGAGGTTTTGTCTGTGCTTTTAGACGCTTTATATTTTGAATGTCTCCTATAAACGCGTATCTTTTCGTCTCAACGCCTTTTATAATAATCGAGAAATGTTTTCTTCGTGGCATGCAAATCTTATTTTGCATACAATTTTCTTCTTTTTTTTTCATCTCTCTACTTTCCTCAGTCTCCATTCACCTTTTGTACGATACTTAAACTTTTAGTATTAACGAAACTTAGAAGTTGTCCAACTTTTCGTTGCATTTTTATTTGCAAATTATATATAGAATTATTACTTTTCAATATTTCAACGTCTATCGTTTGATATAGTATGACATTCTATCATATTTTTTATAATCGATTGCATGAATTCTTAAAATTGAATATAAATATAATATACATCAATTCAAATGTTCAACCCATCTACATCAAATATAATTTTTTTTTAATTTTATTACCGAATCTTTTGCGGGAAAAGAGCCAGGCACTATGGATACGATATCCGGTACATATAAACGCCATAATCACTTGTCGTTCTTTTGAATTTCTCCGGTACACAAATAATGCGCGGCCGGAATCGTTTCCCCGTTCATGGGCCACTGAGTTCGCTTTATATTACAATTTTCCTGCCGTTTTCCATAGTTGACCATAACCTGTCGGCATAAAGAAACCGAACGGCGGCGGCGAAATCGCGTGGCCAATATATATTTCTCGGGAATTTTCCCCTTGGACGGGGATGAAAGTGCATTGTTTTGACATTATTGGGTTCGGATTTCTTCAGGGCTGCTTTTCGCCGCACTCTTTCCACTAAATCGGACCGACTCATGTAAATAGAGTGCACATTGCGAAGCTGAACTGTGCATCGGTTCGGAAAGCACGACGAAATAATGCATTCGCGCTCGGGTGCACATCGCGCATTCGTGCGTCGCAATAATTTCGTTCGGATGTCTTTCGCGTGTCATTTATTGAATTGGCATTTTTATATTTTGGATATCTGAATCGGGGAAATAACGATTCTCATCTTTTCGTTTCGTACATGCTGATATTTGTTTTCTGAATGGGAACAATCGCTGTTTATAAAGTGAAAAGTTTTCGAATGGAAACAGTTTCCTTTATTTTATGAATACAATGGCTATTAACTATCGCCGATTTGTTCGTATTACTGAAGTACTCGGCGACGCACATACAATACAACTTAAAGTACAAATCGTTTGATAAAGCTTTCAATCTGGCCCTCTGTTCGCCGGTGCGCACAAAACTTGAACGGCTCCCGTAAAGCCTTAATAGAAGACCCGTGTCAACGTAAACTTCCGTAGTAAATACGGAAGTCTACCACTTTCATTACTCGTCCGAGAGGCTATTGAGAGTGCAATGTCTCGAGACGTTGCGATCGGATCGAAGCGAGAAAATACAACACCAAAACTATACAATACAAAATATACTATGAAAATATAAGTCCAGATCGTATCGTAAAACTTTATTCGAATTAGCAGCAGCGAATCAGCTGAGAGGTGGGTGCTAATTTGAAAAAATAGTTGACGACTGCAAGAACCACCCTCTGAGTCTCCGCTGCCAGGTCGAGGGGTTGCTGACTCGTCCGAATCCTGATAGAGAGACATTTTCTTCGCCGGTTTACGGCCAATTCTTTTCTTATATCTCGCTGCCATCTCCGCCTTCAACATTTAACTATGCTTATTTTCGGGGAGGGATCATATCCGTTCGGGTCACATCAGCACATTTCGGCGTCGAGTCGAATCTCGTAAATGTAGAACGGCGACTTTTTTAAAGCGAATATTCAATTTTTTTTTAATTCAATATCTATATACAATAATATATATTATAATAATTCAAAACTATGTTTTTTAATTCATCAATGATAAAAATCAAATCGAAAATATAATAAATTATCAATTATAATTAAAATTTGTGGAAAAATCGATTTTCATACAATTTGAATTAGACAGTTTATCTATAATTTTGATATTATTATAGTTAAGTAATTTTCAACTAAAGAAAGTGAAATAATTTTACAATAATAATTCGATTTAAAATTTGACATTTGTACGTCGTAGGGCCTACGAGTATCGAAACGATTTTTTTTCGTACACGTCGGATAGTTAGGGGTCGTAACAACGAACGCAAACATTAAACGCGGCCAACGGCAGTCCAATACTTTATCCATGGCCCATTTACCTATACTTTGGCCCCTGGTCCCATCCAAATAGTTTAACGCGTATCGTAAACAGCGGCTACGTGCCTCGTCCGCCGTTCGCCGCTTTCACATCCTCCCAATTTTTAGCGGTTCTCTGCCAATAATCGCGCGATCCCTTTATAGATGGATATTCGGAATTCTTTCGTTCGAAAAACGGGAACTCTTCCCCGAATGGAGGAAATATATTGGCCCTACGCTTTTATAGTTATTGGGAACGACGCGTTTCCGCGAACGACGCCGAAACGCAAAGGGGAAACGGTCGTTGTATTGCATTTGCGGTACTAATGTTCGCCGATGTAAAACGGACCCATTGTTGTATATAACGATCGTATACCGATTTTAAAACTTTTTTTTATTAACATTCAAATTGAAAATCATTTATTTTTCGTATGTATAAAAATAGAAACATCGCAAATTTTAAACTAGGATCTCATATCCACCCACTGAATTGAATCAGCTTTTTGCTTGCATAATCACTACGCAACGCGAAAAAAAGGCACTTTAAACCGACCGTCGGTGTTTCCTTCCTTTTTTTCATCATTGCCACCGTCGAAAGATATAGCAGTTTCGCATTAGCCCGTGCTTATCCGCAAAAAGGTTTGTTCCAAAGTAAGCCAAGCTGGGGCGTAGGCGCGCGCGTAAACACCGCGGAAAGATGACTCCGCAGTTCGGGCAGACGAGCCAAACAGATGTTGTCGACGACGACTAAACAGAGGAAAGGAGCCCTCCTTGGAGGGAGAAGGCCTGAGTACAGCCGGTGTCAGTTTGTGTCAGAAATGTTAACAGCGGACGCGCTTAAAAATGTTAAGGACGCGTAAGCCGACGCCGAAATGTATGCGCCGCGTCCGACTTAAAAACAAACGGCATTAGCATACCTAAGGGGAGGTTAAAAATATTTCAGCGACGTCTTTTTGCCAGTGTGCCGGCAATGTAATAAGCCGGTGGGTTAATTGAAGTCTTTCCGGCCTGAAAAACGCATGCAAATGCCGCTCGATATTAAAAATTTTCAGTATTTATCGGTTGGTTGTGTCGCTAAAGATGTGCGCGCTTTGTGCGTTTTATATCGAAGGTGAACATACTTTTTTCAGATATAAAATTTTTAATAAAAGTTTCCTAGACTTAGATTAAAATTTGGAAATTCATTGAATCGGCAAATTTCGAATGTAAAGCTTCGAATCACTCGATTTGCATGCACACTAATCAACTTTCATATATTCAAATTGCCGTTTTTGTTCTACGCGCAAACGACAACTATTATTCAAAATTTTAAGAGGCATTCAACCGTATTCTATACGAAGTCGAATTACGCCGCTAGATAATTAAATGGAAATTCGACTCGCGATCCTTGCGCGGCGTTATTTGCGACAAGCAAAGCTCTCTTGTACGAGCGGCCGGCATTAGTCGACGTGTGTTTGCCGAATGCTCGTAGACGACAATTTCCACGATCCACAGCTCCCGAAGAAGAAAAGCGATCGAACAAACAAAATGCCGGCGACAATAAGCCGAGCATAAACATCGAGATTTCAATTGGGAACGACTTAGCGTCGCACCGCACAGGTGGCTTTTAGCGGGAAGACGCCATTATGAATGGACCCGGACGTATAATAACGCGATCGGCGTTAATTCGAAATATTAATATCGAGATATTGGATCGGCGATGTTTATTCTCGGGGCCGTGATTGCCGGTGGAGATGCGCGCTCTCTTGGTCCTCTCGAGCCGGTAATTTTAAAGGGGTGGGTTGGGGATTATGTGGGTGTCAGGGTTGGTTGGTTCGAGTGCGTCTTTGTGCGAATAACGTGTCAGAAGCACGCGCGATCCGACTTGACGAGTGCATAATTTACGCACATAAATACTCGAGCGTTTGTGAAGGCGCCAAAGATGTTCGCATATTAAGCGAAATTAATTTTTGATAATTTATATGTATTTTTGATAGGGTTTAATCTTGCGAGAGATGTTTGCCGGTTTATGTTTGTTGTAAAACAAGGTTTTTACGATGTATCAAAAATTTAAATCGTAATCGATATCATATAATAAAATAGTTTTATGAATTGAATAAAAACAAGTATTTTTTAAATTTTCTCAAATATTTTTCGTTGTGATATATTTTTGAAAGATTATGATACGTGTTGTTTTGTTTTATGACGAAATATTAGAAATAATTATCGGACTAACCATAATAACTAAAGTATATATCATATACAATTATTTGGTTCCTCAAATAATTGTTAAATATTATGCCATGGTTGCATATTAATATTTGTGTTTATGTACTTTTATTTACACAAATAAATTAATAAATAAATAAATATAATATTTATATGCCATATATAGTTAAATCCATAATTTTTGGATTTGTTTTTCAGTTATCATAACAAAATAGCTTAAATTTAAATATTTTATTATAGTGATTTAATATAGAATTTATTACTTTTCATAATATAATTGCGACCATGTTTGTGATTTTATTATGATATTTTCTCATATTTTCTTTACACTTTTTTAACATTATATTCATATGATACTTTCGATTTTCAACTCATTCAACTACAACCAAAAACAAATCAACCCCCTATTAAAATACATTTATTTTAAAAACTTATACATTTACGCAGATTTAAATTTACGAATATTTCAGCACAACCAATTATAACATCCGTTGTTGGTTCGAACACATTTTCCAAAATCAAACAAAAACGTCAACAGTTCACAACACGAAAACTTTGTTAATACATCCCAAAACAATTTGAGAAGCACGCGTTCGAAGCGCACATGTTTACGCGATTATATTGCGTGCGAGAGGTTTTCGCAAGCGTGCATCGCGAATAAGCGCGGAGCTAATATTTGGCCGCACATTTGGGGGTGCGGATTCGCACACGTCGTATTCGTATGCAAATAACCGAGAGGAAGCCTCTGTGAGGGGTCGTCAACCAAACGCCGCTCCTCTCGCTTATTGGATTCGACTTAAACTTGACGTCTCTCTGAATAATACATACGAGTTGGGGAAGCGAATGTGCGCGTCTTCCTGCGGGATTGTTTCGATTTATTCGATGAGAATTGACTCAGGTCGGTGATAAATTTTGATTTGATTTAAGGGATATGTACATAGTTGTGTATGAAATTTATTTTTGAGTTGTTGTTTGAAAAGATAATTAGTGTTTTATTTTTGATCGATCATAAATCAACTTTAAATAGGATATTTGAAAAAAATATTGATCAATTACCGTATACGAAATTTTCCAATTTTCATTTCGAAACACCGTCCATCAATCATAAAAGTTTTAAGATTACAAAATGCGATAATGACTTTGAAAGTGATAAACTAAAAGGATCTATAATATATTAATAAAATTTTCCCTGTTTCTCAAAACATTCAAACTTACACAATACGCATAATTAAACGAAATCGAATGGAATAAAAAATCCAACCTTCAAACGCTCCACTCGAGATTCAATCGAACGCAAACTCGTTCGAATCACTTTTGCCGGCATATGTGGCGCATAACACTCGTCGCCGCCAAATCCGCAAATCCACCGAGACCGCCTTTTTTCGATATTTGCCGACTCGAGTGTGTTTTCGCATCCGCAAGAGACGCGCAACACGGTCTCAGACGTAGCCGAACATACACGTAAACTGCAATGAATCCCGCACGTGACGTATCGGCGCCAAAGTGTTTTCCCAAAAAAAAAGAGAAAAAAGGTGTTTTCCGGCGGCCATCCCGTCGACGACGTAAATATCAATCGGCGAAGGCCGCAAGAGTGGAAAGCCTTCGAAGCGGCGGACGTAAAAACGAGATGTGCGTCGTTCGAGAGTTGTTTGTTTTCGTGCGTGTCGAACGATTTTATGGGTGGTCCCTTCGTGCGATTGCTGATTCCGATGGCGGATATGTGTGTGTTGGCTTTTTATGTCTGTCCCTCTAAAGTTAGGCGGGTTCGTTGTAGTCTCCACGTACCGCAGGAGGGCCCTTTAGATAAATGATTTCTGACGACAAAGTGTCGCGTGGCGTGATGCCTATAAATGCCCGGTTTCCGTTCGTGTTCCGAACATGAGAGATTTTGCGAAAGTACTTCTGGTCATACGATCAATTAAGCACGATTTGTTTGTTTTGTGTGTAAAAAAATTTTGTTTGTTTATCATAAAATTTGTGGCGTTGTAAAGGGATGATAAAAAATTTAATTTCTTTCGAATTAAGTCACCTGCTTGTTTGTTAAAATGGGAATTGTTTTCGGATGTTTACATATGTAACGTTCGTGGTAGTCGCTTTTATTGCGTCCGAAATAAAGCCTTATTGCGTTACTTTTTCGCAGAAATAACCAATTAAAGCTGTCGGCAGTAATTTATGTACAATCTCCGGCCACGTTTAATCCCGTAATCCAGCGTGCGAGATTAAGCTGGCGCATGATTCGTCGCTAAATTTCCCGTCTCCTGTTTGTTTCCTTTTAACGTTTTTTTAATTTCTTTTTCTTCCCAGTCTGCTTGCGCATTTACTTATATTCGAGCTTTTATATTTTACACGCGTTCCTGGCTAACAATTAATACTTTCTCACGTCGCAAGAAAATCCAACTTTGATAGAATTGCTCTTGTCACGTATGATATCAACGAGCGAAACTTTCGAATTGCACACATACTATGAAACTAGAGTTTCACACTATCTAAAATATTTTATATAAACTTAATATTTTGTAATTCGTTTAATTTTTATACAATATTGAAAATATCTTCATTATTTAATCTTAAATTAAAAACCTTGATACCATTTTTATTTTCCATCAGATTGCCTTTTTTAATATTACAACTCTTCCAATAAGACCACGGATTTAACCGAATCGTAATCTCTCAATAACCATCATGAAAAAAACAATAGGGCATAAACGAAACCTTTTCCTAATTCTAGGTCACCACAAAAAAGTTAACATAAACCTCAAGTATTACATTAACCATATGAAAAACGATATCTGAATCAACGTTCTCACTTGAACTCATATTATTTCGTTCAAAGGACGCCGCTCGAATAATTCCACCGCAGACCCTTTCCTCCATAAAATATTAAAGCCAAACCTATATTAGGGATTCGCTCAGTGTTTTTATGATGCCTTGAGGCTATTTGTAGTGTGTCGGCCGTATGTACGACGCGACCGACGCCATTTTTCAACCGTCGCCTGACAATAGCCACACCGACGCTAACAAATTGCGGCGTCGGTTCGGTCAATTGGTCAAACGTTCGCCTAGGAAAATGCACAAAATGCACTACAATGCATTTTTACAAAAAAAATGTAACAAATCTGTTAAAATACGCGAAAAAATCGATAATACGACGGCGTCTCGTCGTAACGTTTTTATCAATTCCAGCCGAATCAGAACGGGCGCACTCAAAAATGTTTCGTATCGGAAAGACGACGACCTCATAACAATTTCGCGTGATTTACAATCGGTGGTAAGGGCGGTCGCAGCATCCCTCGACGACCCCCAAAGGCGCGATCGCAACCCCCAACGACTGGCCAGCTTGAAGCCCGATTGGAGCGTAACGCAATTATGCAGCCGAGGTCGCTTTACAAAGTGCGCTTAAAAATCGACGATGCATAAACAGTGATGCGCTTCTGTCGTTAAAACGGCGTTACGGGTATGTGTGGTCGTTTGCGCGTGTTTGTGTAGGTTTCGGAATTGGTACGTTTCTTGCATAAGATACGGATTTGTGTCGCATCAGGGAGCGCATATTGATTGATCCCCGTCTTTGGTTGTTTGTGAGGGGATGAATGATTCGTGAATAGTGACCATTATTTTCATGGTCGATGCCCTTTTTGGTTGTTATTTTTATAATAAAAATTGATTTTAATAATATAATGATTTCGTGTTATGTTTTTTGTGTGCATATCAAAATATTTTTTAATTTGCATATACATTTAGTAAAAGTATCGAACGCGGTGAGTTTACCTGCAGAACGCTCTTTAATGAGAAAACGGGTTGGCTTCTTACACTAGACGATCTTTAAACGAAGAAAAGGGCTTTTCGTATTAAAAACCGCTTATGTTAGTATTCCTGGCACGCCCGGTGCAAAAGATTAAATTTTGTGCGCAAAACGATACTGAAAAACTCACAGCGAAAGGATCAAGTAAATTACACCCGTTCGGTATGTGGAGATTATTAAGATAAACAAGGTTTTTTTTGCTGATTTTCTTATTTTTTCTCCCGCTCGTTGAGCGAAAGTTTAAAAGTCCTTCCTTTTTTGCCGCGGTGGCTTTTAGTGTTGAAAAACGAAGGTGAAGACACGACGACGCTGGTTAGTTTTGCCGTGTAATTCGGTACGTTGGCCAAAATCGATTTCGCCCGAATAACGGCTTTAATGTAGCGGAAAAACGTTTAAATTTCCAAGCGAAAGTATTTTCATCACATCCTAATGTCTTTGTGATTCAAGCGTAGATTTATATATATGTGCGCGCTACACTCGTATAACATTTTTATTGGTACGCAGTGTGGCTACGCGATACGTGCCAGCAGAAAGTCTCCCCGAAAGTAACAAAGAAGGCTTTATGGGTATATTAATAAGGGAAATATGAACAAAGAGCTGTTTATGGGTCTATAACTAAATATAGGATGGGAGATCGATGGTTCACTTTTACACACTTGCCTGATCTCGGGCATCCCCTTCGGATCAATACCGGGTGGGCCGCGTTCCGGAAGAATTGGCACGTTAAGGAGGTTGAATAATTAAATTTCTCTATAACGAGAACAGGAAACATTTTTTCGTCTCTCTGAATTTGCACTTCGCCTTAAAAACTTTCCTCCTTTTTTTGTTCGCCTAATGAAAATTCTCAGATTTCTTTAATCAGACCCGCCCACGACGTCGTCGTGATGAATTTTCCAGCACGATTTTATAACCCCGCTGTGAAAATGCAGCACAATCTCATTGTTTCATCTTTCCGCTTATTTGTATATGAAACCAATATTTTTCCTTGATATTTGAAAACTATATTTCATCATTATTCAATTTCACATTTCGATATTTTTTATGAAAAAAATAAACTTTTTTTAATTATTCCATTAAACAACTAAATGATAATATTTCATCAAAAATAATAATAAATAAGTGAAATCAATCTATAATTAGTATCTTTTAGATATGAATATTTTTATTAGTATATGTTTTAATTTATTACAAACTTTTGAATCATATAATCTTAATAAGTTTAGAAAACGAATTTATTTATTTATACAGGCGCTAATCTAATCAAAAAACGTCCGAGTATGCAAGACATCAAAAATGTATCTAACGAATAATAGAGCACCGCGTGCGACTTCGATCGCGTTTTACGGACGCACAAAGAACAAAAAACGATTCCACAACAAATTACTTCCATTTTTTTTTTAATAATATCCAACAGTAGGAGTTCGCGTGACCAGAAGAGAGCCGAATGTCCACCGGAGCGGACTGTGGGCGGACGGGTGGCACCGGGAGTCATTTCCTTCTTCCCAACCACCCGAGCGTTATCAACCCGACTTTCTATGTAAAATTCAAGCCTTATCTGACCGAGAGACGCCTCCGAGGCGCTCAATAACCCCGCGGGCCGGACACTAACCACTATCTATCTCAACGCCATCTTGAGCGGGCGCAGTTCGACGGCCACCTCTACGGCCGCAGCGCTGATTTTATTTACATGGCGCCCGTTCGTAACTCGCGTCCGCTGGAAAGAAGTTTCGACCCCGCACTAAATTTCCTTTGACCTTTATTAAATTTACACGTCGGGAGGCGATTCTGTCGGCGCTGGGCGGTTCGGGTGGGCGGTTCGGGTGGGCGGGTCGCGGGCGGTCCGATATTTATCACCGGCGGTCATGCACCCGGCCACGGTTTGTTTTGGTCGTAAAACAGCATTCAATAACTAGTCCGGAGCGAGTATATATAAGCCGTTTTAATTAAAGGCACACGAGTGGAAGGCCGTAAATGATAAAATTTACTTTTCGATTTTCTGTGAATATTTTTAGACGCTAGCGCCGTATGGTGTGCGCTCGCTCGAGCGGTTTTTTTCATTTCGGTTTGTGTAAAGAAGCGATAATATTCGAATGATTTCATATTGAGTTTTTAGTTTTATGATTATTTTTCCAACTAGGAAATTCCATTATTTATATTTGATACAAAATAAATTTTCAATTATTTTAATGGACAAATTTGATACTGTAATGATTTCATGTCACGTCAATCTAACGTTTATTTTTAATAAATTAAATATGAGTTCATCACATGTACATAAAACTTCTGAAGCCTTTCAAAAAATTCACAACTAATATACACATACTTTATTTTAATCCAAATTCCGAACACATTCAAAGTTAGTATATTCACATTCCATTACAAATACTATATGTGAGTATTTTAAAAAGGAGACAGAACAAAATTAAAGCCCTCGGAGGCTTAGCTGAGTGGCGCATCTCTCAAAACTTTCGAAGGGCGACATTTATGGTGCGTCCCTTTCCCTTAAAACCTACACCACAGGGCAGTGAAAGCTTCGAAGCCTCCGTGGAAAGGGCCTGAAAGGTACCACCGACACTCTCACAGGGACTTTAATTAAATATGGGGCCCCGAATATACCCCCTTTGCCGCTGAGTGGTTGAAAATGAACGCAAAAGGGTGGACAGACCATCTACCTCAATGTGTCTGAAAAAAATGGTATGCATGCAATCAAAGTTGAAAAGTATTTTTTATATGGATTGAATATTAATATTTTCATTTTTTTTTCATATTTATATATTAGAAATAGTTTAATCTCATCATTAAATGTTTCTTAGGCTATTCGATAGATTACATCATTGAATAAATATTTTTTAATGAAAAATATTACATGCTACAATACCCTAAAAATTTCTCTAAAATTCCCTATTAAAAGTCGTTAATTACGTTGAATTCAAACATTCTACGAGCGCATGTATACGAAATATTTGCCGTGTGAAAGACCCTTACGTACCAAGCGAAAACCTACCCATTTCAATTAGTACTTACATTGTGGAAACTTCAGGGAAAGTTACCCCATGTCCGTCCCACCCAGTTCGCATATTATTACCCTTACCTGCATCACACACTCAATTTAATTATTCCGGACTCATTGAGGCTTCAATTTCGGGAACGTTCCAAATTCGACGGTCTTAGGTTATCTACGCACTTGTTTTGAACACCCTTGGCGAACGGTGGATTGACGTAAGAATTATCGATCAGACCACTACACGAGTTCTATAATGGGCACTTCGCACAACTTCGAATGAATTTCGAAACGTTTCCAAAATTCGATAAAATATATTTTTTCAAGCTGTCTTATTTTTCAAAAGGTTTATTTTTCTTGCACATTGTGGCCGTGTTTATTAGCCATATAAGATGAAACGATGTAGGACCCCGTAAAATGGTTGAAAATAACACTAATCCGTTTTTATTTTTTTCTGCGTAGAGCGTGCTCTACGGGCCAAAGTTGAAAGCGAACTCCGCGAAAATTTACGATACGAGAAAAAGAGAATGCCTAGCTCAGCTTGCAGTCTACCTTTGCACAGACTGGTAGTAGTTAAAGTTTACGCGTTGCCATCAGCTATCTACTGAAAAGTCAGTAAAAACTCCAAACTTCAATGAACAAACAAACGCAAACACACGCTAGACGCAAGAACGTAAATCGAGTAAAAGACGTAACCATTCTTACAGCCGGGTGACTCTTATGCTTTATTTCTGTAGCTGATTCAGAAAATGAACATTTCTATTCAGTTGTGACTGATTGATAATGAATAAAATAAAACTGAGCACTCTGTTTATTATAAAACCGTGATATATGCATGTATAGCGAAACATTTTCCTAGTCAAAAATATATTTATAATACTTTGGAATTTGAATAATTCAAATAGATATGTTTTATTTACAAAACCTTCTTGACGATTTATTCCAACGCAGACGTTTTCGCACAAAAGTACAAAGAAATACGAACGCTGACAAATGATGCGTCCGCGTTTCCGCGTCCTGTTTAAGTTTTCCGACTTTTTGACGCGGAAGAAGAGCTCGTAAATAAATTCATACAACTGGGCACAGGCCCAAAGTGGTATCGCACCACCTCAGTTGCCTGTACCTGTACACCATTCCGAGAGCAATAAAAGTCCGCGATAAAAGCTGATCTGCTAGGTCTTCGGAAAAACGGCGGCGGAAGAGGCGCCACGTCCCGATCCAGACGGGAAAACAGGACCCCTTGGACTTCTGCCAGTCCACCTGGTCTGAAACGTTCCCAGAAAAGATTCTGCAACACCAACTCATACCAATCGCATGTTGTGTTTGCTGCATGGGTGATAAATGCGTGCATTATGCGTCTAGCGGTCGACAAACACTGCTCTCTCAATATTTTTCTGTATTTTTGCTGAAAATTTGTTTTGAAACGGTTTGAAGTAATATACTAATATAACATTATATTAAATCATCGATTTTTATAAAATTTCTTGTGTGAAATTCACCCTAGACAGCAGGGCGTTACGACTCGATTACTGGGATCATTACGTCTGGGTAATGAGCGTGCCTTTATAAAACACACTGGCAATTTTCCGCTGAAACGATGTCATTTCAAAACGCATCTTTCTCCCAAACGTGTTTCTAAAATAGCCCGAGAATTTAGAAGCGTTTTTAAGGTTAAAGAAAATTGAATGCCGCTTTTTTATTTGGCCTTAGAAGCGCTTCGCTTTCAATCGTTTATCGAATTAACGCGTCGGACGTCTCTATTAAGTTTCGACGTTTCGAAAATGGCTGCAATCTATTTAATGGAAACATTAGATATTTTTCAAAGCACTTAAATGAATAACTGCACTTGGAAAAAGAGAAAAACTCGTTCGCACCTCCGACGCATTATCGCACTACCCATTCAATATTTTTTTCGCTTATTTTTATTATTGTTTTGTTTATCTGAGCGGAAAGTCGTTTGTCATCCTGATGGCGGGAGGGGCCGCAAAACCGATCGACTCTGGTGCGATCAATCAAAGCTGAAAAGTTCGTCCGCGTTTTTGGTGCCTTAAAAGTCACAAATCAAACGCGAAGCGCAAATATAGAGGCCGTATTTGTCACGGTGTGACAACGGAAAAATACGCGACGGCATAAACATTTTCCGATCGAAAAGTATGAAAAAGGGAAAAAAATAACACAGACGTGTACGTAGAGAGATATTACGTTACATTAACGATCCCGTAAACACACAAACAAAAACCCAATATCGCCGTTCGCGGATATTACATCTCGGATGACGCGAAACAGCATTCATTTCCCCGGGCACCGGCGCGTTTATATCGGCATAAGCGAAAAAGTCAATTACGAGCTGAAAAAAGTGAGAGAGAGAAAAACGACGAAACGTCCGTAAAAGCTAACGATCAATTACGATTTTAATAACTTTATCGCTAGGATATGACGATAATTAATTCCGGCCAGAGTCACCGCAAAATGTATAATACAATATTTACTTTCGTACATATTATAAAATGTTTATGCGCCGTTTTATGGAGATTAAAGAATTCGTTTTGACATAAATAGTTTGTTTAATCCTTTGATTAATATTTTTCGTTTAGTCCAGTCGTTTGTATTCATCGGTTAATTGAATGTGTCGATATAAATGTTCCAATTTAAATTCATGCTTTTCACTATTTCACAAATTGTAGACTAAACCTATAATGGTTAAATATAAATGGAAACGATGTGATAAAATTGGAGTTAACATTTCGAAGCAATCGATACGTTTCATCGCTATTAACATTTTCGCGACGTAAAAGCGTCGGTCGCGCGAGTCGAAAAGTTAAATTGAAATATTAAATATACAACACGAAGGGCATAATCAGGCCGTATTCCGCTTTCTGCCATAGTGATTTTTTGCCATTGATTTAAAAGGATTACGGTAGACCATTTGCGAGGCGCAATTCTATTTACACAGCAATTCCGCACCCCGTCTCGCGCCCTCGAACGACACAGAAAGAGAGAAAAGCACCAAAAACTCGAGGCCTTCGGCGGAAAAGCCCAAACGTACGAATGCTAAAATATTACCTTTAATACCCTCGCCGGCGGCCACGTTTTTAAAACGATTGTTTTGTTTTTTTTTTTGGGCGTCTTTTCAGTGCACGTATACCCTCATTCGTCATAAGATGGCAGCGATAAACAAGATACTATTACGACTTTTCGTGCGTGCTTCGGCTAAAATCTGTTTTGTAATTTTTCATTATTTAAAGAATACAAAATTTTCATTTTTAACGACTCAACTGTGGTTCTCAAATTCTTTTTAAATTATGTAAATACTGAATTTTGATTCTGCATTAATGTTAAAAAAACAACGAATTACTTTTTTTTTTTTTTTTTTGAGAATCGAAATTATATTCGGAGACGTTTTTGAATTATTATTTAATTATTTCACCTCCGTCGTTTATACAAAGGGACCTGAAGGGCTTCTGGTGCGGGGTCGTAATTGTGGGAGCGGGACTAGGGACCCCCGCAGCGACAGCTTGAAACGTTTTTCCCTCGAAACTCCCTTTTCGCATTCTTTTGAAATCTTCGTCCTGCGATGGCTTCTCGTCGACGAATTGCGCGCCCTTTGAGCAATCTACGAAATTATTCTTTTATATTTGCTCCCTCCACCTGCCCTAACAATGCCCCATCCACGCTCTGATCGCAATTTGTCGATGTTTGTTTCGGCCTTTGCGCTCGTCTCGCGATATCACAAAGGAACGCGGCACTCGTACGAATTCGACACCGAAAAATGTATTTGAACGTGTTTATTTTCAGTACTTTTTTTTGCATTAAAGTTAAAAAGTCGTGAAATGCGCGTGTGTGTCTTTTATCGCAAAAAAGCAGCATCAGATCACGTTTCGAGGGGCCGCGTCACGTATCAACTCCGAACGTGTTTTCGAAAGTTACATCGCATTCATATATTTGTGGCTGTCACTTGCGTAATTGTTTCGTTTTGAAAATAACAATGGGTCGTTAAGCGGAGTTTACAAATATTTTGTTTTAATTGGGGTCATATTTCGTGAACGCGTATCGAATTCGGATAATTTAAATTGTGTGCGCATATTTTTCACGTCGGCGCACACACGCTTTATAATACGACGCTGAAAATTCTTTGCGAATTTTGAACTCTTCTCGTTAAAACTTTTTTTTTCGAATTTTTATTCAAGTTATTTCTCATGTTTATGAAAAAGTGTGATGTTGAGTGTTCATTTTTATATCTAGCAACAGATTAAAAAATTCACCCTCCGTTCACACTTTTCACTTCAGTATAGCAACCCTAAACGTCACCATGGACACTTTAACTCGAAACAATCTTTTGAAGGGTCATCCTGAAAGCAGGTGAAAACGTTTCTTTTGTAGGTGAGATGAAGTGTCAAGACAAACAATATTATTTTTCGCGGGACGAGAAACAGGAAATTCAGTACAAAGAAATGGCTGTGAGAAGCATTAAGATAAGCTTTCTCGAAAAAATCTTTATATCCGCGAAAAAACAAACACTCAAAGCGATTGTTTATAAATTATTGGGGCATGTTTTATGTTAATGAGTATAATTTTTCTCATTTTCGTCCACAATTGTTTCTTTTCTTTTTCTATAACGAGAAAAGAGATTTTAGCGCGTTCCCCGCGTTAAAGTCAATTAACCAAAATTAACGCCGCTTCGAATGCGAATTGCATATTTTTATTACGAGCATTTTCCCCACTCCTCTATGATGAATATTTTTGCGGATAATGAGAAAGATTAAAATTCATACACACGGGGATAATTGCCTTTCGTCGGTAATTTGAATAATCGTCGACAAATATCGATAATATATTCAATGCATGAGAGAATCAAATTATAGGCTCGGGTTTTGTATTTAAATTTGTTTATATCTATAGGTACTATCATTTGATTAATGAATTATAATCGCACATATTCGTGGATTTCGCCGTTTATATTTTCACATTTGTCACAGACTCATTCAAAATCCAAACATTTAAACAATTATTGCTTATCGTCTGCGTATAATGGAGACGACAACAAAAATAATCTGTCTTGTTAGTTAACCTTAACTAGGGTGACCATATGTCCCGTTTTCGCCGGGACAGTCCCGTTTTCGTCGCGTCTTACGTTCGTCCCGTCGTTTTCGTAAAATAGTTTGATTTGTCCCGTTTTGCCGGTTCACATATTTTGATGGACATTAGATGACTGAATTTTTTTTATATTTATCAAAATTATATTTTTTAATGCGTTTTCCTTGGATCTTTTTTCTCAATAATTTAATTGAAGTCTTATTTTTATGTTATGATTTGTATTATTGCTAGATTTTTTCGATTTTTTAAAGAATCGCTCTAAAATTCAACCGAAATAACTAATATTTTCAAAAATTTTATTTGAAAACATTTCATTTGATTACATTTTTTTAAAACCGAAAAACGCATTATTTTTTTCACTACTAATATCGTGTAATTAAAAAAATTCACTCTCTTTCGCTGAAAACTTTTCCAAAAATAAAAATTATAGATAAAGACATGATGCAAAAAGTGCGAAACTCGAATGCTGTTTTTTTTTTTTATGAAAAATAAAAGTAAAATAAATATTCAATGCATTTTTGAATTAAGTATTATTTTGTCAATAGAAAATAATTAAGGAATTTGATTAACTGAAATGAAAAAGCTGGATTTTTCTATAGTTCTATTCTCATTAGAAAAAAATCTTAAAAATAATTTCTGTTACTTCTGATTGTGTTTATATCTCTAAATATATTTAAAATTATATTATCCACTGTCTAAAAGTTATTTTTAGTAATAAATTCATATATAAATGTATGATATTGAAAAAAATATGGGTGGGAAAATATATTTCATCGGTAGTGTATTTCCTTAACGATATTAATTGAAAGAAAATTTTTGAACGTGCAACACATATTTTTTTATATAAGGGGGGGGCTTTTTTTGGGGAGCGTCCCATTTTGGGTCCTGGGAAATATGGTCACCCTAACCTTAACCCAAAATTAGCTTTTTTTTTCATCGATCCGCTACGTAGTACGCATAAGCACACGTAAATGGCTCTCTTTTCCCTTTGAGTGACGGCTTTTGTGCATTCACCCCAACGAAACCTTAGCGGAATACATTCTTCTAGGTAATTACGATGCAAAAATTTTCGTAACAGGTGCTTGTTCTCTCCCGCTTTTGCAGCACTTTTCCGGCGGGAAAGAGCTTTCCTCTGCGTCTCTCTCTCATTCGCTTTTTTTCCACTTCAATTAAGAAAAAAATCAGAATAAATTATAACGCCCGCATAAACCCGATTTAATAATTTCCCTTCAGTCAGGCGAGCGCTTCGTATGAAAAAGTTTCGCGGAACATGATAAATGAACAGAAAATTTCTCGGAATATGCTATCTCCCCGACCTCTAATATATTCCGATAACGCGGTGTAACACTGACAAGAAAATCCCCCTTTGTTTTCTTTTTGTTGAGGTGGCTTGAAGTTTGGTACAAGATTCCAACACAAACTGGCCGATATTGTAAACTGTTAATTTTATCCGTAACAAAAAATACTGAGGATATTTTCAATGTTATTTTATGCCAAATTTTTGCGAACAAGACGACTCAATTATAATTTATTCGTTCCCAAAATCGCATATTGTATATATATAATATCAATATATTTTGATTCAAAATATTATCTTAATAATATTAAATTATTACATATTCTTTCAACTTTTAACCCTTTTAAATACATCAATAATCATAGCCCGAACACTAAAGTTAAACAACATATAATATGATTATTAAAATCGTTAATCAGATATATAATATTCAATTTTTAACTTATTCTCAGTTATATTTCCCAATAGAAAAAATGCAAAATTCTAACACCAAATAAAAAACTTTTTCTTAAGACATATGATACATCAGTCAATAACATAACTTCTCTCTATCTCCCGATTCGAAACATCTCCAACCAACAACCCACCATATTCAATACACATCTATTAATAACACATTATTAGAATCACTCAAGTCGCTCGCAGCATTCGCTCACATCAATCGAACGCACACATAACGCTCGTTACATTAGTTCGACAGGTGAACGCGACGGGGAGCTTTTTTTTAATTACGTAATGCGCGATCAGATAAGGGGCGGGTGTTGTACGGCGGACCGTGGGCGGGATGGGCGGCATCGTTACGGCCCGTTCGAGTGCAATCAATTTCACGGTGCGCCCTGTCCGCCATTCACGCCTAACCCTCGCCGCCCACCGCGTAAATCCACCCGCCCACCCCCGTGAGGATGGGGCCCATCCCATGGCGTAATGGGACCCTAGACCCGACCCTGTAACAACGAGAGCTAACCCTTGCGCGATAATCATCGCCGATAACGCCTTATAACTCTTTGTGCACGCAATTAAGGCATTACACGGCACTTAATGACGTCTTTATGCGAACAAACATCTTCACAATCGATCGGATGCGTGTGAATTCGTTTTTTTGCGATTGTTTCGCGTGCATTTGATCATTATTGTGGGGTTCGTTGACTTTTTGATGATTTAGGTTTTTTTTTATTGAGTCACGCACAAATGACGATATGGACGATTTAGAGAGACCCTTTGTCGCATTGAGGGATATCGAATGGTTTTGATTTGTTTCAATGACTCATTTAAACACATTGGAAAACTATTTATGTTGGTGTGAGACGATATTGTTCATTCACAGTTGTGGTTAATCATCATCATTTTTCAAGCTTTTATATATTGTACAACTCACATAATGTCAATTGCAGTGGACGTCTTTTCCAATATAGCATCTGTTCATGCATATTTCCTGATTTTTTTACTTACAACGTAATCACGAAAAAAAGGTAGCTCTTATGAAATATGATTATCCATAACCGTCCTTTGTCCAATTTTAATAATCTTACACCATTTTTCGCTTAACTTTATTTATCAATGAAAATCGGTATTTTATGCAAACTAAATTATCGAAGATTATAATTAAACTGTTTAAAAAAGACAATCTTAAAGAAAAGCACAATTTTCATTTGCACTTCCGCTCCAACCTCGTTATTTTCATTTTCGCTGCTAAACACGAACAAAGACACGAATCCAAGCATCACCGAACAAATAGAGCGTGGAAATCCGACAACATACCAGACCGACATTATACACGTAAAGTGTACACCATCAAACGTACACACACCATACAATATTCATACACGGAGTGGTGTGGAGCCGGCCCTCCAAGAAGAGCGGGGACGTAAATAATCTGTCAAACGCACGAGGGCCGAGTGTTTTGTTTCGGCCCTTCAATGGCCACTCGACGGCCCGACAACAATGGCCCTCGACTCGAAAAAAATGTACGGGATCGGGAATTTTCGGACCTAATCCGTTGTCGGATCGGGCTCGCATGTGCCCGCCGGATAACCCCATCGCTTGTGTGTGTATGTGGGTCAAGGATCCGGAGGGGGTCTAATTAAAATTTGCTGAAATTTCGCTCCAGATGAAAAAAGTCTTAATTTCGCGTTCGAATTCCTGTAGGGGTAATCGGAGTGCTGTGCTGGACGCTGGATTGCTTTAATGAAAGCCGATTTTATTTTAAGCTTAAAATTCAATATTTATATAATAAATTATTGAAAAAAATTTAATTCGTTCTTAATTTACTAAAAATACATATTGAATAATTTATAACATTTGATAATATATTGTAAAATATTTTAAAACTATCTTTTGATGTATGGAGATTAAATGTATATCACACATTTGTACATCTGCGACTGTGGAATACACGATCTATTAAACTCATTTGTTAAATTTCAACACCCGATACACAAACGCGCCGTTCTTTGAATAATAAATTATTTTAGCGCAGGCCACACATTCAGCACACTCACATATGTTTCACATTATAATAATTCACGAACGAAGCCGCATTTTCCGAATCATATTTATCGAAAGTATGTTGTGCGTTGACGCGCATCGACCGAATTAAATTCATATAGTTTATAGTGGAGAGCATTTGCGGTGTGTAACGAACGATTTTGCGGTGTTGCGCGATTTGCGAACACGAAGCAGCTTTCGGTAGGCTAAAAGCTCTCTATTTAATTAAAACTTTTTGTGTATATTTCGCCAAAGCACGCCACAAAATACGAAAACGTTAATTCTGAACTCTAATCGGTCTGATCGAACCGATACACGCCGATTATTAACTCGATTATGAGTTCTGTGCGCGCTCTTTCTTCAATTTCAAAAGCGTATTTTCGGAACTGTAACTTTGGCGGAGCTGTTTGAATTTTACTGCAGTTTGAATCGCGAACGGATTTTGTTCGTTTTTTTTTAATCCTTTGTCGAAAGCGGAAAATCTGTTGCGACTCCCTAAATAAAAATATAAAGGGAAAAGCCGGCACCTGGCGGGCGTACATAACAGTGGACCGGCTAGAAAGAGCGTTTTCAACTTTTAGCAAACAACCGCTAGCTGCAAAGCCGCCGACAATTACATACGCAGAAAGTGCACCGGTTCAAAAAATAAAAAATCGGTTGCACCAAAATAAAAAGCTACACATTGTTGAAAAAAAGCAAAAGCTGGCGGAGAAAATTCACTGAAACTAAGTGGTTTCGTTGCTCACCAGTTGCAGCAACATCCGGCGGAAACACAATCTCATCGTCTAATTGAAGGATTTCCCGCTGCAAGGAGTTGCATCCTAGTGTAAACAGTGAAATTTCCACGTCGGTATATTTATTTTACAGTGAAATGTGCACCGCCAAGCCTTCTGTTTGCATAACGTTTCTTATGAAACGATAGCGTTAATTTGTCATTCCATAAATATCGTATTAATTGCAAATATAAATTACAACATTCACTGAAATAGTCTTTCTGTAATAAAAGTGTATAACAATTAAAATTTCAATGTTATAATTAATAATTGAAAATACAATTTTAGAATAATAAATACTTTTATTTAGCAGTGCCGATGAATACATACATACATTAAGTAAATATTTATTTTCTCATTTGTGTTAAAATCTTTGAAAATACTCTAATTAAATTATTTAACTCGATTTTATAATGTATTCACGTTACGTATGAATATTCCACGATATTTTCGTATAAACGAGAAGAAGCCTCATACAATATTATTGCAAAAAACACAAATACAACCCATTATATTCATTCGGCGAAGATTCAACGTCTTGTATGGCGCACCAGCATCTTCCTTCCCAAGCGTGAATATGCAAATTTTCCGTAACAATATCATCCTCGAATGATATTGTAGTATAATGTGTTTTAATTTATTATCAAAACTCTTCATGAATAAACGTTTTCGGTGCACGCTCAAAGTTCCTCCGATGTAGAGCGTAACCCTCCTCCGATTGATATTATTCAATTCATTTCCAGAGAACGGAAAACTTTCCACCATTCTGTACTTATCCATTTTGAGTGTTAGTTGTTATTTATTGCGTCTCGCATTTCATAACTGATCGTATCGTTTCAGTTTCTGCCGCGTCAATCACGGCTCCGTTCGACCGACGATTGACCGAAGCCTAGATCGGATCTAAGGAAGGAAAAAATATATAATTTATCTGTTTGTTTATCGAGAATAAACGCGTAAAATTCGCGCTTTTCGGTAACGCGGAAACTTTCGACGTTATCATAAAACGAAACGCTTCGATTCTAGTTCGTTCGTGACGTCGATATTATAACGTTGTATTTCAAAGCTGAAGACTCGTATTCTGCATCAGTCAGTTTTTCAATTTAATATTTTCCTATTTCATTGTTGCGATTACAATACAGTTTCATCTTTTATTTTCTAAAATACCCAACAAAACAATAAACTTCTTGTATTTTTCTTTTCAGGTTGTGCCTTTGTAAAATTCAGTTCGCACCAAGAGGCCCAAGCCGCAATCAACACATTGCACGGGAGTCAAACTATGCCAGTGAGTTTTTACATTCTTTCGCATTATATATTATTTTCCATAGACTGCGTTGTCGCATTTTTAGCAACATGTCGTATATCTTATCTTCACCTACGAATAATATGACTATAGGGAAGGCAAAAGAAAAAATAGAAGAGTTTCATATAAAAAAGCGTAGGCGTGCTTTGTCAGCACATAGCGGGGCAAAGTTAATTTTCTATCATCATCATTACGAGCTTTCAGAGCTTGGCCGTACGCCAGAGTGAAATTGTAGCCCCGAGCCTATACTGAGGCTTCTTCTTTTCTACCCATTAGTTATCGCCGGCTCTTCCCCTATTCTATACACCTAGCGAAACTTGTTTATTTTTCGACAATATCAACATTTGTCATCGTCCGAAAATATCGCCCGACATTAATTTTATTGCAGCTTGAATTCAATATACGCGGGAAAAAGACGCATTGCGTTCACCGTTTGCATCGATCGACACATTCAATTTGAAATATGATTTATTTTCTTAAAACTAAAATATTCACTAATTTTACTCTTTCACATTGATTAATGTTTACTCAAATCCTGTTTCATTATTGAAACAATACTCACATTAACTCGAAACACATCTCCGACCCGGCCGATACGTCATTAAGTTTGAATATTCGTTCACGAGACTGCCGTAAGAGACTGTCAAAACGTATAAACTTGAAATTCGCAATGTGTCTAGTCTGGGTGAACGGTTAATAGGTTTTCGAGTCGGAGCGTTCAGGTCTCCAGACTCGGAATCAATTCGTCCTCTATTTGTCCCGAGGGGGCAGCAGACACGAACCGAAGAAACGGCATCATAACTCCCCGTTCCCGAGGACTTCTCATTTCTGAAGAAGGCGGAGAACTCACCCGCTCTAGAACTACGCGAAGCCACCCAAAACCACCCACCGAGGCTAAACTACCCAGAGACACGTTCGCGACAAAGAAACTCGCGTCGCGTTCGACTAATGATGTTTTCGTCCTGCGGGAGGGCCTTCGAGTTCTAATGCCGTTTTCTTTCTTTCTTGTGTGTGTTCGTGTCTGTTTCCGAGACCGCTAAAGTGGTCGTCTCGTCTGAAAGTGGCGCACCTTCGCTAATTAAATCCGCAAAAACGCCCTTTCTTCGACGCAAAACAATGACGCTCGCCTTTGATTCGCCGACCGAGCTTAATTCTCAAGAAGCAATTAAATGAAATTTCGGATACGGTTGCGCAATGTAGCGTTTTTATTTTGTTTCCTTTTTTATTTTGTTGTTGTATTAATTGAAATTCGCTTCGAGTTTACCTTTGTACTGAATTTCCGAAAAACGTAAACATAAATGTAAATCTAAAATTAATTATGTATTTTGGACAATATAAAACTCGAAATCAATAACTGAATGTATCAACATATTTTTTACGCTAATTTAAAAATAAATTAATTTTAAATTTAAATCAACCAAGATAGTCACTTTTGGAAACACTCTTGAAAAATAACGAACTGCAAATTTTTTTGCATCAGACACAATATTATGGGCGACAACCTCGCAGATTCCTCGGTTTGTCGCCTCTGTCTTCACACCATCCGCCACGTAGTCCAGGCACCACGTGGCACCCCTGTCCTCCGTAGTTTTCCCAACCCACACCCTCGAACCCGTCCTTAAGATGTCACCCACCTTTGGTGTGGAGTTCCATCTCTGTGCCCCTTTCTATGGGGGTAACCGCCCTCGCCCGCTACACACGCCGTAGTTACGGTGTCACGCTTTTGTAATGGAAATCTGCGAGTGTATAAAGTTTCTTATTTCTCTCGGGCGGACTTTCTTCTATTCACGCCTGTATTTTTCTTCGTTTAATCTTATTTATGTTGGCGTATGGCAGTCTGTTTCGCGAAAGAGTGAATGTTTCCTCCTCCGTCGTGAGAATGCCCTTATTTTTTAAGACGCCGTTTCAAATTTTATTTCACGCTCCGCACCTACATTAAGCAAAACACGCTCACACATAAACGGCTCGTTTTCTTGTATATTCTAGGCACGTATAAGGGAGGGTACGTGTTAAAAATGGCAAAAAATATGTATATACAAGGAGCGGATAGAGCGTGACTGTCGGACTAATGAAAAATCATATTCAATGTATGTTTTTTTTCTTCGAGACCATTTAGATCTGTTTGGATAATTTCGTATTTTTGTTGAATTATCAAAACATTTCGGACAAATAACGTTGTCTCGTATTTTCCTGAGTTAATAGCGAAGAGTCGTGTTCCGGATAATCCGCACTCCCGCGACCTATTTCCAATTTTCATTTCCAAATGCCCGCCTGTCATCCAAACATCCCAGGAAACTTGACACGTATATTTGTGACAAGGCAAGGAGAGGGAACGAAAGCCTCCTGACGTTCTTCTGTGCGTGAGTCTGCGACAACGTAACTCCTAAAATATTAAAGAACGATGTATGTATATTGCGTTGTGAGTATACGTACGAGCATGTCTACACTTTTTTTCCGTTTATGAATAAACACATTGATTTAACTATATTTTCGTCAAAATTTGTATACATGTGCATGTGTATAATCTCACTCCATTAAGACGAAATCCATCGACGAAAATTACAGAACTCCCAAAAGAATATCATGTAATTCGTTTACTTTTATGACGTCTTCTCCACAGAGACGGCTTGGGTACTTTGCATTCTTCGATACTTTTAACGTAATTGGATTATGAGAGATTAAACATTTTTTCATATACTTTCCATTTTTTTATCCAATCATGCTTTTGTAGAACTTCACATAACACAACAATGATTCAATTTTTTGATATCGATAATCAATATATTATTGGAATATTATATATACGTATGCACTGAATTCTCGACTAATATGAATCAAATTATATAATAAAATTCACTAATTTAATTGATCGTTATAAATTTGAAAATTATCCTAACTAAAAATATAGATAATTTCCTTTGGGAAATTTTTGAAGAATGCGTGTTATTCCACGTGGGCATTTCAGACACGAAACGCGATCGTATTGACACTGAAGCAAACTTTTCACGCGGGGATAATTTACAAAACAAATATCTTGAAATAATTTCGGTTTCGGTAGAAACGGAGCTTTCGCGAAAACATCCGCGGTCTAATTAGACGCAGAGCGAGAGGTATTTTCAATTATTATTCCATTTTCTTTGTGTCAGCACGAGCGCTGGCGTGGAGAGCGGCACTTTCCCTTCGTTTCGTCTTCCTCCGGCCCGGTAAGCCTCCGGTTTCATCAAACACAATTATTTCATCGTGCGCTTCGCAATTTTGTTTATTTCGGAACACACTCGATGCTCTGCCCGCCTTTTGGCTCTGATGAAGTTAAACGCTTTCGAAACGTATATAAAAAGGTCAAACCTATTAGGGCCGCGGCAAATATTTGCGCGGAGACGACGCCCGGCGTCGCAAAAGCGGGCCATCCTCATATAAGGCGTCGTTATACGCGTGTGTGATGAGTTTTATATACGTGAGGCCTGTGTGCGTACTCGCGTGTATATATTTTTTTGTGTTATTGTCGTTTGTTTGTTGCCTTTGCCGGTAAATATTTAATGTGTGTTGATGTGAAAACGCAAAGGCGCATGTTTCATTAAGGTGCGGAATTGGCGTTCGCTTACGTTGCTGTTTTGCGCTCGTGTTTCTAAGATGGAGTGATTATGTTATTTTTTGTACATCATATTCGTTTATATAATATAAAAAATACTGAGTATATATCGGAAAATTCTCAGAATATATAATTTATGAATTATCTTAGTTGCAAAATTATTCTTCTACTTATTCTTTAAGCAACTTCTGTTGCTAATATCTCAAATAATCTCTCATCATAATTTTACTCTTCTGGATAATATCGATGATAGAGTTTCCACGACAAAAATCTACACCGCTACTTGTAAGCACACAGAAATCCAAACATGTTACCTTATTGAATGAACTCGTCTGTTGCCACCCACACGTCGGCTCCAGCATATTTTTCAGCAAACGCTTCAGCGCAAACACACGCCCAACCTTCAGCTGGTGACATTAGACGCAGTCGCCTCCTCCTTCTCAGATTGCGGCGGGAATAAAACCGAATGGTCTGTTATCTTTGACGACGCCATAAGGTGCACCTGCGATCGGACCGTGGCGTACACAAACGATGCCAAACGCCGCCGTCGAAAGGCACCAATTATAATGTACATGTGTGTGTGTATATTGCGTCGTCTGTTATATCTTATTTTCGTTGGCAGAATGGTCGTATGTGTGATAGTCGAGTGTTGTCGGTTTGCCCTAATCACCTCAGGTTTCTGGCTGGATTTTCTCGGAATTGGCGCAGTGTTTGCAAATTCATGTTTGAAAAATTTTAAATATGATATCTCAAAAACTAATTATAAAATATTATAAATTATATTTTCGTTTTATATTCTGCAAAAATTTAGATCTCATCCAGGTTTCGCAATCGCAAAAACTTTCGCACGACCACTCGGAGCGCGATTCCAATTCTTTTACGACCCGACTAATTTTCTTCAAACACACACACCCACAATAATAGACAAAGTCGATCCGACGTGCAGTTTTATTGTCCCAGCGGCGTTTCTTTGTCGCCTTCGTCGGGTCCAATTCAAACTCGGCGAGAAGCGACCGACACTAAGTTATTAAACAGTTTAAAATGGCCGCTGCACTTAGGCGGTGCAGAGTCGCCGTCGACTCGGCAGGTGTTATTAAAAGACCGCACACCGTCGCAGACGTGGCCGTCACTTTTATGCTCCTCCGAAGAAGCAGCGGCGAAACTTTCGAATTGGCCGCGATGCCCTCGAGGGCGAGATGGTGTGGGGCGCGAAAACCGCCCACGCCGCCCACTTATTCGCAGACACGTCCGCCCTATCCAGTTTCATAGTGACGCAATTGAGGAGACGTGTCCCGATCCGCTAGGCAGATATGCTGCAGACTCGTCTGTTCGTTTCTCGAACGAATGCTCGCCGTGGGTTTTAGAAAAGTTCGCCGTGTACTTTGGTATTCTTCGGGCGGTCTTAAATTTTTCATTTTCTAAACCGACGTGCGACAGTGGTTTCAATATTGTCGACTCATAATAAAATATATATGTGTTTCAATTAACTTTTCTATCTTTATTTCAAATGAAAATATTCGATTTTATTTATAATTTTGCGATTTTGATGTGTTTTTATCAAAATGGAGTTTTTCGCGTGCGTCGTCAACCCTCCCACAATAATCTAACCATTAAGTCACGCGATAACCATCGCACGCGTGTAAAAAAAATGTATATATAAAAAGAAGTCGTTACGAATGCCACCAATAAATTTCGTCAAATACGCTCCGAGTATAACTACATTAATGCTAATGGCTAAATCATTATAATAATATAGTGTATAAACGTCGCGGGTAACTTCTGATCTCGGCCGCATGCGGAAATAACGAGTGGAAAACGCCTAGACGTATAGGGGAAAAAGGGGAAGCGGAACGATAAATAATATTATCGTACCGAACACATTTTTTCGGGAAAGTATGCGGCTGCATACGGTATGGAAAAACTGTACGAAATTCGGCGCGCGCTTTAAATAAACTATGGTAATCATATTCGCAAAGTTTTTTATGCGCGCGAGCTCAGAACGGAGTTCAGGTGCGCTTTCGAATACATTTCGCCGGGCTGCGTTCATGTTTCTCAGCCACTTCATTTTCATAAAATAACAGAGGCTAATTAGCTTACTAGTTGAATTTTAAAATCTGAAAGTTCGACTCAGTGAGGTCGCGAAAAACGGAGTTGAAAAATAGTGGTGGTTTTTTTAAGAATCCGTATTTTCTTTTCATCAAACGAACAGTTATTTAAATTGCTTTATGCATTGAAAAACTTTCATTATTTTTTTGAGCATATGAAAAATGTCTATTTATAATTTTTTTCTTTTGAAAATAATCCTTACAATGATACGATTCTACGGAAAAATATTTAATATTTACGTATTTTTGTACGTTATTACTATTACGAAATTGATCTGTAAATATTATATTAGCAAACGTCCCAATTCGCATGAAATCTTATGCCAGTAATTCTAGGATTTCCATTAACGTAAATATACCGATATGGTTTACGAGAAAATTTTCTATTACGAACCGCGTTATCTATTGATGAAATACACACATAACGAAAACATATTTCATTTATAAACAAGAAATAACATTAGTCGCATGATCAAATAATAATAATTAATATGTAACCCATTTTTGACGATTATCACCACATTATGTCAACAGTAAACACGTGAAGATCGATATCCGAAAACAAATATGAACGAAATTTACATAAGAGGTTAAAGCACACAGCTTAAGGCAAATTATGATAATTGAGACATTTACATGAATTAATATTTCGGCTGACCGCGGCGTTCCAGCACATCGCATAGAGGTCGAGGGGTTAAGCAAATTTCAGTGTGCAAAGTGGCCCTTGCGGCACAGGGCCGGCTAAAGCAAACACAGGACCCATGGTCCTCTCTAATGCTTCCACAAACAAAAATCTGCATACCATTCGGATTTCTTTAAGGGGCCACTCCCGAAACTCATCGCCGACGAAAGCTCATCCCACTTTTTGTGCACGGTTCTGCCCTTTTCCTGAATTTTCCGTTTGCAAACTTTCGCCTAAAGGTGACGCTCTGCACAATTAGCGGCTCACCTTTTCGTCTAAGGTCAATATTTATTATTGGAAACGAAGGCTTCGGGGTGCATGTTCGACGGAACGATATAATGAATATCGCTTTACATTTCGTTTTAATGTGTTAAAAATTCATGTAGCTCCCCATAATCCTCGACCTTTTCGATGTAATTTGCGCGCTTGTTACTCCGTGTGTGTTTTGGCGTGGATTTCATAATTGAGAGATTCATTCATATTCATATTGTGTTTACGGGGTGTGAATTATTATCATAAATACTTTTCTAATTACCGAAATTATGTACGCAATTTCGCGCGTAAAGAGCCGCGTTAAATTCTAATTTGACGCGTCACGAAAATATCATAAAAGCGACTCATGCTCGATAAATTACTTTTTTTATAGTTTCATTCGTTCGGCTTTTCTAGGTTCAATTTGTCCGGCTCCGACGAAAACCGTATATTTAACGTAGTTTTTCACGTTGATATGATAGTTGTACACGTAGACGTGTACGATTCGGGCTGCTGTTCGGGGAAAATCGTACAATTTTCCTTCAAAGTGACGACAACATCCTAATGGATATATGTATGTAATTTTCGGGAAACCAAAACCCACGGTGGTCGCATCCGCTCATTTGCATAGAATAACAATCGCCGAGTGATTCGCTCTCTCCTGCAGGCTGTCTACACAGCTTCGCCACAAATCTACCGCTCCGCCTGCCGAAATTTATGTGAGAAACAATATGTTAACAAGGACGGACGATTTTTCGTCTCGCCTGAAATAAGATTAAATTTGCTTGCTTCAGACGAGAAAAAAATTCCATCGATCGTTCGCAACCAATCAGGTGCGGCGGCGAAATGAAATTATAACGCTCGCGGTTATTTTTTATTATTCCGCATTTAATTTGTGTCGACGAAAATTTGCATGATTTTTCTCTCGTTTCTCGACGTTTGATTTATTTACGGACAGCAAATAGAGCTTAAATTTTAGCAGAAGACAAACGCCTCGAAGAATAAGTTTGACCGGAAAGTAAAACAAAGAACGCCAACAAATTTAATATCAGGGCATAAGAATTTTTGAATAAAATATTACCGAAGTGGATTCGTAATATTATTACTTTCGTCGAAGAAACACAACGAACAGGGGAGGCCTTCCGCCAACCGAAAGTTGCCGACAAACCTACTTACATATAACGTTTCAATTTTCGCAATTATACAAATTGTAATTCCACCCTCATCTTATATACCAATTTTCGATATATTTTCGTTTCCGCGCTCGTGAAAAAGGGGCGCGCGAAAGAAAACCCCAATTACCGTGTAAATATGTGAATTTTCCACAGTGCAAACATACGCGCGGCGTTTCGCTCAATTAAGCGAAGGCTTTTGTTATACCGGGCGTGTTGGCACATCGGTTCGCGAAATAATTTTATAATGTGTTTGCATTAATTCAGTGTCAACTTTCACGTTAACACTTTCATTAACGCAGTTACTCGAGCTAGTTTACGCCGGCAATTATACGGAAAGCCATTAACGGTTATTATTTTGCGCCCGTCATATTTTCACACGTTCGGTTGAACCGTGGGGAGCGTTCCGTAACATCACACCCGTGGATAAACACTTTCGCTAATAGCGAACTTCGTTTCAACCTGATTTCCATAAACGGCATCGCCGCAATAACAATCGGAACGAAACTCGCTTAATTTATGCTACCCCCATGCTCGAGACGAGCTTACACATGTGCTTTCTTGCACAAAAATTGCTCGACATTAAAAAAAAGAGCGTCCGTTAATTAGTGTAATTAATGACGGAGAAAAAGACGACGGCGCTAATCCATCTATAAACATGATGCCCCTATAAGCTCCTTACTCCTCCTCTGCGTTTCAGCATTAAACTGACTGGTTCCTTTGAAAAATATTTCGCAGTAATCCGTCGCGTATAAGAAAATAGGTTTTTACCTCATTAATTTTCATTTCCGTTTTTCTTTTTCGCGTTATCTTTACGAGCGTAGCTCCCCGTCGCGCTACCATAAACGGAACGGATGAAAGAATCCCCCTACTTTTCTATACACGAACACAAACAGTCATTCTTGCATCACAAAACGGCGTTCTGGACTATTTTGAATACTAAAATGTTCCTCATAAACTTAACTCCTTTCAATGGCGTTAGACATAAATGCACATTCAATTACGATACGGTTTTTAACCCTTAATAAATAATTTAAATTACAACCGTTTGGTTTATGATCGAATTTTTTTTTTCATCCTAAGTATAAAACGTTTAAATGTACAGTTCTCGTTTCCTATTGGATTGTGTAGAATAATTTTATTTATTAGAAATAACATATTTATTTCGAGTCACGTATGATTCATATGACACATATGTACATCAAAATAGATTAAGTATACGTTATTTCATGTGAGTCACTTAGCAATGAAAAATAATATGTTTGTGAGTGATTCATATACGTGTATTAATATTTTTTATAATTACAAATATGTATTGAGTCGTCAAATAACCTGATATAAATTCAAGCACATAAACCAAACAATTTGTACGCGATTCGTTCGATACGATCGGAACCGCTGCACCGCGAAATTGGCGCTTTCATACCTCAACTTCTTATCACTCGAACAACACCGCCACAAAGACAACGCGATACATATTATAGAAAGTTTCGCAAGCGAGAGCGATTCTCGCTCGTGTGCAACGAGCTTATCTACGAAACGGAGGCTTTCGCGCATCGAGAGAACCCGAGCCCGTCGAAAGTCTCGACCGGAAACAATATGAATTTTCCGCTCCGATATAAAACGAAAAGCGCCTAAGAAAAAAAGGGCGAAAATTCTCCGGGATATATATTAGAGAGGATCCGCCCCGGAGGCATTTCACGGGCCTGCGCCCAGCCTCACTTATCCCTCGTCCTCCACTGAATCCGGCGCCGTCTCTGTGTAAAACAATTTAAATTCCCTTAGCAAAAGTAATTAGGGATATTAATACTCTCGGCTCCTCTCGCCGGCCGGATGAGCGCCACTGAGGGCGCTCTTTCGCCGGCTGCACGAACTGCCTCGGGGGCGGAGGCTCCGGGGGCCCCACATACTCCGAGATATATCCTTAACTATGTGTGTTGATATGTAGATTAAAAAGTGAATCGGACTTTGTTGGTATTGGTGACGCCCACGTGAAGAATTAAAATATCTTCAGGGATTGAAAAATAAATGAAAAAATTATTTTATAAAGTTTTGATACGATATAATTAAATGGAACCTCTTATATTTTACTGCGATTATGAAAAAGTTGGTGATTTCATTTCATAGCAGAAGTGATCAAAACTGCCGTAAAATATTGCAATAAAATTATACGGAATAGCATCTTATAGTATTTTGCATATATTCAAATTTCGTTATTAAGAAACCATTCGCGTGCGGAAATCGTGAAAATTTTATCCTTTGTTGCTGCAAGCGGTTGATTTATGTTGGCGCAACACAAAATTATACATTTTTCTTATTTTACATTAAACGGTTATTTTCTGGTCGGCTTTTTTATTCTTCACAATTGTTATATGTACAATGGCACTAGTTAGTTTTTCCTTTTTCTTTTTATTTATTTTTTGTATCATTTTCTTCTCCGTTCGCGATAATTCCCGGCGGACTCGCCACATTTTCTGCTTTCGTTCCGAAGATTCATATTCTGTCTGCAGGAAGAATTAGTAGGCAGACAGCCCGGCGGTTTAATGTAGTCGTTTAACATATTAAATGGGAATTTTATTCGCGTTTTTATTACGTCCCGAAACGATTTATTTTAATTTGGTAGCGAGGAAATTTAATTGCGATATAATTATTTTTGAACAGCTCCGGCACTCTCCAAAAAATTATTAATAGCCCCTCGAGTTATACATCAAGAATTTACACATTATGTAATACGCGATATATGGACTGCGCCAAATTCGCACTTTTTTACGAAACCGAGCATAACGGCACTTTACGACGGTGCAACACCCCCGCAAATAAAATCGTAACATTTCCCCAGTTTCCGCCATCATAATTTGGTAATCGCTTTTTGTGACGTCGTTAGCCCTTGCCCCGAATAAAAATCGTGTATCGATAAAAGCGGCGAGGTCGGAAGGCGTCGATCGCGAGACGCCATAACCGTAAAAAGTGTCCCATGCAAATTGGCAGCCGCGAAAAAGATTCGCAATAACCGATATCCAACGGCGAGGGCAATAATGCAATAACTCTGCTCCTCGGTTTCATCTAGATCTGGATGTGCGATGTTATATTGCGTTCGCTGAATGTATTGTATGATGTGGGCGTGCGGTGGGAATAGACGGTGTCGCGCTGTTGCTGTAAAATACTGCGACCACTACATCAACTGGTCGTTGCCGTCTGAAAAGAAAACTACCAAACCTGCGCTTCTAAAATTTGGATCGGTGCAGCTGTTGTCTTTTCCATGGAGCCTGTCTAGAAATAATCTCCGTTTTCAGTTATTGTGTATTTAAAAAGTGGATGCGATTACTGATATGCAACCGAAGAAACTTCATTTAAAATTTAACGACGTTTAGATAAAACTATTATGAATATTGCTTTAAGTTTCAGAAACTTTAATGTAAACTTAATTTACCTTTCAAATCTTGAATCTAATTTCAACAAAATATAATAATAACATTGACCGTTACTGTATCAGGTTTATATCGGCCATTTCATAACTTTTCTATCGCAACAACAAAATGTTAGACTCGTCAAATCTAGTTATATTTGAGAATCTCAGATATCACACCTATCATTCGTGGTGCAATCGAGACACAAACCCTTACCAGTTTATTGCGTCGCACTTTTCCTCCGCGCGGATTATGTTTTATTGTTATTGCGCATAGTTTTTGGCTGCCACGACTTTGAGTTATAAATGACCAAAGTGTGCACTGTCGTTATATATTTTATACACACAAGATAATAAACTTCTTTCGTTCTAACGGATATGAGAAGCATCAAAACAAAACTCACAACGGAGCTAATAAACGCATAATATAATATTTGACTTTGGTAAATTGCAAATTTCGACTTCATACCATATATATTTTATGCAGCATACATACATACATATATGGGCTGATTCTGAAATTTGCACCGTACATGTACTTGCACCTAGAAGCCGACCCTTGTTTATTTGCTCGCACTACGAGAGGGCAATAAATACACTTGAACCGCTCCGGTTCATTCGTGCCGCGTGAAAACACATTTTTCATATCAGGACCTATTAGTTGGTCCCATACCATTTTGTGTGTGTATGTGCTGAACCGCCACCGACGAGCCTGCTGCGAATTGTGATTTATAACGCTTTAAAGTATAAACTTTCGCGCGCAAATATACAATAATATATTGTCTATGCGCGTGCAATAATATATCATGTTAGTTTCGCGACCATTATAATTTCAGTCGTTTTCTAGGGATGTCCTCTGAAGGTCGAAAGTTTGAACGTCTAGCTTCTTCGCTTAATTTGGTTGTGGTTTTGATCAGCTGGAGGTATTTCGAAAACGTACGAATGATGATTAAATTTGGGATGAATTGTTTGAGTTTTATTATATTAATGAATTAATTATAATTGTTAAAATCTTTTCTTTAATAATTTTTGTCAATTGATCTATTAAAATAATATTTTATGACATTATATGTATAATACATAATATATTGCCTGTTGAAAAAACTTAAATTTGTAGCCTAGACTTGACCAATGTGTCTACGGCGATAAATTATCTCTAAAATAGTGTGTATGAACGGTCGTTTATCTTAATTTAGTTTTCTTTTTTACTTTATACTTCGCTCTCGAAAACACACTATTGTGCTTATGAAAAGCTATAAAATCGTATATATCATATTTTGTTTAAAATTTGTGATGATCAATTTCAAATTTATTTTCATATATAATATACATAATTCACGTAATAAAAAAAACATTTACGTATACGAATGTTTTCGATAAAGGGTCAGACGCGCGAGATGCCTTTAATGTCACAAAGGCTCTTTGTTGTCGTTATAAGTGGATGATTCCAAAACGATCGATTTGTTCCGTTATATTTAAAGCTCAATCAACGATTTGTGAAATTTGTTTTTCGTCCGATAACAAGTCCGGTCCGAACGAATTTCCCGTGCGCGCATTTGAAAGAACAAAGCGTGAAATAATTAAAAGTCGTTTTTTCACAGAACGAACCCTTTCACCCCTCACTCTATATAGACATGTGTATATATTTTTTTCATTAATGCCCCGCTCGTGGGGGAAAAAAACGCGCTTTGATATTTTATTCGCGAAGGATTAATTCAAATTAATTTTTAAACTCGCTTACATTCGTGCGAACGCATGCTATTGTAAATTAAAGGATAATCTAAAGGCTTTGCCGACTGAGCAGCGTTTAAGGCGTCTAATCGCGTAAACGTTACGACGTCTTAAAACTTTCATTTACAATAGATCATCTCGAAACAGAAGCTATCGTTGAAGAGCAGCCGGCTCCGTCTACGTCCTCTTCACTCCTTTTCTATGGCGATTCAAAAACTGCTGACAAAGGAAATGAAGAAAATAAATTGCCAATTATATTTCCGTACCGTGTAAAAGAAAGTTTTTTGTTTAAAACAAATGAAAAAGGCGCTGAGTCCTTTCGGAAAGAGGGAAAAAAAGGAGAGCGTCGATGAGTTCGGGTGAGGGATAACGAGACGCTTAAAATGAACTCCGTTTTTCAATATGGCGACAAAATATAATAAATATGTAAACTCAAATGAAATATACGTATTTGTTTCGATGCATCGTTTTCAAAATTTCGTTTTCCTCGTACCCGATTTTTTTATTTGAAACGGATCGCATCTATTCCAATATTGCCAATAATTTCCTTAACGACCAATATTCTTCGACGTATTGCTGAAAAGATAAATCCTCAATGGTGAAATTGGCCTCCGGTCCAAAGATTATAGCTGCAGTGGGCCAAAAGGCGATTCACCTCCCCAGACTATGTATGTTCGGGGCCGAAACTAGTTGGGCAAGAGCAATAACCGATAATACTCTTCACTCTAGCATATTATCTAGAGGAGATAAGGGAATCCCTTGTTATTTCAACTTACTGTTAGTGTAGTTCTCGACTTCTATACACAAAATCGGCTTACGCTTTTCTTGAAAATCGCACACATTCATCCATTACAATTAAATTAGATAAAAATCTAATCTTAGACTCGATCGCAAATTTATTTAGCAGGGTCAGCTGAACGGTCGGCATCGCAAATTCCGCAAAAGTCAGAAGTTCGCGCATAAGATAAAAGTGAAATGACAATCATAATAATATAGGTGGTTCGGTGTGGGCAGGGAAAATACGCAGTTCCGTCATGGGAAGGAAGCTCTTATCGTTCGGCTGCAATATCGTTCGAAGGCTTTTGCTACCCTTATACATAAATACATGTTCCGTGTTCGTACATAATACAAACCCGCCCGTGACCCCTTTGGCCCGGCAAATTCGTTTCGTTTATATGCGCATTCGGCGATACTTAAATTGGAAACCGTCGACTCATCAACTTCGGGCAGCTTGTATTAAAAGCGATGAATTCAATATTGGAAACGGGAATCGATCATATTATTTAGCACCATAAATTCTTCGGCAACCCTCTGCATGCGTATCGCTGACTTTTCTCCGAAAAAAATTCTGATAAAACATCCTCTCACAATGAATTCATTGTGTGAATGAAAGAAACCGTGTTTTTTCCCCGCATAAAATACAAAATGAATTTCCCTTTGAATAAATATGTCAAATACTAATTGTCGTTTTTCTCATCGGAAAATCTCGTTTAGACATCGTCGCGCAGTAAAAACCCGTGTTTCTCGGAAGCTCCCTTTTCTTTATGTTCGCCTCCTCCTCGAAAAGACATCATTATTTCCAGAACCAGCTCACAAAGGGATCTTTGGCCTCCCGCGTAGGTATCCATTTCACCGCTGACCCATCTGTACTACGGCAGTAACATCCGACTCGAAAGGGATCGATTGGTACGAGAAGCAAAAAAAAAACATACACACACTCACACACTCACGCCGAAGATGGCATGGGGTACATATTGAATACGTCCTAAACCACCCCTGAACTTTTTTGTTGGGGATATTGCCCGAAAGCCTCCGGCTCCGTGGACGGCGCGCTTTCAGCAATGATCGTACGTTCTACGAGCTGCGCCACATATATCTTTCTGCGTGGGCATCTACTCAATTCAATTCAGTACTTATCTATAACGAAAAGCCCGGGCCCGGTCGTAATTGGGCGATGAATAAAAGAAAGGGCCCATTACGCGCGCTTGCGCCAACGGTAGGGCGGAAATACGCCGGAGGAACAACTATTCCACGACGGGAATTGTACGTGCGGAAAATCGCGGTCTGTTGACGCCAAGTCGCCAATACTGATTCGTATATTATGAGTGATTTTATCTTGTTTCATTTCGATTTGAATAAATTTCATACTTGGAATATTACCAAGAATTTTCTATGTAAGAAAATTGGATGTGCGTGAATCCCGCGAATATAATATACATTCGTTTCGCTTCTTTGGATATTCGAATTGTTTAGTGTTTATTTCGTGAAAAATAAATGTTTATATAATTAAATGAGACTTTTGCTTATGTGAGTCGCGTAATTTGTTCAAAGCGTTATGAATACTGGAAGCGAGAGGAAATAATTCATTTCGGGCAGGTGCTCGTAAATCTTACAATCCTTGAGAATTACGGACCTCAAGTTGCAACCGGATCATTTTGTCCCAGCGAGTTTACTAACTATAGTTCGCCCCCTCGATTCTCGGTAATACTTTTTGCATAGTGTGTAGTATGTATGGTGTAGTATAGCGAAAACCACATTTCGAGTGCATTCGAGACCAAAGTTGGGCCCGCAATATTCAGAACTGTATCTCATTCTCTTGTCGCGCGGCAAGTTTGTCTTAATAAGTTTTATCATATCTTCGTTTTTTCTAAAGTTCGTTTTTGTTTTCTCGACGCTTATAAAGTAATTTGAAAATGCACGCGGCTCAAAAATAAAAAACGCGCTTTTTATATGTCGTTTATACATACATACAATATACGAAACGACGACGACAAAACTCGTTCAACTTTGCGTAAAAAACTTTAAAACTCCATTACACAAAAAATTTGTGTATACGTGCATACTTAGATCGGATGGTTTTACGTAATAAGTGGCATTCTGTTCTTATTTTGGATTAAAAGTGAATGGTACATACATAAATATCAGTTAATATTATATAAATAATCTCATCCATCTTCAATTTATATAAAGAGAGATGATTTTTTTTATTACTCACCCCTTTCTTTAAAACGAATTACTATTCAAAGAGTTATAATCTGAAACGACAGTGCACAGGTGCACCTATTACATTTTATATTACAAAACATAAAAAACAAAAACCCTCCGCAACATTCCGAGCAAAAATCTATCGTCGAAATAACACTTTCCACGTTATGCGCATCGGCCAAACTTGAATAAAATATTGCACAATTTAGTGCGGTCCCATTTTAATCATTCAGTCGCGAAAATGGCTTAAACGATATTTAAACTGGATTGTTGTAAATCCAGGTCAACGTTATCTGGCATTCGGTAGGTATCCCCAGTGGGGGACGCTAGCTTTAAGGTGGAGAGCGCGTTCTCTAATATTTTAGGTAAAGTCCAATTTCGGAGACCCTTAAACAGTTTTCACCACCCACCCACCCCCGCGACCTTACAGCCTTTCAGCCGAAGGCACGAAACACAAATAACGACGGTGGGCTGGGGACTTTATAATGTATTCCCGCGCATCCCATTGTTTAAGTTTAGCCGCCGAAAGATCGACCAGATGAAGATCTGGAGGCACTAACAATGCAGACGCGAGGTGTCCTCGCCGAGATAAGGACGAGGCCGCACTGCGATAACAATCTTTGAGTTTATTGTGCGCTCTTTCAGGCCATTTTTCAGCCTGGATTACTTGCTCTAGTTGGGTGACGAGGCGTCGTTGAAATAAGTGCTTCGAACTTTTTCGACGATCCGATCAAATGTTGATTTTTTGTAATTATCTTTTATGTGAATATTTCTGACAAAAGATAAAAATAGTTTTTCACTTACTACTTATTGTATAAAAAAATTATTTATTTTATTTTGATCAAAATTTTATTGACGTTTTGAGAGAATACATTTCTTTTGAAGTATATTTTATTTTCTTGATATACATTTTATCTAGATGCAATAACATATCTTTTATGACGTCGAACTAAGCTTCATAAATATTTACAACTTTCGCGACTCTTTATACAGAATTACATATATATTTTCTTTCGTTCGTATAAATACATAGGCCTCATACATTTTAATCGCCAAATTATCCCTGTTTGATGCAGTTTTCATATAATGCGAGATCGTTGTAGATCGTTAAATTTTCCTTTGTAGGAAATGTACATTATTCGGCTCAAATTATCTGATAACATTAATAGCTTATCATATTTTTTTCTACATTTCCAACCTTCAAGAACATCTAGATCAAAACCTTCCAACCACTCACCAAACATTCAATTAAACTTTAAAAGCATTCCGTACGCCCTGCAATAAAAACACACCGACCCGCTTTTCCTAGCAAGCCTAATATATGAAAATCGAATCAGCACATTCGCGAAACCCGCACCGCAGATCCCGACGACCACCAACCACTAGATAAGAAAACCCTCCGCCGTTTCTTCCTCGTCCCACACCCGCAACTTCTTACCCAGAAAGCAGGAGAAAGAGCACATTCCGCGGAAAGCTCCTCGGCGGGGACGTAATCGAGTCGACGCAGCAGCAGCCGGCGGCGACTTCCGAAATGAGGCTTTTGTTTGATGACCTGGCCAGATAACCGGCCCTCCGACGACGGTGAATAAATAAAGCTTCCTCCGGCTGAAAGGGCTCAGATACTGGCCAGTATCTGCGCCTTTTTCGGCTAGGGCTTCGAGAACTAGGCGCGCGCTCCCTTCCGATACGAGAGTTTATTTGCGTCAGAGGTGCGCTCTGAAAAAAATTACCTTAGATCTAAACTTTGCTATCTCAAGTAGCTTTTTTTCAGTGCGCTCCCATATATTTAAGAGTCGATTAAGGTTTTTTTTTCGGTGAAAGAATTCTAGAATACTTAGAAAAAATTCAAGCGGAAAAATTTAACAATCAAACATAAACTCGTTCGATTGAAAACAATCTATTGACATCGTATCGTGCATTGAATACATCGCACAATACAATTAGGTCCAGTTTCACGAAAACGTCATACACGTATGCACACTTAATTAAGCCCGTGATGCAATAAAGTGCATCGGTGCAACGGTGGTGCGGTCTGCTCGACGACGTGTCGACAAATCGTCGACTTTATGAAATTCCCGTCGCGACATTCGACGCGTGACAACCGTATTAAAACCGTGACGGGAATCATTAATATTTCAGAAGGCTGGTGTTGCAATTGCCGAGACACGTCTCTTCTGGTCAAATTTGCACGTGACGGTTGTTTACGTTTGTCAGTTTGTGTCTTGTAAATCGTCAAAATGACAAAAGTTATAATTTTCAATTATAAAATTATGTATATTTATCATCAGTGCTTTAGATTTTATTATCCGTTAAATGGTTATCATCGCAAACTTTGTACTGAGCGGTATTTGTAAAGGTCTTGTTTTGTTATTAAACTGCATGATCATTAGTTTAATTTATAAACCAGCATTGAACTTTCACATGCCCTATTAATAGACAAAAGCGTTTATTTGGAAACGATCATCTCTTTTACGGCGACCAACTTCGCTAAATACCAGATATGAAAGTAGAATCACAAAAACGATCGACTTAAGAAGATAACTATTCTTACATCCAAACTTGGCATACTATATTAATTCACCTTTGAAAACTTTCCACGCTCGATAGCGAAGTGCTCACCATTGTCGGCGTCCGATCTCATTATAGATAACACTTCGGATATTCAGATCCCGTATGAAATTCTATAATAAGATCGGAAAGCGAATTCGAATTTTTGAAATCGGCAAAGTGCGTACGTTCCCAACGAGGCAATTTTAAGGTTCGCGACCGCGCTGCAGAACCGAATAATATTTCATTCGCGCAGTTGCATACTTCCGACCATAATGTTTCCGCAACAACCCCGTACCACGATGTGTGAACGAGGCTTGAATTATGCCATAGTATATATGCTGTATATGTGTATGTTTAACGAAGTTTAATTGTCGAAAATTCGAGCGCAAACCGGGCCCGCGGGACGACCGAACGCAATCCACACAAAACATCTGAAATTAACGCTGTACTGTCTAAGTATAGTGAATTATAGTTGATACAAAGTAATTTATGCATAAAAATGCTCAGTGATTTATATATTCAAAATACTTTGCGTATCACTTAACCGTTCACTAATTGTAAGTAGCAATCGTATTTTGTTCAAATTTTCAACGCAAACTTTGGTTAATAGAGGCGAGCATTGTCGACTATCGGAAGTGGTGCCGTGGGCTTATCTCGTGCACAATGGTGGCCGGTTATTAATGAACTACCGCCAACTGTCTATGATAGTTAGGAATGTTTTTGCGACGATGCACAACAAAGGTCTCCGACCGAACGCTTAGATACCACCCGGCTTCTAATGGACCCCGATGCAATCACGCTGCGAGTACGTCCATTGTATATTTCGGGTTCGTTCGAAATTATTGTTTGCTCTTTGAAATCGGGTGATGATCGAATGTTTGGAAATGATATCGCATTATATTTAGAAAATGAGAGCGGAAAAATAAACTTATTATTGGTAGTTATAAATAGCGTAAACAGATACTAGTTTGATTTTATGATACTAGATGGCGCTTAATGATCTATGAAATTTATTATAGTTAATCAATATTTTTTGCACGATTTTTTGTAACAAAAATATTATTTGTTATTTCTGTTCATTAGAAATAATTTATTTATATTTAAAAAAATATCAACGTAAATGTTATAAAAAATAAAAAATTATCGAAAAATATTTTAAAAAAATTAAAATTAATTTTAACGTAAAATAATTGTTTTGAAATACACATTATATTATCAAAATCACCGTGTAAATAGATAACGTTTAAACACGCAATAAATAAATCCAAATACGAGTTCGACGTACGCACCGCATCACATCGACACCCAACTAATTTAACAAAAAAAATCAAAATTCCCATCTCATTTTCAACTCAAATCCAAAATTTCTTTCGATTCATTAATAACAATAACAATTTCAACAGAAAGAACGAAAAAAAAGAATGTGTCAGAAGTGGGATTCGAACCCACGCCCTCAGAGAGGACCAGAACAGCTCTGCCCCGCTTATACAGCGGGTAAGGTTAACCTTGAGTCTGGCGCCTTAGACCGCTCGGCCATCCTGACATCTGGTGAACGATGGCGTTTTGACAGTACAGATATGAAATTTGGATCGGTTTATGTAAAATCTATTGATATCGTTCTATTTTCGTGTGACAAGTTTTAATCAGGTGCGGTGAATGTGTATGTGTTTGGTGTGGCCACGTGTTTGATTTAGTTATACGTGTGTTATATTATATTTGTGATTGAAATTTGGTTATTGAATTATGGATGGTGGTGGTTTTTTAAAAAGCGTATTTGTTTTGAAATATTGATTTTAAAAAATATTTTTTTTTATGGAAATTTTAAAAGTTGGAAAAATATAACTTTGGTAAAAAAATTTTGGTGACTTGAAATAAATATTTAATATATTGTGTAATAACAAGTAAACTAAATATTGAAACATAAATGAGATTAAGTATTTCATATATGTATTATACATATATTTATAGACTTTCTAATAATAATTTCAAAAGCAGTATTTCTCGTTATATGCGATTCTCAATACTTATTTAACAAATCATATAAAATTTCCTATACAACCAAACAATATATTCCAAATTCGACAAAAAAACAATACCCAACTTTCAAAATTCCCAAACAAACACACCGATCGCATTATTCCCGACACACATCAAACACCGACAAGATCTACCGCCCTTTACGACGCGTCCCTTAATTGTTAAAGGGTTCAACGCTGAACCTCGGTCGCGGCGCACTCATTTTAAAACGATTCCGCCGCTTAGAAGGGCGCACGATAAGAGAACACATGGCACACACAACATCGCATAACACACACATTATAATGTACTTGCCGGTCGTAATTAAACCGCCGCAAGGTACTGCGAACCTCCCTCACGAGTAATTATCGCGGCCTGAGCGACAGATTCAATCTACTTCGGCGGGAAAACAACGCCGACAGAAAGACCGACGGTCTCACGGTCTGATGTCACGATCGGAATTTTCTTTGTTTTCTTAGAAGCACCCATCCCATGGCAGCCGTAGAAGCCTCCCTCATGCCGAAGCACGGCCCGGTGCTATGGGTTGTAGGTATGTGTTGTTCGAAATAAATTTAATTTACTTTGACCGGAACTGACCTCCCTTTTCGCTTTATTGAAGGAGGTTTTTGTCCAATTTTACAGCGTCCGTCGAAGCGCTCGGAATTTTTTACATTTTTGCCACTCGCTCAATCTCGTCCCTTTTGTGAGTGTCGCAAAGTAGATCGTTTTTTTTCGGATTGACTCGTTTAAAATATGTAAAAGGCATGTACATATATTGATGATGTTAAAAAGTATGTGTAACATAATATTTATATAGCTGAAATATTCGAGTTTAAAATAATTTCAGATAACGTTCCCGATTGTGCGGATGATATATATACGACGAATAGAAATTTCTAAAAGTCATAATGATATCGGTTATAAGCCATTAAAGAAATGGATCTTTGCGGAGCAGTTCGGAAACGAGTCTTCCTTTTGCCCGTTCTCCGTTTCGCTTTTTCGCATACGTACACGTATTCTCGTAGAGATCGCGATATTATCCAACTTCGACAATATTTTCAGATTCAACGATTTTATTGCGTCTTATTAAATCACCTATGAAACAAAAACCTGTTTGTTCAAAGTTTTCACCCGTTACTAATACTGCTGTTGGTGTTCTCTCCTCCACTACTACGACTAGCTTCCCAAAAATGTCTTTGTTATTCACTCGAGAAAAAGTTGGCAAAATGAGATCCGTGATGAGAATCGCTTTATTGCTTCCAGTTTGTTAGTTGTTTAACTATACTTCGAATCTCTTAATCTCATTCCCCTTCATTGTAATGCACGATTTTTTTCTCTGATATAATAATGACGAGTCGGAGTTTTCACTCGGGTCTTATGCAATTTACTCTTTTTCGAGAATTTCAGAACGGTGGGATGTTATAGATGTAGCATTAGATTTATACATGCATCACTGCTAAAAGCTTAACGTTTTCCATTGTGAATCGAGATTGAACTTATATTTCATTGTCGCAAAACGTTTTCGTTCCCATTTTGAGCGCGGCATCTGTTTTAATGATGAAAAATTACCGAGCACATTCAACTCCCGAGAGCGCTTGATAAGAAAATAAATAAGAAATATGTAAATTAGTTTAAACCCCGTTTCAGCGCTCGAACACACTTATAACCGAGTGCAATGAAAGGCTTTACGACGAACCATGAAACACAGACATTTTCGTTTTGCATAATGAAAAACGTCCCTCGGTTTTATTTTCGTTTTTTACTCGACGGCTCTCGAATATGCAATAATTACACGGCTCGAATTAACAAGGAGCCTTCTCTCGAATCCAACTCGTCATAATAGAATAACGATACAATGTAGATGTAGCAGTGTTTGTTTCTCTCTTGGTCTCGGATTGAATCAATTCGACGGGATCCGCAAATTCCCTTCGGCCCTTTTCCTTTCTCACCCTACGAATTTCGTGTCATCTACAGTTTCGTCATCCCTTAGTGTACACAAAGCGTACAATGGATAGTTCGATCGATATGCGTCGACTAATGCCTTCGTGCTACGAAAAAATAATGATTTCGATAGTTAATAAAATTGCGGTTTGTACGTGCAAATAAATGTCGGATCCCTATCGACGAGCTACCTCGATGTAATTAATTCGCGGGTGCATCGTACATGTAAGGCTTTTAACAAATTGGTAACATGCATTTCGCCTTGTTTGTTTTCGTTTCAAAACAACGTAAACATTGTGGTATATTTGAATTATTTTTATAACAAAAAAATCGCATGTGCGCAAAAACGAATGAGTGACGTTTTAATATTTCACCAGTTTCACTTTGAAAATGTTAATTAATTTCGTGGCGAACGACAAATGAGACCACCGTTTGCTTTCTAATAAATCTGCGAAGGGTTTACTCCGAGGAACGGGGACGAATCGCGATATTAATGGCTTAGTTGTGTTTCATTACCGACGTCCCAACGCTCCCTTTATCCACCTTTTTATCTCGAGCTTTGAACCGCATCGACCGCACGATATTACATTAGAACCTTCTATTTTTTATATTCAGTAATCTCAGATTAATATAATACATACGTTTCAAATTTCGGCCCACATAAAATTTTCCAGGTACTTTTCCGAGACGGATACGAGCGTCGCCTAATTGCAATTTCAACGTTGGAAATCGTACCGACCGGATTATAAGACAAAGTGGAACGGCCACCGGAGTGGAGAAAGTGGCCCTCTGCAGGGGCAGCATTAACGTTTTATTGCGGGGCCGAGAACGAGGAAGACGAGGACACTCCGGTGCCCTCGGAACGAAATTATGCGCTTTGTTATTATTGGAAAGGTGGGTGGGCGGGAATGGGTGGATGGCGGGTGTAGGTCGGACGCAAATTGTTGAGAAGCCGTCGGGGCACCGATTTATGGGGGGCAATAAAACCCGACGAGTAGTAATTCTCAATCATGTCGGATTTCTGCGAAATCGGTGTGTAATCGAAATCGGCGTTCTTTGTATGGAACTGCTTTGTTTTTGTGGATTTCAATATGTGATTTTCGATCGATCGTTTTTGATATTTCATTAAAAATTAATTTTAATATGGATTATTATATTTTTAATTATCAAAAATATTTTCTGATGTTTATGTATATATCGGTGCAAATAATATTGTACACATTCATGACTCTGATTAAATATGGTATGCAAGATCGATATGCGAAAATATAAATTCATAAGTAGATTTCTGAAGTCGCCCTAAATATGCGTCAAATTAATCCACTCAATTTTCATTGCGTACGCGATTTTTCCCTTATTGCCTCGTTTCCCTTTAGCATCCGGCGCCGTGGGGAGGGCAGGGTGGCGAGAGCGGGCTCGAAGATGTTTATTTCATTATATGCATAATTTTTTCCTTCGGCGGCCTCCTTTGAATGTTAACTCGCTACGAAATTTATATTAATATATTCATCGCTGCAGCGGTCCGTTTTGCGCTTCTCACGTAACGGTTCCGGCGCCACGGACCGTAATTAACCCGGAAACGGCGCGTGTTTACCGCCATTTTTCTCGTCCGCGTGGAAATTTCAATCCAATAAAACTTAAATTCACGGCTTTTCAACGTATTCATTACGCGTATCCCGCGGCGGCGAACACCCACCCGTCCGTTGGAAAATTCGCCGGCTTTTCCCGCACCGCTTTTCCGACGGCCCCCTCGTGCGCGGCTCGGTAATAACACAAATTTTAACACCGTTTCCTGTCTGATTAAACTTTGCGCCGTTTCCTTGGGCGCGTTTCGCTCCTCTTCCCCTGTCCGACGCAACTACATAATTATAGAGGCGAATTTTCCGCGGTCCCGCAACCAATACGCGCCAAAGCCTTCCTCTCGCGTGTACATACATACACGCACACGAAATTCAAATTACGCTGCTCTCTCTCACTCCCTTTGACACGTCTTAATAGGTACGCTTTGGGTTCGTGTGCGGAAGCGTGTGCACAAAATCTAGAACGGTTCCGAAACCGCGGGACGCGATTTGCATGCGGCGTGTGCCCTTTAGAATTATGGTCTTAAATCGGCTGTTGCCGAATTATTGTATACTTTCGGTATTACGGCGAAAATTTTGCACATATCCGAAATTATGATTCAAATATAAACGAGACTCGTTCAACTAAAATTTATCGTTTCAATAGTCTTTGAACTATTTTACTTGGATGAACAATAAAAAAAAAAATATTGTAACTGGTATTAATATATGCGGTACGAATAAATAAAAAATCTGACGAATATTTAATTGAGTTTTAAATGGGAGTGAAACGCGTTTCACGGATGTTAGTCGCGGATTTTAATTCAATCATTACGGAGACGTTTCAATTTACACGGTAAACCTGGTCAATTAATTTATGCAAGTCCTTAAGTAATAAACGTTCACGGTGGAGCTCAATTATGCGCATTCAAACCGATAAAAGTCCGCCGCAGTGCACCATTATGTTTAAATATATACTGTTAAAGTGAGTTATTTTGTCGATTTGTCGGCGCGGCTCCAACAGGTGGCCAATTTGTTTGTTTCTGGATAGACAAACGGCTTCGAGCGACTCAAGTTAAAACGCAAGAAAAAACTGTGTCTCTTATCTATCGACTTCGCTTATTCCTTTTTTGTTTGTTCCTTTTTTCGATCATGCACTTTTAAATTATTCATCGCGCGCCCAAGGTGCCAAAGTTTGAGAAACACGAACACCTCGACTACGGCGTAGACGATAATAAATGGGTAGCGTTAGGTTGCTGGATCTTGGAAGACGGCGTTACAAAACGAGCCGGTTCGGGTTTTAATGGTACAATGTATCATTGAACTGAAATTTTGCATCCCGAATTCAAATTGGACTACGTACCGTCTGCACGCGGGTCATCCATTGTTAAATCCTCGTCCAATTTGTAAGCGTACTACGAGTTTCACGAGTTAATTCGTTTCGCGTCAAAGGATTGCCGACGATGCGACGTGTACAACTCCATCATCCCAATTCCAAAGACCAATTTTTGCCATAACGGAACAAATTTCTCGTGAACCATATCGTTGCATTACGCGCGAAAGCCCTTGCATATTGCTGAAAATTTGCATACGCACATGCGAATTGACCGTCGTTAGCGAGATAACGGCGCACCAGACAATAACGGCCGATTAACGGCATATTCCTGACGGAGTCGACCGAAGATGGGGACGATTGTTCGCAGAAAATCTAAGACTGGGTATAGTAAATGGTCGCTCGTTTCCAGAGATCGTTATATAAGCGGATAAGGAATCGGCAGGCGCAGGATCAGTGTAAGACGAACCCTTTGGTTGTTCGCGACACCCCTTACAAAACATCCTCTCTTAGTTCCTCATGGCTGAATAAACAAACGCCTCCCGTTACCGTCGAAGCCTCACCCTTTGAGCGAAAACCACCCACCGAAGCCTCCCGGCTCCATCCACCGCTTGGTCTCTAAATGGAATCGAATTTTCAATTACGGCCGTTTTGTGCGAAGTTATAATGAATGCGGCGGTGCCGATAGAGCCTCCCGATAAAAAACGATGCCTAGGCGCTCCAATTATTTCCCCGGTCGCTTCTGTTCAGGTTAATTATTTGCGAATATTCACAAAATAACCGCAGACTTTGCGCGAAATTTTTTACGCGCAATAACAAACACGGAAAAATTAATTAACGTTGCCCACATGCGGAAACAATGTGTTTATGTAAAATTTCAGAACTCACTGATATCGTGGGTCTGTTCGTCGAATGTCACTTTCGAGATTTGGAAGTTATTTATGGGCGTAATTTGAATATCATAAAACCGGTCAACTATGTTTATAATCACTGTGGGGATTCGAGGGAAATTTATGGCACAAATCAAGCCCTCCAGTGACCAGCCGACAATCCCCTCAATCCGCCTAAACAATTATCACTGTAAATATTCTATATATAGTAGAAAGAAAATATTTTGAGAGTTTTGCGTTCGTGCGTGTAGGGGTTCTTGTTTCTTGGCAAAAAAAGTTTTTAGGCCGTCTCTCTCACTCGCTCACTCTTCATGACTTTCTTTTATGGCGAACTTTTCTAATGAATCACAATTAAGGTGGAAACTTGAAAGAAGTAATTTATTTCTTGCGTGAACACGAATCAACTAAATTAATTGACTGGTAACCGAAAAATAATCGTTGCCGAAATCTCCCTTCATTACGCGCCAATTAATTGAACTTCCTCTTGATAATATTGGTGCGCGTCAACGCTCACGGTAAAAAACACGTACGTACAAAGCGCCCGCGTATTTCACGTATCCATCCGTGTTTTATTCATGAGACGACATCCCCATTTTAATTATAATAAAGCCGATGCAATGGACGTGCTAGATTTAACTTTAACGACTCGAAACATTATTACTGCGTCGTCCGTTGCAAGCGCGATTGTTTGCTCGTGTTGTGTACCGAGAAACACACATAGAGCCCGCAATTTCACTGCCAGAGAAAACGATGCCAGCAGTAAACCGATCTCAATAAAATTTTATATATTTACATACCCCTCCAATTTTATTATTTTGGTTCGATAACACTACGAAATTACGCGATCATTATGAAGAAGCACTCCCGATGAACCGAATCTTCATAGTGGTATTCGCTTCCGAACATACCGCGCACAAGAACCGAGCCGCTCGTCTATTGTCAAGATAAGAAGCACATAAAACTAAAAGTGCATCTCTCCAGAAATGATCTGTATAAAACTGACGACTGTCTGTGTTTGGCCAGAACAAAGATTCTCTCCTTTCTGAAGAGACGCTCTCTGATCTTTCAACTGCTCCGCAAGATATTATTACTCGATGTTTCAAAACGATAAATTTGTATGTATTTCATTTTCAATAAATATTTTTTTACTATCGAAATCAATGGTAATCTTTTTATATTTTAAAAATTTATTAACATCGTTTTTCAGCCACAACTTTCAATATATTTCGTTTCAATAATATACAAAAGTTTTTTTTAACATAATCTACTACATCGGTACATTATATAACACCCCGAAACATACGAATTGATGCATTGAACACGTTGAATAATACGAGAGAAATTTCAACCACACACTGACTAACAACACCACACGTTTGTTCCCCTCGAACATTGGGGCTGGCAGTACGCGTTGATAGCGCTAAATATTATATGAGGTTTGTGCCCGATTCGCGTCGGACGCCCTCGCTCGCTGCGAACGTATCTTTTGAAATATGAATTGCATGTTTATGGACCTCTTAACACGTTTACCCGCCGCCCAGGTATTTACGCGCCGTACACAAATGATCCACTTTGCGAAATTGTTTCGTTCATTAAGCTTTCAGGGGCGCGAAAGCACGCGACGCTCGACGCCTAATTATGCGCGCAACGCTCGCGTTTCTGAATTATGATCGCTCGTGCAAACAATAACGAAATTAATAAAATGAAAATAATACCGGATAAAAAGACTTGACAAATTTGCTGAGGGGTATGAAAAAGCGGTTGCGCTCTTTTTTCGCGGCTTGTTATTTCAGCGGTGGCGAAACTAAACACGTTCCGATGGAAAGATTTGCGGAGGATTTTTTTTGGCGCACTTCATTAGCGGACGTCGTTTTTTAATGGAAAGGCTGTTGGCAGATGTGACTTTTGAGTTTTGGCTGAAACGCGTCCCTCATTTCGCTTTCATCCTTCAGTCATCTCCACGGACGCGTCATCAATCTTTGCAAAGAGATCGTTGAACCTTCGTCGTTGTTCGTTAAGTGGAATATAACTATGGAAATATTCAGACGGACTCAATTATAAGCCTTTCGTTCCGTTTCTTTTCTTTTGGGAACGGATCGGCACTCGGTCAACATTGGTTGGAACATTTGAAATATAAAAGGAACGCTTTGAAACCCACGTCGTGACCACGCCGGTTGGCAAATGGAGAAATAAAAACGATGATAGATATCTTCTTTGGGACAGTAACAGAGACGTTCAGCTTGTACCCAACTACCTTTATTACCATTATTACGTCGGCACTTACCGAGCTGTGGAAACCGAGCTCAGGATCCCTAGAGAAATTACAAATATCCAACGATAACGCTGACAAATATTACCCACAAACAAATACCCCAAAGATATTTCTCAATGTTTCGGCCGTAATTAAAAATATCCACCTAATAATTGCGTATTGCCATCGAGATCGCTGTCATAAACTCAAATAAAATCGAACCTCATCACATGTTCGACAACAAAGCGATCAAAACAAATTCGTTTCATCCGCGTCGTCATTGTGTGCCGAAGTTTCCCCGTTTCGCTCGCAATATCGCATTTCGTTTTGATTTACTTTGTAACTACGCGTATCCGAAGTTGACGTGTAAACAAAACGATCCTGGCGGGTCATATTGTGTTCCCCGAGCGTGTATACATATTTTTCTTTCCGACGGGAAAGTCATAAAACTTCATAATTAAATTTGAAAACTTCGAACCGCCCGACGAAGCGGCAACTCGATGTTAACGATCGAACACATCAAACGTTTCCAATCACCATACAAAACTCGACTTGTTAGCGATCGCGTCCTGTCAAAAATGTTCAAGTACGCTTATGAGTTTTTTTTTCCTTTGTAATATAATATTTTCAAAATGTGACAAACGAAATTGAAAAGAACTCACAACGTGTAAAAGTTCCATATGTAACTTTATACTTTTTTGATTGCATAAAAATTTGAAAATCAAAAATTACCTATCTACGGGATTTTTATAATCCAAACAATTTACTGTTATATAATATTATAGTAACATTTCTCTATAGTTTATATTGGTAGATATAATATATTCTGAATATTTTTCTACGAACATATGAAAACTCAGCTCGTTTCTCCTTTTACTGCCATAATGGACCAATCGAGTTAGTGGCCCACCCACTGCATTATGACCATATGTAAAACGTACCGCTCAGACTTTTCCCGTAAAAAGGAAATTGGATTGTCATTCCTCTTCACAAGGTGCTCCGAAAATATCACGTCCAAAATGTTAAACTTCTCGCCGCACTACTATTCCACCCAACCTACTTACATCTAGTCCACTGTCATGATGAATGATATCCAAGACAGGTGACAAGAAGCACAAAGAAAAGTCACATCCGCTCATATCTGTGTATGCATACGCAAAAACTAAAATTCCCCTTTTTTGGAACTCTGAAATCGTACATATTTTATGCTACTATGTGGAAAAATATTATTGTCAATTCCGTATGAATTTTGATGCTGACCCGCTCATTTAAGTCTCTCAGCATATCGCAATATTTTGAATGCATTTTATTTAAAATTTTAATTTTAATGTATATTTAGCATATATAATAATTTATATTCTGTGTACGTAAATTCGTACTATGTATGTATATGTTCAAATACTTTTACATATATAAAGTCATCCTGCTGTTGGTTTTATGAATTCCTTTGCTCTTTTACTCGAGATCTTCCCTTTGAAAAAAAATCATTAAAAATGCACGACATTTGAGTTATTGAAAAGTGTTTGCTTTTATCCGCAATCTGTTCACTTTCCAACATAATTTTGCTTTGCTTTACTTTAAAATCAAACGGAATTTCCGGCTGTGAAAAACATACGTCGTAAAAATAAACACTCCACAAAAAAATGCGGAAAATTTCCGATAAAATCGAACGACAATCGCTCAAATTAATGAATACAAAAAATTATATTATTCCCCTTCAAAGGCGGGATATTTTTACAAAATTCTAAAATTATTCGCGACCGTCTCTCTCGGCAGCGAATATTTCATAATTTACGAAGGATAGAGACGGACTCGAGACGGAGCCTCCTTGCCTCGCAGCACAAAGGATTCGCCCTCGGGGAATGGGAATCCCGCCCACCAGTCATTCTTTATCGCCGATTTTATCTGACGCTTAAAAAAGAAGAAAAAATCTCATTATTTAAAGCTCACTCGGATGCCCAGGGCCCCGTGGCGGAGGAGCACGGCGACTAACTACCGGAGGGCCCCGATAACCGCGCTCCTCGCTCAATTCTATTTTTCATTCCGGTCTGTTTTTTTTCACATCGCTTTTTATTATTATTTACCTCGTCGTTGGTCGTGTCGGTTGTGCTTTTCCGTCGCGGCGGATCACATTCCCGTTTCGAGGGAAAATTCCGAAACTGTGGCGGGCGGACAAATTGAATTCCCTGCCAGGCTGCATTCCCATGGCGTTCGAAAATGAACGCGCTCTCTTTCTCCTTCCGCTCTTCGAAACTCTTATTTTCTTATAAACGAATATGGGTATGGATGTGTGGGTTCGTTCGTTGTGGGTGACGTAGCGAAAACAGTCCGCTCCCATTACTCATCAAATATTAAATCTTGAAAATTGTTCTGCCGGCTGTTGGCTTTCTTTGCGTAAATAGTGCAAAGCGTTTCAGATGGTATTTCCATGAAGTTATTTTCGTTGGATCCTTTAATGAAATTTTTCATAAATTGGCAGTTATTATAATATCAAATTTTAAAATATCAATATTAATTAGTTTATCGCCTGATTTACGAAGCGCGCTCCAATCGACTCGTGTTACTTTAGCTATTAACTTCATCCACATTTCACTGTATAATATAACGTGCACGTGTACGTATCCGATGAAAATTGTATTTTTCGCGATTGAGCACTGCGTACGATCAAAACGAATATTAAATTTTCATGTTATTTTGCACGCACCGAAATCCAATATCGCGCGTCGGTCCACTGTGAAAAATTCAATTTGCCAATTCCATAATCATATTACGTCCCGAAAAATTCTCCCGATTCGGTTCATAAAGCAAACACAGACCAGGAAAAAATACAATGTCGACACGTTTGTCCAGCATCGTGACCACCTGTGGCTCGAGCGACCAACTCGCCACCGCTTCACCACATTTAACACCGTCCCAGCACTCGACCACGTCTACGATTTATTGTCCTTTTATCTCAACACCCTTCTTCAGTTTCGGAAAAACTCTCAGCGATCCATATCCGATAACAGAATCCCCGGACAATTTTCTGTGAAGTATCGATGGGTCTTTCGTCGTATGGTCTAAAACGAGAAAATTAATATTGAACATATTGTTAGTGTCCTACATTTCCTTATACGGCGAAAATGCGCCGTCTCGTATGTAAATGTGTGCGAAAAGTGCTTTTTTTATGACTTTTTTATTGTGACGTCGTAAAATGCAAAGGATGCTGTTAAGCAAACAGTCAATAGTGATGCCGTCTAGTAGGTGATTCCGACCATTTTAAAGCATTTTATATACGTAGCTTTAATGTATTCCGTTTAATGCAATTCTGAAACGACCGCCATATTTTTGAAGACTTGTAAGCTATAAAACACATAATCTTCATTTGAATAAATTCAATACGGAGTAATGCGACATTTGTTCGACAGAAAAAAAGCCATTAAAAGCTTTCTGTAGACTACGTTTTCCATAATCGATATAACAGTTTTCAAGACTTTTATTTCAATATAATATTTTTTTCAGGAAATTTAATCATAACTTTTTAATATTCATTGCCAATTTGTGCGTCGCGAAATTGAATATTATTCTCATATTTTTTATTACAAGATCGGAATCAAATGTCTTTTTCATTGCGGCCGGGAAACATTGTTAAAAAAGTACTCACGCAGAGCTCCAAATCAAAGCTTTCACCGTTCCGCACAAAGCTCTGCGATTTTCCGGGCAGGCCATTTTCCGAAGAACGCATTTCTGCGGCCTCGTCTACGTGGTCTGAATGGGGAAAAGCAACAGGAGCCTCCTGTCCCCCGTCCCATGCCATCTCCCATAACACCTCCCCGACATCCTGCTCCCGCTTGGGACCTCGATCCTCGATCCGGTTGCGGTCAAGCACTTTTAAAATTATTACCGCCTAGGCATTATACGTTATGTAAGGGACGAAGAATGTGCAATTCGCATTTCATGGGGGGAAAACGGTCGATGTGTGTTGTACATATTACGTTCAAATAGCTTGATGAGTTATGTATAAAAATCATTATATTTTTTATAATAATTTTGTTTTTTTTTCAGTTCGATATGTTTTCCGTTTCCAAGTTCTTTATGATTGCGGCATTATAATAAAATACGTTCGAGATGCTCTATGAAAGTAATACTTCATATTTTCCATTATACGTATAACTCACAACGTGCAGCGTAATAAAAATCATTCATTCTTAAAGTCATCTCCGTCGGTTTATCGACATTCTGAATTCTTGCACGAGTGAACATTATTTGCAGCAATACGAGCACGCGCAATCAATCTATCACGCGATATATATTCCTACGTCTCGTGAAAATATGAGATAAACACGAACGAAAAATGTAAGAAAAACCGACCTCGATACAGATTCTATACATATGCCTATACCTTTTTTTGTTCCATATTAAATTGCGCCCATGTATGCTTAAGGGGCGGCACACGACGCCCACCCATGCCGAAAAAAATGTTCGGGAAGAAAAAAACAGCACTCGCACACGTATCGATCGAAAGCGAACCGATACGAAATATGCTCCTTATTAAATTCTTTCATAGTCAGCCATCCAAAATTTTCGGCGAGCACTCGACGACACAGAGCCCCAAAATGTCAGCTTTCAGGTTCACCAGATCGCCCTCAAAGCGGTGCCCCGACTTAATCCATTCTTATTGCCATGAGGAGGAGGAGGCCATTGGGCCGTGTAATTTCCCCGGCTGCATTCTGCTACGTAGACCCCGCAGCTCTATACACAGCTCGCTAAATTCGCATTAAGTTCTCCTTTGTAAAATTCGACTTATTCGGGTCGCGAAATCCGAACGGATGAAGAAGTGTACCGCACGAATCGCTCACTACGCCGAATACGCACGATTGATAAATGGAATTCTAAAATGTTACATTTCGCTCACATTCTACATTCAATTCGTTCTTAATTAATTTTCACGGATAGAATATTCTTGTATAGTATGAATAAACCACAAAATAATTGATAATACGAAGGTCTCATTTTTAAAACGCAAAAGTGATACTACTGTTATTATTTCAGTTTAGAAACAAAATAAACTCGATAATTCAAATATTATATGGTTTCTACTGTCAATAACATGATCTACATATCTAAAACTGAAAAATTGCGCTGAAAATTATTGGAGCTTTATATACGGGGGATATCATATAACACACGTGTGACTTATCACTCTCGGTCCGGGGCGAGAGTAACGACTAGCCGGGTCGTCATCAGTTAAGCTGTCGCCATAAAGTAAACTGATGTCATGTGACTTGTCATCAATGCGGAGGAGAGACACACCTGATGGTGTGACGGGCCAAAACACAAAAACCATCATAATCCGCCGCAGCCTTCCCGTGTTATCGCATAGCTTCATGGCTATAACTTATGCGGTGAAACGGGCCCAATAATTCTCCGGTCGACCCGCTATCGAATATTCTGATTTTTCGTCGTTTTTTATATACAGTTTTGTTATGCATACATGTCCGTTGGATGGAATGATGAATTTTCTGTGAAATCTTTCTGAATTTTCTATTTGGCGTCGGGATGTTTGAGGAGATTTTTCAAGTCGAATGTGATGCGATAAGTCAGACGAACTTTAATTGAATGTCAAAGATTTTGCTTTTCGTAACTGAATAAGCTTCTTCATTTATTTTTGTTTGATCTGAAGATAATTTAAACATATTTTAATTTAAAGTCAAAAAATTATTCAAATCTAAATTTTAATATTAAAACCATGTTTGATTGAAAAATTAATATTTCGCATTAAATAAAATCAACTCTCGTAAAATTTATTTTAATGCTAGAAATATACATTATACATTTATTATGGATTGCTTGTCGAGCTTTCACTGCAATCATTCAGAGCATTAAAGCACTAGACATCTTTTTTGGTCCCCGTGGAATCGGTTCGCAAGGCTTGACAGGGAATTTTCCTCATCCATTCCCTATATAAAATACCCCAGATATCCATTAGAAACCGTTAAACCCAACTTCAATTGCTTCTAGCTCCATTCTCTTCCCACACACACGAGTATTATATTCACGAACACATGAATTTAAACGCGAATGCATTGTTTAATGCGCTCAATCGATTCAATCGAAAGTGATCAATCGATCAACGCCAGATTCTACTGTTGAAACATCAATCGTATCCAGAGTGAAAAATTTGACCTCACACCGATCGTAGAATCTTCTTTCTCCTCGTAGACGGTGAGTTTTGTCAGTTAAATAGATTAGATTGAATTGGCAGTAGAAGTTTTTCATAAATAAAGAATAAATATTTTTCTCGTTTTAAAATCGATAACCTTTATTTTGAGATAAGTATTGAATTAATTTTTATAAGAAGAACCTCGATTCTGAAAAGAAGAAAAGAGCATTTTCTTCGTAGCTGTTATAGCCCCAGGTTGTACAACGGCCTGCCGAACCGCACCCAAAGCTTCTGTTTCCAAACTTATTTTTTAACGATTTACTTTCATTTTATTTTTCAACTCTCCTCTGACATTCTTCTGCCTTCGCTTTTTCTTCCGTCGGAACCCGGCAGTGTAGCGATAAAATTTATTTGTGCAGTTAGTATACTATGACGGCATAGCAAGGATACTGTAGGTACCGTAACGGATGAATTCCTACAATGCAGTCGATTAAGGTTGGATTAGCCGAGCGTATTATTGGCTGCGAAATAATGGGCTTCGAAGCTGCAAAGGTTGAGAGCTTGTTTATAAGGGAGGCGTGGTCAAGGTAGCGTAATTGAATTGCCAGTACGGTGCTTGAAGTAGCGAATGACAGTCTACATTTTTTTCCTCTTTCGGAACTATTCAGACTCGGTTTAGTGTCTCGTTCGGAAAAACATTAAACTAATCGATTGGTTCATTGCCACTCTCATATATCACTTTCAATTTCATTATCGACGTCGTTAGTCCTTATATATAATAAGTGGTCTGTTTATTTTGTTTCAGGGTGCGTCTTCAAGCCTAGTGGTAAAATTTGCAGATACTGAAAAAGAAAGGCAACTAAGACGTATGCAGCAGATGGCCGGCAACATGAGTCTTTTGAACCCGTTCGTTTTTAACCAATTCGGAGCTTATGGAGCTTATGCGCAGGTATTACCATCATATGTATGTTCAAAATTCGTAAAAAACTTTAATAAAAATAAGATTTTTATAATTTGAATTATCGGCTGATTAATCCCATTTAATAACTCGCTAATAAAGGGGTGGTAAACTTAATGGATTTTTGTTGAAATAATTCCCTTCGGTCGGGTAATATTGTGCTGACAATTATCGGCATCGGCCCGTTTGCTCCCCGCGAAACGTAGCCGAAAACTTCATATTCGATCTGAAGTTTCTCATTGGATTCTGAATTGAAATTTTCTCCCCTGCAAAACTAAGTTACGATCGGGCCGGCCCCTTGAAAGTATAAATCATAACCGTATAAATTTAATTAAATAATTCCCAACCAGTAAACGCTAGTGAATTTTAAGCTCAGCCGTGTCTTTTCTTACCAAAGATAATTATATACGCCACGAATAATTTCAATTTTAGTAAATAATTCGAACGCAGTTACTACCCCTTTTCTTTTTCAACTCCCCCGTTATACCTATTATCATTTACAAATTTCAATAGCTTTTAAGAGAATCATATAAAAATGACTATATATATATATAATGAACAGCGATCGACAAGATCGCTTTGCATTGTATTACACAAACAGTGCATTAAGAAAATCAACTAAATACGATTTTCAACCAAAACAACCATAATATTTTTCAAATGCACAATGTATGAACGATGTATGTGGTGTGACGTGGGTGCCTGCCGGCAATCCCGGCACGTCCCTCCAACATCCCGTTTCGATTTGACACAATCAGATGGCGCCCAAGTTTAACGGGGAGATGTGTGACGATGCGTGGTTGCAGCAGCAAGCCGCGCTCATGGCGGCCGCCACAGCGCAAGGCTCCTACATCAACCCGATGGCGGCGCTTGCCACTCAATTGCCGCACGCGCTCAATGGCATGCCCAATTCGGTCGTGCCGCCCACCTCAGGTAATTATTATCAATTTTTTATATTATGCTAGAGAATAGTACCCGGCGTGCTCGGGATTCTGTGAAAGTAAATTGTGTACTGATTGTAATTGTTGTCACAATCAAACGTGACGCTGGCACATTGTATTATAATGTATCGGAAAAAAACTTAGATGCGAATCGATATAAAAAAAACTGAATGCTTACTTAGTTTGTCCGGATTTCAAAGCAACTTCTTGCCTAATTTAATGAAGATTCTTCTAGTGGAGTTTATTGGATACATACATGCATACATACATACACCGTTTGAGTTTTATATATATAGATAGATAGATAGATAATGATTCGTCGTTATAGTGTACTGTTATAGTAGAACCTTTCTTATCCGAATCTCAATCAACCGGATTTCAGATTATCCGGATATTCGATTATCCAGATTGACCAAAAAACTTCTTTTTAAATTAGCAGATTTTACGATTTTTCTTATATAACACGCATTCAAAAATTTACAAGTAACAAAATTATACTCAATTATGGGGGTGATCAAACTAAAACCTGAAAGGAATTTAGTTTTCAAAATAATCTTTATGGCTTATGGATTATTTTTCGGATGTGACATTGACAAAATTTTGTTTCAAGAACGATTGTTTTATATAAAATAAAATAATTTCTTTGTTTAAAAAACTTGGAGATTGGAAAACAATTTTGTCAGTATCAAATAACTTAAAATATTAAAAATAAATAGACTATAAACACGTTTAAAAAATAGTTAAAAATGTTGTCTATGATTATGCACACCAAAAATTTCTATAAATAATTTAATATAATTTCTAATTAATCCATAATTTTTATTTGATTTTTTTTTCTTGTCATAATTATCCGGATTTTTCGATATCCGGATCATCTCAACCCCCGTTTAATCCGAATAATCAAGGTCCTACAGAAGATGAAAAACTTTTTGATCCTCTTTTAATGATCTTCATTGTGTGTTTCATTTATCCACGATCCATTCAATCTTACTTGTTTTCTTTTAATAATATAAATATAACTCTGGTGTTTTACTCAGATTACATTGTCCATCACTTTGAAAATGCTTCTCATTCATGTCATCTTTTTCCATTATTGTTAAAATTTTCACATTAGATACGTTCATTTTTGTGTACCGAAATAGCTTTCGTGTATTCCACACCGATCAAACACGTGTGTTCAATAATAACACGCGGGTCGTTTTACCTCAAATGAATATTATACTACACCTCCTAATTAATCACCACCATAGGTCTCTGCCCTAACCGTTTATTCGTGTCCTGTTTCATTCCCATCCATGCGCCAACATGCGTGTCGCAATTATCGGGTGTCATAAAATTTTATCGACTTTTTGAGTGCTTTTAGGCGGCGACGCCTATTTTATGGGTCGTATGTGTGGTTTTCTTTAGGTACGCACACTCGGATACAAAATATAAATAAGGTTTATAACTTTGGTGACGATAAAACTACACCGTTCTAATTTCTTAATGCACACAATGAAGATTATCGAAATGTATATGTCAATTTATTAGAAATATATTTGCGATCTTTTGTTTTTGCTTTAATTGTTCATCCGTTATCTTATACTCGAAATGATCAATGTTTCTCGTCAGTAGTAAATAAAATAATTAATCTTGTTGATCACATGGTTGTTGCTGATCAAAAAAGTTATGCGATATCAGAAACTACCACCATACCAAACCATATCACGAATATTACTATTCACACTGATAATTTTTTTCTTAACAAAGAAAATTTTTGGAACTTCCGATAGTAAATTTGAAAAACCTTGTCCGAAAATAAACATAATACAGACTACAAACTACATACGATGATGATGATGATTCAATACATCTTCTTATCAAATCCCATCGAAAATCACCTAACAAAAAAATAAAACAATTCCAGGTCTGGCGATAGGCACAGGTGGAGCGCAACCCTTAAATGGAGCTCTGCCCTCGTTGCCGTCTCCGACGATGCCCACCTTTAACATGGCGGCGCAAACGACCAACGGACAACCACCCCCGCAGGACTCCGTCTACACAAACGGCATCCACCAGACCTTCACCGGCCGTAAGACCACCTCAATCGCACCCACCGAACTACCCCGAAAAGCTTGACCCTCACTTACGCTCGTCATACCCATTTCAGACCACCCCGAGCTGATATCGGCGGTGCCGGTGACGGCGCAGGGTTTGCCCAACGGGGAAGCCGCCCTTCAGCACGCCGCCTACCCCGGCATGCAGCCCTACCCCGGCGTCGGTGAGTTCCGTCCCATACTCGAAGGTGTCCCTTCTTCCGCCATATCGACATGTCGAAACGACCCGGCTATTGTTTCCGAACGGGCCGACCTTTGATCGGAGTCAATGCGTCGTGAAAATCTATGGGAAAAGCGGAAAGCCCTTTCGGCGGTCGTAGCCGTGTCGCGTTCGACTTGAAAACATGTTTTCCTCCTTTTTATTTGACATTAAATTTTATGATTTTTTTTCTGTGATTTTATTATCGTCTTGTGGATCGTCATAAATGTTGAACACAAATAAATATATATAAGTGTTTTGCACTCGTTTTTACGTTTCAATGTCGTAAATTCAGTTTATATGGTTGTATTATGCTGTATTATGCGACAAGCGAGAAATGCGTTTCATAAGACACCGATATAATAAAAGTGCCACCGATTTTTCTGGTTTTTTTTTTATAAATTCGCTGTCGTGATACTGATTTATTTTTTTATTCTAATTCACATTTGTTCAAATTGTTTTTTTTAAATTCACTTTGGTGTTTGTCACTCTGAAGAACCCTTAACAATTATTCTTATCTGAATGGTGATTTGAGTCATAAAATGATTATTCATCCCAGCCCATAATATGCTAAGTGTGTTGCATGATATTATACTATTTTGAAAAATCAATTTTTGACAGAAAAATCTAAATTTACATAATAAAAGCATTATATGTCACCAGCTATATTTTATGCATGTTCAATGTACAGTAATGTAAAAAAACTGTTAATATTCAAAGTAATTGAATCGATGTTTAATCATTTTACGATCAATAAAATACAAGTAAATGTGTTTAAAAATTCTTATATATCGAACATACATAATTATTTGAATAGAATAAAGGTATCAAACCATTTAGATAAATTATGATTTAAACTGATTGTGAGTTTTATTAAATATTAAAATAAGGTGATATATAGATAGTAACAAAACATTTATTAGTTTCAAAAATTTGTTTGATTTTTATCTTTTTAAAAAATTCAATGATTACAACTTAATTTTTAATCAAAATCAAATAGTGTTTTGAAATTAATAATATAATATACAATATATTTATATTTTAACGCTACTTGTGTATATGTATGTGTATTTTACACGTGGTATGCACGCTGAATTGACGATATACATGGTGTTATGATTGTAATGATGTTCAGCAGCTTACCCCGCTGTGTATGGGCAGTTCCCGCAGCCGATACCACCACCCATATCGACTATTGCCGCAGCCCAAAGAGAAGGTAAGTGGAGGCTCATGCCTTCATTTCAGACTTTTTGATAAAACTCAAATACACCTAACTTCATTATTTCACCACCACCTATTAATTTATATTATTTTACTTATACATTAACACAGCTTAATTTTATTTACTTTACATTTTTCTTTTCCAAAAACCAACATTCTCGCAGTGATATCTTTTCATTTATCATTATGTTTTACCAACAGAACAAACATCATATGTATTAAACTTTATGTTTTTTACTATATTGTTAACCTGTAGTTACTTCAATGTCGTATAAGTGTTTGTGCACTATGTGTATGTGATGTTTTGATGTTAAAAATGTGAGTGTTCATCTTATTACGAGTCATATGATGCATATGAAGAAATTCCTTATTTGGTATTTCTTCATTGCACACATTTAAACATGAAATATATTTTTTTTAATAAAAAAATTAAATTGAACTCAATAGTTTTGTAGATATAAAATTTGTTTAGATTTATAGTTCATGTAAACCACAAATATTAAAATATTTCATAAATGTAATTAATTAAAAGTAATTTGAAAAATATATACAAATTTATTTTGCAGACTATTGTACAAGAACTGTTTTGAATATGTAGTCTATACTAAAAAGACTTACAATTCATTTCAAGCAATCAACTGATTAATTTTAGCACTGCGAACATATTGCTGAATTAACATATAGATCAGTGGTGGAACTTCAAAATTTAGCTCATCCATTACAAAACAAAACAGAATCTTTATTCACATGAAAAAAAATTGAATAGTGCCCCCTCTACCAGAGAATTGTGAAATTCCATACAATGAAGTTCTGCCGCTGCATGCAACCTGGTTATATTATTGTTATTTGGAAAACCATTTTAACCATTAATAATAAAAATAAATATATTAACTATGGGCACCTCATTTTGCTCACAACATATTTCCAATTTTAAATTATACCCTTGTATTATATATCATGCCTTTTTTCACTAAGAATCGTTTTTTGCTTATGTATTTTAAAGTAATTGAAAAAAATAAAATTCACCAAATTGTTACCATGTTTCTACGACAAAAAATAGGGTTTTCAGAACTGTCCTTGTACGTATAACACATTTATTACGCCCTTTATTAATTTTAAGACTTCCATGTTTGTTTTATAGACAGATTTTTTGAGTTCTTTAAAGATTTTCTTATGTTCCCAGGATGCTCGATCTCTGGGCCTGAGGGCTGCAACCTTTTCATATACCATTTGCCACAAGAATTTGGTGATGCTGAATTAATGCAGATGTTCTTGCCATTTGGCAATGTTATAAGCAGCAAAGTGTTTATAGACAGAGCCACAAATCAAAGCAAATGCTTCGGTATGTTCAATTTTATCAAGTCCATGTACCGAACGAACTACACAAGATGAAATATACTTGATATTCATTCATATATTGTAAAAGTTTTATTTACTTTATGATATTTTTTTTAAGGTTTCGTGTCATTTGACAATCCGACATCTGCTCAAGCGGCTATTCAAGCAATGAATGGCTTCCAAATCGGCATGAAACGTCTCAAGGTTCAATTGAAGCGACCCAAAGATGCCAACAGACCTTACTAACCCAATCTAAGCTCAATGCCTATCACCAAATTGGTGAAAAATTTCAAGCCAAATCTTGAGAACATAGGTACATAAAAATAGAAAAATCTCAATTTATTTATAAAATAAGTATGTTACATTTAATAAATGGCATTTCAGATTATATTCGACCGACTAAGGATACATCAAGGTCAATATTTTAAAGAAGTTCTGTTATGAAATTAAATTTATATTAAATCAAATGTCAGATATAATTGATAATTTGATAAAACTCAGCCGTATAAAAAAATCTTTATAGTAAATTTATCGGCAAACTTAAAAGAAATATCACTGACCCTTAAAGGAATTATGATTGGTAATTAAATTTAAAAAATATATATATATAATTTTTTGGTATATATTGACATATATATCAAAATAAATTCGCCACTTTGGTAAGTATACTAGTTAGAATAATAACAAAAATCAGCTTGTAGGAAGCTTCATTCTTATCATTATTATAAATTATTAAATGATTAAACTATTATATACATTTTATTACCATTATATTGATTGATTGATTGATTGATTATTACTATTATTATTATTATTATTATTACAATTAATATTATTAACTTTATTATTATTATCATCATCACAATATATTATTATTATTATTATTATATTCTCATAATTGATAAACTTACTATTATACCTTAGTCATATTGTACTTATTTATTGATTGATGAAGTATCAATTCTGAAGAGTTGATATTTTGCTTATTCTTAAGCCAAACTGATTATAAATTGTAACAAAATATATATATATATATTATAAATATAAAGAAATCGTACTGTAATATAAACATATATATATACATATAAATATAAATATAAATAGAAAAAAGGGTTCTAGTCATCATATACAAAAATAATGTTGCCCCAAAAAATTTGTTCTGTAATGTTCGGTTCATTAAAGTGTAAATCTCATTACCTTTATACTTACCCTCCATAAGTGTTAAGTTCCGGATAAGGTTGACTTGTAAATGTTTGTCAGATGAAACGCGCTAGTGAACTGAACATATTTACATGCATATATATTTATCTCGCGCACGAGATTTAAAAATAAAAATGGAAATTCAATAAAGAGCATCTATTTTGTTAAGTAATATTTAAAAAAATAATAATATCGAAGAGAATCGTAGAGTGAAACGGCTGAGATATAAAAAGGAAGAAAATTAAACAATTTTGTGCTTGTTTATATCCTAGTACAAATTTTGAATGAAAATCGCTTTAATATCACTGTTTACGTCCTAGAATTTGTCATTTCACGCCAAGAGAAGCAAGCATGAGCACCGATTGGGAGCTCGATGAATTCCAAATGTGCTGTGATAAAAAATAAATTTAAAGAAACAGATAAACCAAATCAGCGTATAAAATTAGATAAAAGCCGCGTTTCTCGTGCCGAGTGCGTCGGGCGGGCATGCGCCCACCTAGCTTGCACTTATGTTTTAATCAATATTATATATAATATATATATATGAATATATATATATTATATATATATATATGTATATATATATTTGTATATATACAATAACAAAATAGCATAATGTTTCTACTAAATTTTAGAATCGTAAACCAAAAGTACCAATATAATAATATATATATATATTATATATTGTATGATGAGAAAATCAAATCTTATACTGATAAAAACAAGATGAATGACTTGACGACGGCGATTCGTCTTGGATAAATTAGTAAAAATGAAAAGTAAAAGTTTTAAAAAAGTTAAAAAAAAAATACAAAATATATCGGAACGTGAGATTGTAAATCACGATAATCTGAATATCTTCATATAAAACAATTTTTAGGTAAATACAATTGGATAGGTGCTGCCGGTGCAGGGCCGGCCGCCGGGCGCCCACGCCTCTAGTCAAATTGCGGCCATTCGTAGTATAGACTATTTGCAACTAACAAAATTATAAAGTATTCTAGTTTATTCTTATATAGCTTTAAGATGATTACTCGCTAAGGCCACGATGATGACTTTAGTGGAGAAAATTTTATCAAAATTATATATATATATATATTATTATAAATTCATTCATTGCATAATGGTTAAAAAATTGTAGTGCAATATTTATTTGCTTTTACTTTTAACTTTATTATATACTAAACATAAATTTGTTGTTAGATGCTCTTCTGAAAAACAGAGCCTAATTTTTTTCTTTCTCAGTAACAATTCTTTCATTTATTACTTATAGTTTTAGGAACTTGTTAATTTTTTTATTTTATTTATTTTGTTACTAACATTGAAAACGTATTTAATTAGCATTCCATGCTTACTAACATTCCTAACAATTATTAAATTTCATGTTTTTTTATTGACTGGATAATCTTTTTTTGAAAATATTTAAAGATACAATTAGAATACAATATTTATAATTAATTTATTTCTTATTATTAAAATTAAATAAACTTACTTTTAATGTAGAACTTTCTCTTTACGTACGGTAACCGAGCTAGGTACACCTAGTCTTAATTCGGCAGTTCGAAAACATACAAAGTAATCTAATATGCTAGGCTAGGTCACTAATATTTCGAGGCCAAAACCAAAATAATCATATTGAAGATAGTAGAGAAGCTCAGACAGCGTGATACGGATGCGAATTTGTCGCTGCTTGATGCTGAAAGCAACTGCTGGAAATGATTGTTTTGAATTAAATTGAAAATACCCCATTTGATAAAATCGCGCAGTGAAGTGATTCTAGGATACAGGGTATGCTTTGCAATTATTTATGTGTAAATGTTTTTCATTCAATGGACGTCGCGTGTATGCTGATGTCTTTATACGCTCCACATCTAGATATAAAAAAAACTCATTGTTTGTGCATTTTCATGATTGGCTATAGGGTGAAAGGTACGACGCCAAAAATATTAAATTCATCGAAACGTTATGTTATTACAATACTTGAAATTATTATCTTCTAAACGGGCACAAATTTCGTCTCTTTCCCTTAACGACTGTATGTATCTAAATATGTATATGATCACACAATATTTTCTTTTACCGATACATCCATTATATTGTAAAAAGCCCACTAAAAGTAGAGTTGCATCATGAATCTCATTTTATTAATCACTTCATTTGAATTTGAATTTGCGTGTGATTTGTTTTAAAAAAATATATATGAAAAAATGCACATTTCCTCCAGTTATCATGTCATTTAATTAAAAAAAAATATTAAATAAAATTGCCAATGTGTTTAAGCCATCTCACTCTATTGGTGAGCGTGGTTCATATCGGCATTTTCTAGTCACTTTTTTATTCTAATCATTCTTGTACCTATAGTACCTATTTTAGTAGAACATGGCAGAAATGCCTTCAACCATGTAAACTCTTTTATCTAATGATAGATATAACTCGAATTATTATTGCAGGAGATGACGTAGACTATAATTAATGCATAATAGAAAAATTAAAATAAAAGCTTTCATAAATTGAAATAAATGTTATGACAAATATCATTGATGCTAATTTTGTATAAAATACATCAAAAAAACGTATATAATATATTGACAAAATACTAGAAAATACGGCACTCAGCAGGAAAGTACATGAAAATTAATTTTGCCAAAATGAATATAAATACATACAAGATTTTGTCAGGACAAAAATCAAATGCCAATATTGTAATCACAACCCAATATTCTAGTAAAATATAAACTTATCATTAAAAAAGTGAATATCCTGGAACCATACATTTAGAGCTTTTTATATATCTCTAGACAGATTTAATGTATTGACGATAAGCCAAAATTTATATCTAGTCATATTTATTTTCATATTTAATTACATGTTATAATAAGAAACTTAATTCGGCACGTATCGTGATTTTATAAAGCACAATTTTGAATACCCAACGGTATGACCTATTTATTGCTTCTTCAGCCTCATTGAATTTATTATTTATGTTGAAATTTGCATATATTTAAAAAATATTTTTGCAAATATTTTTCAGATGTCCATCACCGAATTACAGTAGAGCCTTAGTTTAAATTACACAAAAATAAATTTGTTTAAAGAATATTGCTTACAAAATATGAACAATATTCTCTAAATGATTTTGGATGTATTATAAAATTAGCTATTTTTCTTAAAAACGCTAATCACTAGGAAAAATTTAGATATAAAAATGTTTATAACAAAAAGTACATAAATATACAAATAATACACCTTTATAAATCAGTTATAAGTTATGAGACATGATTCGTAATGTTTGTATATGGCATGTTATTTACAAATCCATAGATCATAAAAACTGTTATTATAATCATACTTTACAACATAAATGTGTTATAAACATTTTTTGTTATATAGTTGATAAGTGGATAATGCCCTAGAGCTTATATTACAATTTATATAAAATTAAATGAAATAATATGAATATCACTAAATAAGAATTTTTCACATTAAATTTCAGCTATTTCTGTTTATGTTTTGGTTATTTTAAGTCAAATTGAAACATAAACGTCACGGTATGAAATGTATTTCTCATTATTTATTTCAAAAATATACATATATATTAAAATGTTCTTTTAATTTGATAACATATCAAGAACAAATTCAAAATTTATAGTGATAGTATGCATGTGGTATAACTTATCGTTTGATACTCAAATCATGCTTTTTAGAAATTTGAGTCTAGATGATTATTATATGAATTTATTTATTGAAAAAAACTATTGTTTTCAAATCACACGGCACTATAATCGAATTGAAAATAGAAATAATAAAAAAGATACGATAAATACCAAGTTATGCGAATTCTTGGTTATAACAAAGGCTCTACTGTATTTGTTATGAATTTATTGATTGTTTTAATTTGATACATAATTCTGACTGTGCATTATTAGAAAATGTTCCTGTTAATATTATATCACATTTACATTGAAGACGGGTCCAAATGACTTTTACGAGGGGTTATTTTCAACCCACTAAAGTTACATGCATTGATGGTATGTGTGTATGTACTTATATAAAGTCAAAAAATAGTTAAAAAGCCCCTCTTCAGGAAAACAGAGTATTATCACGAGAAGCGTTGTCATTAAAGTTTGATCTACTGTTTCATTACATGCCTGTCTATAATAAACTTATTGAAATCATGTTATGTAAAATATACTATTTTAATTAATTCAATTTTATTAAAGTTACATTAACCATTTTTGTAAAATATCTTCAAAAATTCTAAAATCATGACATTGCACTTCTTTAATTAATTTTTACATAATTATATATTGATTATTGAAATGAAACATAGTTTGTTATAAAAATGTATGCATTCATAATAGATTGTAATTTTCTACATGAGGTCTAATATGTTGCATGCCCATATTTTTTTCAATTATATTATTATATTATTATTATATAATTGACCTTGTGTAAATTTACTTACAAACTTTTAAAATTAATTGATTATTTATATTAAACAAACACTAATTTACGTTTAGCAAGCTAGAATTGTAATGAATGATAATAAATAATTTTAATTATATTTTTGGTGAATGTTATTCAAGAACCCATTCCTTCCTGTGTAAAAATGTTGAAAATCCCACAAAAGAAATTTCTTTGAATAATGAAAAATTGGTGTTTTTATTATTTTGAAAAAAATGCCATAAAATTTAAAAAAAATCCAAAAAATTCTTTGACACCAGGTGCGAAAATATACTTTCTCTTCAAATAATCGTGCTTAGCCTAGTCAAACTTATTGGCAAAATAAGAAACAAGCAGCGGGTTGCAATGTTTTTGGCACTTTTGGCAAATGTATTTAATTTGGCGCCCCTCTATTATTCCTATTTTTACTACATCGAAAGAATTTATTTCATTTAAAATTACCAGGAGTGCATGTGATTTAAGAAAGTAAAAATCGGTAATTAAATTTTCAATTTTAATTTCGGATTCTTAGAAGGTACAATATTCTGAATGAAATTACCAGAAGTGCATGTGATTTAAGAAAGTAAAAATCGGTAATTAAATTTTCAATTTTAATTTCGGATTCTTAGAAGGTACAATATTCTGAATGAAATTACCAGGAGTGCATGTGATTTAAGAAAGTAAAAATCGGTAATTAAATTTTCAATTTTAATTTCGGATTCTTAGAAGGTACAATATTCTGAATGAAATTACCAGGAGTGCATGTGATTTAAGAAGGTAAAAATCGGTAATTAAATTTTCAATTTTAATTTCGGATTCTTAGAAGGTACAATATTCTGAATGAAATTACCAGGAGTGCATGTGATTTAAGAAAGTAAAAATCGGTAATTAAATTTTCAATTTTAATTTCGGATTCTTAGAAGGTACAGTCTGAACGAAATTATTAGGAGTGCATGTGATTTAATAAAGTAAAAATTGTTTTTCAATTCATTTTTTTAAATCTTAAATTTGTGCCCCTATCGCTTGCCCATTTGCCAATAGATTGCTACAGTACTGGTAACAAGTGGTGCAGTCAATAAATGGATCTAATTACATGTCACTAGTATAACATATGATTAGATAAGGGATACACGGTATTCATATTCAAATTTTCAATATTATTTCGTATCGTAATGAAAATTATGGAAGCTGGATATAAAAAAAGTATCTAACAGTTTAACTAATAAATTACACAAAAGTTTCATGGAAAACAATATTTATTCACAATTTAATAAATATAAAATCACATTTTAATAATTTCAATGTTTTTGTAGGCGTTGAAAATAATCAGATATTTTCCCTGTTTTTTTAGGTGGAATGTCACCTTCTAATTTTGAATCCGATTTAGATCCATTATCTTTGAAATCATTCTGTATATCATCCTCAGATTTATCATATTTATGTTCTAAATTCGTTTTAGAAGTTTTTATGGAATTTTTTTCTAAAAATGAAAGAACAACTTTTTTCTTTGCAGGACTCTCCCTTTTTGTTGAAGAATTAGATTCAGCATATTGTGAAACAGTATCAAAAAATGATCTAGACGTAGACTGTTGGTCACAAATGTTACTTGTTTCAAGAAATGTTTTGGTTTCATATTTTTTTAGTTCAGATTCATCGTTTTGAAGTTTGTTTTGAGTGTGATTGAGTGTTTCTCCTTTTAACTCAAGTGAAATAGTCTTGCTAGAATTAGGTTTTTCTGCATAAAAACCTTTGGTTGAAAGACTACCAAAGGAAAATTTTTGTTCTGTTTTCTATAAAAAAAAATTGTGACCTTTTATTTAAACTTCACATATTCAAATTTATAGCGCAAAAAATAGTTATTCTAGCCAATTTTCAATCACTTTAAAATCACAAATGTAATACTATGAAAATAATTTAAAATAAATTCGAAATTTTCAAAAAGCTTAACTAATACACAGATGTATATTCAAAATATGTACGCATGTAAAATTTTCAAAATGAATTAACAGCTAAAACATAATTTAGCGAAATAAATTATTACAATACTAAATATATTCAAACCTGGCTGTCTTTATGACACTGCAATATGTAAGAATAAAGTTGACTACCAGCAGCAGAAGACTTATGAAACTCAGACAAATATTTGTAAAGATCCGCTTAAAATAAAAATAAATAAATTTATTTGCAATTGCACAGCATTCTCATAAAATATTTTAATTTACATATATTATACATACCGATAGTAATATTATTTGTAGATAAAAAGTTATACATGTTTATAATATCATCCCTTAACTGAATATCGCCAAATGTATAATAAGCCATGGGTCTACGGGCAACACAACATGACATCAATTGTATGAGTGATTTTAAATAAGGTGATCCACGAAATGCACCACAACCCCAATTACCAGTAGCAACTCCAGGATAAAGAAAACCGGCTGTATTATCGTCTGAACACACTGAAAACCCAACCCAAGCCTGATCAAGCAAAAATATTATAATTTGATTAATAAAATACAAGAATATTCTGTAAAAAGATAAAGAATTGTAATAATACTTTTTTCAATTCTCTCATGATATATTCAGGTTTGTATTGAAAATTTGGATTGTTAAAACTCAATGCGTCAATTGCAATAATAGCACATTTGATTCTACCACTAGAATCTCGACTTGAAGAATCTTCATGATTTCCAGACCACAAAAATGAATCAGCATATCCTGTATAATCACTATATCTCTCACATCCTAGAAATGATCGAAGAATATATTCGATTAACATTAAATTAGAAAATTGAAATAAAATGTGTGATATAACAACATTATATAGTTGTTTCTTACCTAACATTAACAAAGCTTCATCCGGTTTAAGTACTTCAGTAAATAACATTGAAATCATAAGTTCTGGACATATTACGAATCTTATTTCTTCTTGAACACAACCATAACCTAAAACACCACCGCCTAAATATCTAAAATCAATATTAATAAAAATATACCGACTTTTCGTGTAACTTAACATTTTGACTCTTGTAATTGACATCGCATACGTACTTATTGGCGAAATCGACTTGCAAAAGTCCAATTCCTTCATTTTCTATAGTTCCATTTGAATTGATATGTAATGGTATTGAACCGATTTTCATATTTAACTTTGACCAATTGGGACATTTACTATTTTCCACTGAATTTCTTATAAATGTAACGACACCACAAGGCTCTATACTAAAAATAAATTAATTTTATAATTGAATCACATATCATTCATCTATACATCCTTTTGAATGCATAATAAATGTATAAATATTGAATGCAAATAAAATTATAATGATGATAACCAAAATAACGATTAACTCACCTTCACTACAAACTCGGCGAAAATAATGACAAATGCATTTTAATTTTTCTATTACACTTTTCGATTCCGAACATCTAAATAACCTGTAACATATAAAAAATTCAGATTTCAAAAAAATTGAAAATAACTGATATGAGACTATTAAAAACAAAATGTTTTAAAAATACCCATTAAAATTTATATCAGGATAAGTACAATACTCAGATTTAGGATTTCTAGAATTTCTCCTAGGAAATGTACAGAAAAAAGCATTAGCTAAAAGTGATGCTACTTGCTTCTGGCTTAAAGAAATAGATTTGTTACGATGCTGCCTGAAAACGTAAAAAATTCAAGTTATTACAATATATGTACATGGTCAATGAAATCGCAACACTTTGAAATATTGACATTTATATAAATTGTAAACAGTTTTCAATAATTTGAAACAAATTATTTACATCTTGTGTAAGAGGGAATAAAACTTTATCAAATCACAGAGATTTCGATTTGAAAAGTTATCATCGTTAAATAGAAAAATGGCTGATATACCATGACATGAAAGAAATCATTCGATTAGTGATTTAAAAGCAAGTATTAAAATAGTTTTTATATAATTTCATATGGTGATAAGCACTTCTTCATTTTACACCGTTTGCAATATTCATAACTACCCCATCTTACGGTAATTATAGCCCTTATCTTCTAAAGTACTGAGGTAACTGATTTTCTTTTTGTATTTATCAAAATGATATGTTTCCATACGTTTTCCTTTTGTCTTTTTTACTCAATAATTTAATTGAAGCCATATTTTTATATTTTAGTTTTATCATTCCTTGATACTTCACAATAGGGTTGAAATCAAAATTCCTGTTTAGCTCCCCAATGTTTAAATAAAGAGTTTCCTTAGAATTTTTTTTACCTCTTACAATTAGAATCAAAATTGTTTTCGAATTATTTTTTACCTTATTTTAAGTCTATATTATTGTGACTATTTAAAAAAAATGATCATAGTTTTTGATTATGTGACAAAGCTCAAAACTACTCTGAAAAATATGGTAATAAGTCAAAAACACACTTATTTATAAATTTTGAAAAAACTTTTTTCTAATATTTTTAAATATTTTTAGTTTTCATTATTTTATCGACGAAATCAAAATAATTAATACCATGATATAAAAAACATCTCCAGATTATACAGTTGGCAGAAATCTTAACTGCTTCGTACACACCTTATTTTCTGCGTCTTTCGCTAGTTTGCCATCGCATACCCGTGTTCCCATTGGGTTCAAAAAAATAATATTGATGTTATTAAAATAATAACATTTATTTTAATTTGAAGAAGTTTTATTTTTTTCAACTCATTCTGTCCGTCTGGACTTCACTTTATTAGCCAGGTGGTGTTTTGCTGATATTATTCTTTGTAATCGAATTTTCCAAGGCTTTATACGTATTGTTTGAACATTGATTGTTATTTTAATTTACTTATCACACTATTTTATTTATTTAATAAGTGAATTTGAATTTATTTTTGAAGTATTTTCAGAGTAATAATCTGTTTCATCGCATCATAGTACTTTTTACCGATTTATAATAGATAGTCTGTATTTTTTTAAAGCCGATAAATGCTTAATTTTTTTCGCTACTAATATTGCGTAATTCAAAAATTTTTGTGTTTTTCGCTGAAAACTTTTCCAAAAATCAACTTATCGTTACAAAACTTTACACAATCTTAGTGCGTTTCCCATAAAACGGAATAGAATGGAATTGAAGGTTTACAGGTGTTGCAATTTCATTGACTGCTACTATAACTGAATAGAAACAAAACATATTTTAATAAAATTACCTTAATAATGGAATAGCATTTGGAAGTATTTGAGGTAATTCTAAAGCCAAGTTGATCATTGAACGTAAAGTGTACTTGAAAAAATGCTCAGTTTCTTCTTCTTCTAAATACTAAAATAGATTTTTTTTTGTTATTTGTTTATCAAGAAGTTTTGAATTGTGAATTAAAAAACAAACCTCATTAAATAACTTATGCAATGAGGTAAATTTCCAAGACGTTCGATATTTGGAATTGTATTCTAAAATTGCATCTTCTAATTCATAAGAATCATTAATTGGTTTAGATAATGAAGCAGTAATCAGATCCCAACGATTTTTCAGTACAGTGTGTCCATCCTGAAATATGAAAACAATATATGTACAAATATAATATAAGAAAATTTATACTAAACGCAGCTTAATTTACTTCTTCAACTGGATAAAAACTTTGGGGAGAACAAGGCATCCTAACATATTCTCTACTCCATATATCTTTCCCTTTTTGAGGCGATGGACAATTACTAGTAGAATCACTGGGTCTTGATTTAGATATATGATATAAAACAGTATGATTATACGCAGGTATTATTTTAGGGAATTCTGATACATCGAATGGCGAATCAGTTCCAATAATTTCAGTAATAGGTGCACCACGCCAACTCTGAGATGAACATTCATTATTCCGTTGAACATCAAATTTTCTGTCAGGAGCTGTGACGAATAAGATAAACATACTTTAAGTAAATCAAAAATGTTTTAAATGTATTTTATAAAGTTTGTTAATACCAGATTTTTCGTCATTTGAAAAAGGATCAATTTCCATGCATTCTTCGATGTCTTCAATGTCTTCAAATAAATCAGGTGAATCCATCAAAATATTTTCAGACATTTTGATTTCTGATAAATCCTAAGAAATTAAAACACTTGGGTGTTTCAAGTTGTACAATTTTTAACAATGCGGGAAAGTTTAGAATAAAATAATTTTCAGTTAAACGAACTGTCATTGCACTTCGCCGAATGCGCGCCTCATTGACGTTTGTGGCCATAAGATTGTGAGTCATAGGCATACACTTTGCAAATTTTACAAATAAATATTTCAATAAAACAATTAATTTATACAAATTAAAAACAAAAGAGTATAAAAACCTTTGAATTAATCTATTTCAAGATCATTATTAATAAATTTGTTTCAAAATAAAGTGATCGTGGAAAATTTTTTTGAAACACCAAATATTATAAATAAATTTTATAAGATTAATTGATTACTCAATATTTCCTTAATTTAAATGTGTATTTGACATTTGAAATAAAAAAAATTAAATAATTCAAGATAGAAAAATTTTCATATTCCACAAAGAAAAGCTCATCGATCGGAAAATGTCTGATTTAAACACAACAATAATAAAACGATTCGTTATAATATTATATATAGGGTGACCATATTTCCCAGGACCCAAAACGGGACGCTCCCCAAAAAAATGCCCCCCCCTATATAAAAAAAAATGTGTTGCATGTTCAAAAAATTTCCCTCAATTAATATTGTTAAGGAAGTACACTACCGATGAAATTTATTTTCCCACCCATATTTTTCCCAATATCATAAATTTATTAACGAATTTATTACTCAAAATAACTTTTAAACAATGGATAATATAATTTTAAATATATTTAGAGCAGGGGTTCCCAACCTTTTTGTACTCTAGAGCGCATTCTAAAATATCGGTAGGGTGGCGGGCACCACCTATTTTTGATCGACAAACTTCTTCTATAACTTCTTATTTTCCCATAATTTATTTTCTTATATTCATAATGTATTAATAAATAATAAACAAAAATGTTTCAAAATAGTAAAATTATTATTCAAATTACATACACACAGAGAAACGTATTTACAAAACGTAATAGTGGCGGGCACACAAGAATCGTTCAGCGGGCGCCATGGTGCCCGCGAGCACAGGGTTGGGAATCCCTGATTTAGAGAAATAACCACAATCAGAAGTGACAGAAAATATTTTTACGATTTTTTTTCTAATAAGAATAGAACTATAGAAAAATCCATCTTTTTTGTTATGCCATATTTTTCGTTTCAGTTAATCGAATTCTTTAATTTTTCATTATTTTCTATTGACGAAATAATTTTTAATTCAAAAATGCATTAAACATTTATTTTACTTTTAGTTTTCATAAAAAAAACAGCGTTTGAGTTTCGCACTTTTTGCATCATGTCTATCTATAATTTTTTTATTTTTGGAAAAGTTTTCAGCAAAAAACAGTGAATTTTTTAATTACACCATATTAGTGGTGAAAAAAATAATGCGTTTTTCGGTTTGAAAAAATGTAGGCTATCTTCAAATAACATTTTTGAAAATATTAGTTATTTCGGTTGAATTTTTGAGCGATTCTTTAAAAATCGAAAAAATCTAGCAATAATACAAATCAAAACATGAAATTAAGACTTCAATTAAATTATTGAGAAAAAAGATCTAAGGAAAACGCATTAAAAATATAATTTTGATAAATATTCAGTCATCTTATGGCCATCAAAATATGTGAACCGGCAAAACGGGACAAATCAAACTATTTTACGAAAACGACGGGACGAACGCAAGACGCGACGAAAACGGGACTGCCCCGGCGAAAACGGGATGTATGGTCACCCTAATTATATATTTACTTTTTTTTCAACTAATTAATAAAAAGTTTAAAAAAAAATCCAATACCTTAAAAAAAATAAAATCAATGGCAAGCAAAAGCGCGTTTTTTCCGACAAACAAAAAAAAAATCGAAAATCCACATTAAAAAAAAAAAAATCACGGTAGCAGTATGTCGACGCCGCATAAAAGCAGCGAAAAAAAGAATTAGCCAGGAGAAATCTGTAAATCAACAATTCGCCACTTATAAACTAATGGGGATGGCGCAGTTAGGCCGTGGAACGTGATCGAACATTTTAACGGGACTTTTCTGTGGCGCATTCGCAATCCTCTTGTTTGCGGAGATCTCGGGCGCCAGTATTTCCAGCGTTGAAAGTGCGCCTTTCGAACGTTTTATTTTTTAATTTGAAAAAAAAAATCAATCGTTCCACTGAGCTTTTAAACAATTATTTTTAGATTATATAATAACTCTATATACCGATAGTTTGAAATACTTTCATAATTTTCGTATTATAGACAGATAAATTTTCAAACTACATACTTACATACATATTTGAAAAAAAAAATCTGCCTGTGGCGCTAATGTCTCTGATTTTGAAAAAAAAAAAATGCTATTCAATCGTCTTGTTTTCATTAGAAAAATTAGTATTTTTAGTACATTTCTTTGATTTCTTATTAACATCGATACTTTTTTTGTGAAAAAATTCGCCTGCGGCGCTATTAAAAAAAATTTGATAAAAATATTAAATCATGGAAAGTTTGATAAAAAATGCGAACTGACACCTTTTTTTTTTCAAAAAAAAGTAACTAAATATAAGTCTTATTTTTTGAAAAAAGTGTTTTAAAAATTAGGAATTGCCTCCACCCTGCAAATTTCCTGAATCCGCCGTTGCACCAGTAGTTTATCATGAATCTATAATTGACTATCTGTCAGAAAAAAAAACTTAAAAAAATTAAGTTTCCAAAACTGGTTATTTTCGGAAAGCGTGCAATTGATAGGCTGTAGTTTATAGTCTATGTAGTTTAGTAGTTTGTAACTATCTACATATATATAGATGATCAATTATAGATTTATGGTCAACCACTGGTGCATTACCTTATACACTCAAAACTCTTTGTACACGGTTCCGAAATAACACAGTTCAAAGAAAAAATAACCGATATTTTTTTTTAGACTGTTTTCACTTTAACACTGCATATAAAAAATGTATTACTATTATACCACAATGGTAAAATTTGTTGCAAGCCAGTATACAATTATAATTATGAAATTTTTTTTTTTTTAATATTTTTTTTTGATGATTTTACATGGCAGGAATTTTTCATATTACACATTTTTTATTAATTGTAAGTGTATTTGGATGTAATTTTCACTGATGGAACCTATCTCAATTCGTGAAAAAAATGTATGGTTGCGCACCATACATTTTTTCACACATTTTTTACACAGTGATCTCTGGAACGTATTTCCCGTATAAAAGAGGATTCAGTGTATAATATAAGTAATATTCACATTATTTAAAGATCATATGAAAATGATTCAGACTACGCCCCGTTCAAATTGTTAAGCTCGTATTAAGCAAACAGACACACCCTCCACTCATTACGAATGTTTTTTATATGACGAGCGGCCTATATTATGATGTTTAATATTCTCGATAAATACTCAGTTAACACGAGTCTCAAATTCAATATTTGGCAAAGGCTTTGTACCATTAAAGAGAAAGACTAAGTGTGTGTGCGTGTGTGCGTGTGTGCGCGTTCTGTTAATAACATTTCATATGACGATGGCTCTTTACATCAATCCTTTTTGCTTGACAATTATTCGTTGGAAATTTTTTTATTATTAAAAAAATGCCACCTGTTCACTGCAGAATTGACGTGGGTTGTTATTCTTTCTCTCCCGTGTGTATTTTAAATCTAGAACAGCCCGGAGCAATGGAAACGTCAGGATAAAAAAATATATATTAAGGTAGACTTACACGGGGAAGATATAAAATTTGTTTTTCATTGAAACCGTTCTACAGTATTTGCATTATCGTGATTTTAATTTGAAAACGTTGCCGATTATTTTTATAAATTTCTGAACGAGTGGAATATTCTGTTGTTAAATGTAAACGAAGCTTTATGAAAAGCGATTTCGCTTTGTTCACCTTGTGATATGACAAAGTAATGGAATATAACTCTGTTATATATTATTATCGAAAAAAAATATTCTGTATCAAATCAAAAGGTGTTTCACAATATTTATTTTGCACAAGAAGATAAACGACGACAATTTCGCAATGAGCTTTTTTTACAATTTTCACTCGAAAGTTTTTCGGGTGATACTAACCGAAAAAACCTTGGTCGTTTTACAGTTTAAACTGAAACTACGTAATAAATATCTTTTCCGAAAAGAAGAGTGTAAACAAAATCGAGTCTTTCAGAGACCACAGTTACGGCCATTAGAAGCACACCTCCCCAACGAACCGCCACTGTTCTTTTGTGTCACCCTGTATGGCTCTAGTTTTCCTCTTTTTTGCTTTTTTTTATTCAATTCCACAACACGTGTTCGAAGCAGCATATTTTCACACAGCGAGAAGTGCATCTATCACAACACCAAGAGATTTCACATCGCTGCACTCGAATGGTTATTACACATGACCGTGCTCCTATCAAGTCGAAACCACATGACATGCACGAAACAATATTTAACCATCCAATCATATGTAGCTTATATATTGACGACATTTTTATCAGAATCAGATTCCATTAAAAAGCTTGAAAAACTAGACTTTTCAAAGAATTTTAATTAAAAAAAATAATATAATATAGTAGAATCTTTGTTATCCGAACTTCGACTATCTGGATTTTCGACAATCCGGGTTGATCAAAAGAATATATATGTATATATATATATATATATTTTTTTTAATAGCATATTTTAAGATTTTTATATAACACACATCCAAAACTTACAAGTATGTAAAAAAATATACTGACTCATGACAGACTCAACTATGAGGGTGATCAAACTAATTGTAAAACCTGATAGGATTTTTTTTTTTAAATAATCTTTACAGCTTATAAAATGATAGTAACATAATTTATTTTCAAAAAATAATTGTTTTATGCAAAATAAAACAATTTCTATTTTTTTTAATTTGGATTTAAAACTACTCACAAATAATGTTAAAATTATGACTTATTAATTATTATCTTGGGAATCGATGAATACACAACCATGGCGATTTCATGTTATATTCATTAATGTTTACAGTATCAAATAACCAAAAATAATAAAATAAATAGACTGTAAGTACGTTTTAAAATACATAATGGTTGTCTGCATAATTTATGCACACCAAAAATTTATTTTGATAAATTAATTTAATTTTCAATAAGTTCATAATTTTTATTTGACATAACTTTTTTTCTGGTCTCGATTATCCAGATTTCTCGCTATACAGACCATCTTAAACCTTCTTTAATCCAGATAATCAAGATTCTACTGTATCTTTGTTATAAAAAAAATGAAAATTTGTTTTTAAAAAAGAAATGATTGAAGATTTAACCATATAAAAAACATTATATAAAACTAAAAATCTAGCACCCAAGCATCGCTCACAACTGTAGAGCGCTACCATTTTCGCCCGGATGAAGCATGAGGTTTCGCGGCGAGCATCAATCTCCAGGCTTTCCACGAATTTTCCGGCACGGCTAAAAGTGTGAAAAGCATTATCGGTAGAGATCTCGGCTCGTTAAAGTGGTCCATTAGCGGGTGCGGATGTGACGACATCGGTCACACACGACGAGCGTCGCCAACTCGTTTGCCGGGAACGGTACCTCGCGAAGCCCTAATGAAATATACATTAGCGAGCTGAATGGAAGCTTCTCTTCACCTGGTGGAAGGGTACCCCGGTTAAGGTGGGAATTGTCGGATTTTGGTCGGGGAAATCGGGATGGTGTGTGCTGTGTGCGGGGATGACTCTTGAGTGTTGGGTTCGGATTGGTTGTTGATGGTTTTTTTTTTTTTTGTGATCGTGATTGTGATAAGTCGTTTGGTGAGGGGTTGTTGTTGATATTATAATGTTTTGATAGTATTTTGAAAATAATTGTCTTGAAATAAAATGATCAAAAAAATTTTAAGGATTTTAATTTCGTAATGTATTTTTTTGAAATAGTTTTCGTATAAAATGTTCGAAATTGATAATATTTGTAATGTGTTTGATGAATAATAATTTAAATAATATTTTCCTAAGGATGCAATGGTATCTTGCTTCGAAAAGTGGTATTGTGAGTGACAAATTACTATCGCGACAGTGTATCAGTGCCACAAAGCGTTCCGACATTCTTCCCATGCTTTAAATTACACACCGGTATAAATTTCACATTATTTTAAAATTCAAATATTTATGTTTTCTCAAACAAAATCATTAACACAATCACAATTGTTCTTCAAAAAATATAAGTATAACTACAAAAAAAATCAAAATTGAATTTTCATGTCAATTGATAACTTTTCACGCAACAAATTTCACTTACACCAATATTTTTTCAAAACATAAATTCAAAAAATAATATTCACTCCGGTTTACAAATCTTTGGACTTGGAGATATAGGGTAAAACGAATTTCACGTACACACCCACAACTCGGTTAAGAATGATACTCTCACAGCGAGTAAGCGACTAGCCTGACAGCTAAGCGAGAGCATCCACCCACCAAATAGGGGTGAAAATGAAAATCGTGAAAATTTCACACGAAATAATTCAATTAAACGTACCGTAAACACGAATTATTTCGATTCACCGAAGTCTCGTATGCGATCCGTCATGTTTGCCTTTCGAATTTGACGCACGTGAACTCGCTCGAAGCTAAATCATTTGCATGCCAATTTTAAATTCAATCACTATCAAATCTAACTCACGTTTTCTCTAGAGCATTTTTTTTATATTTCTCATTGTATACTTGTATCTTATTGTATATTAATAATCAATCAAAACAGACTTACGCTCACGAACGCAAAACAGATTTACGTTCACGTCAATATGCTCATATAATTTGTCACATTGATTGATGAAAATGTGTTTTTTTAAAAAATTAAATCATTGAACTTAAACAAATACAAACTAACACATATGAAATATTGTACTTTTAAAATCATTCCGCTTAAATCTCGGGCCGAACAAAATCGAAAACCGCGACTCCACTGTACACCACCTTACCACACTCAACATCGATTCACGAAAACACTCAAATTACACATTTTGCGATCGCTGCAAGGGTATGGGCTTTGGGGTGAGAACAACCCCGCGACTCTTAGCGTAGGCGCTTAGGCTTAATGCAGTCGTCAAGCGATTGATGGCAAGCCCTCCTAATGGACGCCCCAGGTGAGGCTCACAATGCCCCAAAGTAGTTTAAATCGGTCTTCATTTCAGACCGACGATCTTCAATTAATTATGTGTCGCGATATAAACGCACGATGATATGTATTTTCGGTTCGATGAATTCGTTTTGCATTTTTTGTAAGTAAATATTGCATGAATGAATGTGTCAATGTGAAAGCGTTGTCGTTTTATTGTTGAATTGTTAAATCGTAACACTTGAAATGAAGCGTGGCGTGAACAATAGAAACCGGTAACTCTTTCATTGATTCAAGCTTTTCGAAGATAATTCGAAACGGAATGGTTCCCCTTTAAATATGATGTTATTTTAAAATCAAAATCTGCGAGACCTTTTCAACGTTGCGTTGCGCACAACGCAAACACGCCGAGACGAAGATTAGCCATCGGGGTTGAAATTGGCGAGGGTTGCAACAGAAACCTCCGCGTTATATAATTCAATTAAAACTCGACTAATACACCCATTCATTCATGATTTGATCATATTATAACATACGAAATCGTTTAAAAAAAAAAATCAATTTTCAATAATTCTCTGTTGAACATTCTGAGATTTGTGAAAATGGTTCTGGGAGTCATGCGGATACTCCTAAATAAATAATTGATTAATGACGGCCTAGTCTTCAGCCCTGGTGTGGTATGGATGAAGATGGATTAGCACTCGGGCGTGCGACAAACGCCTGTCCTTTTGTTCCCTCAAGTGCTGTGGATGGCAACATCGCGTAATGTACTCGGCAAATATTAATGCGATCATCAGTTAAAACACTTACATACGCTCGAAAGCTTTTATTCGTGACAAATTTTATTTTTTGAAAAAAAGCGGAACGGTCGCTTTCGGTTTTGCGTGCTGTTTATGTTCGAGAATGGAATTAATGGCGATCGCGATATTTTTTTATAATTTATTCAAGGAGTTTTCGGAAAATACGAATGTCTTTTCGATTTGAAATTATCCAGAGACTAAAATACGTAATATTTTTTTTTTTGTGACAACTTCTTGTTTTGCAGTAATACTTGTTGAAATATCATCTGAAATGTAAATATTTGTTTACAAATTTATGAAAATTATGATTGATCATGAAAAATAATATTTTTTATAATTTTTTTATGACGAATAGCAGGATTATCGTTTTCATTTCATTCTGAAATTTCATATATAATTTATTTAGCTTGAGTATAACAAATAAATAAAAAAAACAAACGATTCTAAATGTTTCAAAAAAAAAACCGAAAAGCAAAAAAAGCGATGATACGAAAATTTCACACTTAACACGCAAAATATTACATTACTTTTTTTTTTAATATCATCAAAATCGCTAATCAAAATCAAATTAGCACAATTATATTTACACCATTCAAAAAAATTCATAAAAATACCTCAACACAACCCAATACTTATCCGCCCACATCCACCCACAAAACATTCAAAAAAATACCTCAACACAACCCAATACTTATCCGCCCACATCCACCACAAAACATTAAAAAAAACACCCACACCGTAGATCAATCGCGACAAACGCCCACAATTCGCACATAATCAGATCTTCGCATCAGATGAACACACACACCATACGAATTCCCCAGTGTGTGTTTTAATTCGATGATACGTCACGGATGACGAAGCTTTGCGCCGGATCATGGGAAGCGCAGTATCGGTTCGCGGTCCACCCGGCCGGTGTCAGGGGTCGTTAAATCGCTACACTAATCCCGTTGTCATCAAGCCTTCATCGGATGGCTATTATTTTCGGTGTATGGGGAATAAAGTTTCGACGGTGTCGGTGTTGGTGGTTGGGAGAGGAAGGATGCGCAATTTATGATGGGTGTTTTCCGATGGGGTGTCTGTTGGGATGCAATATTTTTTTTAATTAATTTTCGTTTTGCGGATTATGTTTTAGATGTAGTGGCTTTTTTGATGCAATTGGAAGGATTGTTATTTTGTGTCTGCTAAGTTGTGATAAGTGGAAAATGACTATGGAAAATAAATTTTGAAACTATTTTTTATTGTTAGCTATGGTTGTAGCAATTAAATAATTTTCTTTCACAATCATCTAATACTACCTGTATCATCACATGTTCATTAGCTTTAGTTTTTATTTATTAATTTTCTTGCCAAAATAGAAAAGCGCAAAAAAGAGCTGATAAATAAAAAAAGGAAAATTTGAAAAAAAAAAAAACGAAATCATAACCAAAACAACACAACAAAACCGAAAATAAGTAATTAATGAAAATTAGTTCATTTAATCCTAATAAATTTCCTTAGATTATAAAATAATTACAATAAGTGCAATAACTACGATAAGTACAATAGTTACAAAAAAAATACGTAATTTAACATTCACTTGAAAAAATAATAACAATAAAAAATTCAATTCAATTCTTATGGAAATTTTATACTTTTTTTCATAAAAAAGGGCATTTCCTTATTATTATAACTTATATCTTCATAATTCTCAAAATATTCAAATACTTAATGAAAGATGGATTTATCCTTCATTAAATGATTTTCAATCATCATCACATTCATTTACCACCCACACTATTTTCCATTAAACTTAAACCAACATACCTAACAACTAAACTTTCAACAACAAAACCAAATCATAAAAACTGAATTCAATTCACAATCGCATATCGATTAAAAACATTGCAGTTTTCAAAGCGACGAGCACTTGAAAAATGAAACGTTGTTTGCGAACGGAACGGTGCATTCGCCTGAAAAAATCTCGATGCAGAAGCGTTCAGGAGACTCCGTGGTGTGCAGACATGCACATATTGTATAAATTCAGCAAATATGTACTCCTCTGTGTCTGCCTTGGCTAGATATGTGCGCTAGTGTGCGGTGTATGGAGTGATGGCGATTGGACGCGCCGTGGGGTGGTCTACCACCCGACGGCTGTTACCATTCCCAACTCTGATGTGTAACGTTGAACGTGCGTCGATACATTATATCGAATATTTTTTAGCTAAAAAAAAATACATTTGATATTAAGAAAATACGAAGAAATTGATCGAAAATATAATTAGAATAGTTGCAATATCAAAAAAAAACTCATACACCATCCCAATTCTTGATGACATCGATTGATATTTTATTATTAATAAGAAAAGTATTTTTCATATAAATCATTCTAATAATAATATAATTTTAATTTAAAATAATAAATAACTTTTAAATCGAATTAAGCGTATTTTTTTTTAATGATATGTGCGTTAATGCAAGAATGCGTTTTGGATGATTTGGAATTGATCTTGTTTAAACCAGCGTAATCACGTTCTATGGTCGTTGTGTTAATATTATTCGGAATGTGTTAACACTGAATTGTGCATGCGACAATAATTAACATATTACGTATGTGCAATAGTACACAACCAGCAGAGGGCAATAATTTCACGATCTAGACACGCATAGCCGACTGTCTGATCAACCTGGGGGGGCTTTATGGCTACCGGCTGCCACGGTTCGCAAAGGATGCCACAATTTAAAATGGAATTATTATTAATAATTATTTATTTTGATATTTTAATATAGTTGATGGTTTTATGTATTGTTTTAATACAGTTATCGAAGCTAAAAGATATTTTATGCAGTCCGTAGATGGATGTGATGAGCTTCGGTATTGAGTTAAATTTTGATTAAGTAATTGGTACAAGATAATTTCATGTTATATTCAAAAGATCTTGTTTTGAAATAGACTTTATAGAAATTATATCATCATCATCATATGTAGCTTATGTAATTTCCCAAAATACTTAAATTTATTTATCTCATAAGGCTTTTGAACATTATTATATAACGTTCACTTTATAACAAAGTTTTCGTAATATCATAACAAGTAAAATGTATTATTCATTCCAGGGTCTTGAAGTGGAACTGGAGCAGGATCATGGAGCAAGTGGAGCAACGGGTTTTACTCGGAGTAGGAGTGGAACTGGAGCACGGAATTTAAATACTTTGCTGCTCTGATTTCAAATGTAAAATTGAAAAAAATAATTTAAAAATTTGAAAATGAAATAACGTTTTGTCCAAAAAATTGATATTGATCTTATTTTTAATTTTAATTAGATTGCATTGATTTTATCAATATTTTCTCTCACTTCATAGTGATACAGTTATATTATTTGTGTATTTTTATATTTCATATTGAATATTTTAATAATTAATTTAATTTAATGAAATTAACGAAATACGACTTGGGCTAGCGCGATGAGGTATAGCCTAGACTGCCGCATTTGTCTGGTAAGGCTTTGTCCTGCAGTGGATAACTTATAGGCTGCTAATGATGATGATGATGATGAATGAAATTAAAAGTGATCACTCCAAAGCTCTGATATATTTATCACTTATTACATAACAACAAAATAAAGATAAATTCCGAAAATTTTAAATACCAAACCATACCATAAAAAAATATCCGCCTACACACTTATCATTCAATTCCAAGAACAACAATAAAACTAATACACAAACTCATTATTATACATATTAATCAATATAATATTAAAAACATCTATTTAAAAAAATCCCTCCAACAACCCTGAACCGTGTGTCCACCGTTGTATTGAATCCAGTGAACCGTGTGTGTGTTTGTACACGCGGGGTGGGCGCGAACATGCGGATCAGCGCTACGCGGTATTATGTCGCAACACCGTAAAGGGGTGGTGGGCGGACATTTCCACCCACTTTCCCACCCACACTGGAGGGTGGAGGGTTGGTGCAGCGTCGAGTGCCCCCCCCCCTGGTCACCGCAAATGTACCCCGTTGGCGCAACGGCCGATTTGTTCGCCGCACGCGAACAACATTGCCAAATAATTAACCCGGTATGTAGGTGTGTGGTGCATTCGCATTATGGTGGGAATATGGATTGGTTTATTTGTTTTATGATTTTCAGATGATTCTGTGTTTGGATGATGTGGAAAATTAATAATGAGTGGGTGGAAATTGTTTAAAGCGGCGTATAATAGGTCTGCGTGATTTTGGTTGTTTGTATGGTTTGATTATTTTGTATAGTTATTGTCATTGTTTTCGAATTTTTTTATTTCGTCGTTTTTTTCTTTTTTTGCGAAGAATGTCTGTATTTGTATTGGCCACCATTGTGTTTTGAATTTGAAGTATTTTGTGTGTTTTGTGATGTAATGTCATAATTGGAAAATTTGTAATAAATAAAATTTATATTTTTTTATACAATAAATGAATATAAATACAATGAAAAAAATTTATATAACCAAAAAAAAAAAACGACGAATATTATCATAATTTTCCGAAAGTTCAAAAAAAAATAAGTATATTGAAGTAAATTTGCTTGAAATTTTATCAATAAATATTTGAAATCTATTATTAAATATAAGGTAATACACCAGCCAACCTAATCTCATGAATGACCACTGGTGCATTACCGTATTTTTTTTACAACTAAAATCGTCTCCATCAAAACTATCATTTACAATTCAAAACTTCCTTTAAAATCAATACAATAACATTCAATTCAAAACATCCAAACCTACAAAAAAAACAAAGATCCATCCAAAACAAATTTTCCCAACACACAAAAAGAAAATAAAAAATTTTCCTAAACGCCACCAGATAGCAGAATATGTAAATAGCTTCGGAACGGACAATTAATATTTCGACTTATCGGTGTTGCGGTGTGCGGGGGGGGCTACGACGTCGTAGCACCCTCGTAGAGAACCGTAGGGGTGGGAGTGGTTTGTGTGCAGATGGCGTCGCGCCTCCCCGCTCGCTGATTGGCCACCACTGGCTCCGCCCCTTGGCTTTCCAACACCAAAACACACAATAACTCCTCGTTAACTACCATCATTTTTCAGCATCAACGTTTTCGCGATTTGCAATAGTTTGTTGTTTCAAGAATCGTGTTGTTTTGTATGTTTTTTTTGTTATGTGTGTCTGAGAAAATTTGTGTTTTATTTTGTGGAAATTTTTCGGAGTTTTCTTTGGATTTTCATGTGAAAATTGGGAATGAATATATAAATATGGTTTTGTAGTGTATCGTTTTTATAAAAAATTTAGATTGATTGAAAGAAAATGAATATAATAAGAAAGTTTAACGATACAGTAAACTTTTCGTATGTTGTTCTAATCGAATCAATTTATATTATCTAGAAATCTAAAATTGTTTATTAAAAATTTATATTATTTGTAATTTTTTTTATATGATATGAATAATTTGAAGTTATCAAGATTGAAATATTATAAAATTACATGTGAGAAAAATGACGTCGGTATCGTAATTTTTTTTTTTTAATTGGAAATGTTACAGTGATTCCACAATTTTTTTTAGTAACTGAGGAAAATGTTTCTTTTATAACTTTTGAAATGTGTTTATTAATTTTGATATTTAACGAATACTTCTATTTATTGAAGAGTCATTTTCATTCAAAATTTTCCGCTAACGACTAACCTATTAATATTTTCAAAACATTTTATAACTAATACATATAAAAATCTAATCATTTAACAAACTTTCCTATCGAAAACCAAAAAAAACATACATTATCATTTCCCCAATCGTATTCAAGAACCATCCCAAAATTCAACTTTTCCATTCGGAAAATCCAAAACAAAAACCTTCACAAACCCAAAAAAAAAATCGTCCACAATTTACTGAAAAGCACCACATAAAGACGAAGACGAAAGGCGTACCGGGTTGACCCAGTCGTCGCGGGGTAAGAGGATGCATGACAAAATGGCCTGCAGACTCCGAAGTCGTATAGCCCAATCGCGGTCGTCTCGTTCCCTCCCCAGCTCCAGCCCCATCCAGATTGTTCCATCTCGCTCCCTCTGGCACTCAGGGAGGGACCACCCCCCCGAGAGGGATGAATCACATTGCGAGGGTGGGCATGATGATGCTGGACCGGGAGCACACCATCAGTCCACGCAAAGCTCTCGCATATGACGGATCACGACTGCCTCTCTGGAGGGAAAGTGGTTCGAAAGTGTTCAGGTGGTTGTTGTTGTTGGGGTTTTGCGTTTCGGGGGTTGTTCGATGTGGTTCGCTTTGGGTTCCCGATGAGTTTGTTTTGTTTTGAAGTCGGTTTGGGATTCGGTGTTCGCTTGCAAGTTGTAGAGCTGACGTCTCTTTGGGATAAACAGCGGCAAGTTCCGCTCAGAAGGATGGGGACAGGTGAATGTGGTTTTGTTTTGATTTTTTTTTTTGTTTTGTTGTTGTTTGTTGTTTTATATAGTTTTGTTGTTTTAGTTTTTAATATTTTCGGATGACTTATCGGAAATGGAATTCATATGATTTCATACAAGTAAAATAGTTTTACACGAAGAGTTTAGAAGATTTTTATTCGAAGAAAGATTCGTTGTGCGGAAAATTCATTTGAAACATAATCGGCCATGTTTCGGAAAATTTTATGTTATTGGCATTAGTTAGTTTTATTTCATAGTTTTCTCATATATTTCGGTTTAAATTTAAATTTTGATGTTTCTTAAAATTTATATATGTGTTCTCAAAACAAATAACATCAATATTTAATTTAATTAAATTGTGCAATATAAATTCTGAATTCTTTGATATTTTTTTGAAACCATGTATAATATAATAGAATAATCGAAATTATCATGTAATTTGTTTCAGGACAAAGAACATTTGATTTTTTATCCTTGTGAATATTCAACTTTCGTGATTTTTTAAAATGAATTGTCTTATCCTAAATTAATATACACTATAGAGTTATTTTTATTTCATAAATTATTAAAATTTCAATGCGTTAATGTGAAACTTTATAGCTAATGTTGACATCAATTTTCTTTTGAAATGAATAACTTTCATTATGTAAAAATGTTATAATTATTTTGTTTGTTAAATAATATTAAAAAAAACATGTTTATAATTGTATTTTCAACTATTTAATTCACAACAATAGTTATCTGTTAAAAGTAAAGAAAAAATAATACCGAAACGATATTTTTTTAATTCATAGAGAAATAATTAATATAATATATGCAAAATACATATAAACGCTTTCCAAGAGGCAATATCAAGACAATACCTCCTCACAGAATCAATCGCATTGAATTATTCAATACAACATATTCGGATTACGCATATAGTATGCATAAACACAAAGCACCACAATCGTTCCTTACATCCACAGTTCTACTTTACACCCCACAAATCCCTATCGCTCCTTTAGATAACAGCTCACAGGCAGAAAGTGGCCAAAGGAGCTTTGTAAAATACCAGCCAACAATAACGACAAACGACTCGGATGTATCCACACAAAACGACCTTTCCAACGTTTCCTATTAACATAAATAAATATTTAGTCTTTTTTTTTTTTTTATTCACGATTTCATATTTTTATTACCACCAGATTCAATGGTGAAAAAAATGAAAACAAAATTATCCTGATTTCAAGCTGTATCAATATTTTGTAATTTTTCTATCTAATTATTTAACTTTAACTGGTACAAAAAAATTTCACCAATTATCGTATTTTTTGAATTGTTATTATTTTGAAATAAATTTTTGTCAAAATTTATATATGATTTTCAACATATCTGTATTTCGCACAGAATATATTTCGAATACAAAGTGACGCGCATTTCCTCGGGAATCAGTTTGTCGGAATAACTTGAAAGCTCCTTTGCATGAATCATCCCCTGCAAATCCCCAGCTGCTGGTCAAACAAAACATTGGTCTTCCTTTGTGTTAAATCATTTTCGTGTCTGTTCGTGCTTTCATATAAGCACATATACGGGAGTGTGGGTCGCTATGAAACAGTACAAGAGATGGTTCTTCCCTTGGAGGACTCGGCTCAAGTCTCACCCTCATCTCGGCTCACACAACCGAACTTCTTATTACGGGTGCGGGGTAAATTGAAGCGTTTCCGACGAAGGAAGTTTCTCAAATTGAATGGGATGCATGATGGATTCTCTCACGTGAGATGATGCAAAACTCCCACATTAGACCGTCGTATAGTCGCGCTTTCACTAAATTTTATTGTAACTAACTCATCAGTTTGTAGGAAAAAATGTTAATATAATTTATGTTGTTTTAGGTGATCGGCTTTTTAGATATTCCATGCAACGTTTGCGGAGATCGTAGCTCTGGGAAACATTATGGAATTTACAGTTGCGATGGTAAGTTTTCCAATTGATTAGATTCTGGTAGAAGTTCTTGTTTGTGGATTCATTTTGTTTCTTTTTTTAAGGTTGTTCGGGTTTTTTTCAAAAGGTCTATTCATCGTAATAGGGTGTATACATGCAAAGCTGGAGGAGAACTCAAAGGAAGATGTCCTGTTGACAAAACGCACAGAAATCAATGTAGAGCCTGTCGTCTTGCCAAGTGTTTCCAAGCGAATATGAACAAAGACGGTGAGGTGATCCATTTTATTTTAGTTTTAGTAAGAATACAATCGGAAAATTTTCCGCCAGTCGTTTTTTTTTGTGATGGACTTACGGATATTGAATAACAAACGGGCGAATAGATTTCGTTATTTCTAGGGACTATTGTCAACTAAGAATCCATTATAAAAGCAATATCATACACGCTGTGATCCCATTTTGTCAAGCTGACGAATGGTCCTTTTTTCCGATGAAAAAGCAAATAAATAACTTGACGCCATATCAATAAATATCCGAACGCATTTGGAGGGTGAATGGAAAATTTTAATACGAAAACACGTCATGTGAAATAAACGATATCAGAATGTTTTCGTGAATATAAATTTGATAGTTGATGGTTTCGTTTGAATTAATTCGAAAAAAAAAGTTAGAATAGAGTCAACAGACTTTCCTTTGAGCATTAATCCCTCAAACATAATCCTTTAAGTCTCTTCCCTTTGAGGAAAGCGAACCATTTACAATAAGAGAAATCTCCTTTTTTTTTCGCGACAAGGCGAAAAAATTAAGAAGATATCTTATCCTTTCCCGAAAAAAGACTTAAGTTTGCTTTTTTTCGTGCGCTCGCTTGCCTTTTTTCTTTCAAAAAAAACCGGATTAATTTCTTACGATCTCCATTTCCACTTTGCGACAAGTTCATCTTCAGAAAGATCACATCACAGAAAGTTTTATCGAATCTATTTGCGTTCTCTTTTATATAAATATAAAGATATGTAGAAATTTCAATTGCACTTAATATGTGAAAGCTGGCATCCTCGCAGCACGTACCAACTTGATCTTAGAAGTTTGGTTCGAGTAACTTAGACAGCACTTGCGGTGACGTATCAAGTAATGTAACGATGAGACATCTGCGTCGACTATTTCTTCAATTTTATTAATTAAATACTATCATCTATTAAAATATTAAATTAAATTATCCTTTGATTCATTCGGTTTTAATAAATTACTTTATTAACAATAATGAATGCAAGAAATGAAAATTATTTAATTTTTTTTTTTTTTGAAAATTTAGTTCAATCTTCTTATCTATGATACGTTCGATTACATATTTTAAATTTCAAGCATATGAGTCAATAAATTTATTTTTCAATTCATCGGAATTAAAATGTAATTAACACTTAATCAAAACATTTCGTGAGAAACGTCGGCGCACGGCCCTCATTCAAGTGTCCTATAACTTCGACCCGCCTCTGCCGTCGAAGTTGAAGAAAGTTGTTCGGAGACACATCCACAGCTCCCAACTTGCCACATACCTTCCAAGTTGGCCGCCAAATAAAGGGTTGAAGACGAGGGTGTTGCAAAGTAGACGCCGCAAAACGGGAGAGGAGCGACACTCCCGGAAAATCATACTCGAAATCAAGGCCGGAAAATCGCTATTTTCCGCTTTTGGCCGGCTCGCCTCCTAACTTTTCAGGACGTCGATCGATTTTGTTGAAAATTTGAATGTGGATAGGTAAATTTTCGTGTTGATACAGTCCCTGGTCTCCCGGCGGCCAAATCAGCCAAGTCCAATAACGATGTGCAAACAAGGACCTCCGACTCTGCAAACTTGCTTCGGTGCCGTTTAATTCGGCCTCCTCTGATTCAACTTTTCGCTTTGTATACTTTGCCTGCTGGAAAATGACGTAAATTTTATAACAGTATATTATGGAAAATTTAAATCAAATGCAAAATACCTAGCTTTTGCTCAAATGAACTTTGATAGTACATACATACATATTGTATTGCATAATACTTATGATATGATATAATAAAATTCGAGAATTATTGAAGTTTAAATATATTTAAAAGTTGATTCTTGAATGTTGATCTTTTGATGAATTCCAATGCGACATTTGAATTTAATTCTAAAGACCTTTGACAAAATCATGTCTACGTTTTACAGTTAAATTGAGCGGGAAACTGTGTCGACGAAAAGCTTTGCTTTTCAAACTACACAACGTTATGAAAAAAAATCTGTTTAGAACCGAAAATTAAATGAAATTTTTTTTTAAATAAATTCAATTATTTATTTATTTAAAATTAATAATTGATAAGTCACAATTTTAACTTAAATTATTAATCTGAAGTTTGATTTGATAAAATAAAAATAACGGTTATATTATTTGTTAACAATTGAAGAAAAACGATTTTCAAAATTTTTCAATTTAATGTTTCATTCAATCGCGTATATTTAATATTTATTATAATTTATCGACAACGCAGAAGTATCACCCTGTAGACGGGGCGCGTCTGTATGAAAATACTTTGTTTGAGCCAATCTGATGTCAACCCCTATTTGTTTTAGCCTTACAACAAAGAGTATTAAACTTTTCAATTATCTTTTTATCGTGTTACCCTTCCACCGTCCCCGGGACTAAATTAATTTCGTCGACTTCGCCGAGTGCTTTCAGAAATTTTCCATGAGAACCTGCAGACATTTCAACTTGTCACTGTCGCCGAAGAAAGACAAAGACACTCCCGAGATTTCAAACGCCCGCATTTCCAAAGAATATTTCCAACGAACTTTATTTTTTTTATACGCATTATACAAGACACATGCACGAAAATCCCTATCATGTGTAACACACAGATCATGATGGCAAATACATAAAAAAAGCTTTAAAACACGCCGAATCCACAAAACATGTTCACCCACACGGACATCACTAAGCCGGCCGGTACGACTCTTTACACACCACCCACGCACATTTCCGATGTAATTAATTTCCAATTCCAAAGACAACGGAACGAATCAGAAACAAATCGCGCCCGAAACAATAACCAGGTGCTCGAAAGGGGAACGCGAATAGATTGGCTTATTTGTCACGGTGAAACATGACAGATCGCATGTGCTCCATACAAAAGCGCTCTGAATCATCACCCCATACGAAAATCGATGAGTGCGCAACATTCGGATTACACGCGTTCGAATCTGCGCCGTTTTTTAAATATTTTCGAATTAGTCGCCGAGCGGAAGGGTGGCAAATTAACGGGGTGGTCGTTGTTAAAAAAGAGCGCGATAAAACGGGAAGTTGGGGCATTGCCGGCGGTATGTACAGCGCTTTGCTTTCAGCCGCTTTCAGCCCGAGGGCCGCGGTGTCCGTCCGTCTGTATATCTGTATCTGTGTGTTTTTTTTTGCGAATGCGTTTATGTGTCGCCGTTGACGGTTTTAACTATTCATAAGCTCGTCTTTTTTTTTCGGTACGGTCGATTTGAGATGGCAGGGATGCGGATTGGTTTGTTTTAGTATCTGGATAGATTTTCTTTGTTGGAACTTTTGGAGATTGTATTTTTTTTTTTTTTTTTTTGAAAAAGTGTTTTTTTTATGTATTGAGTTTTTTCAAAATTGTATTAAATATTTAAAGCTCTTATACTCGATTTTATGTGATTTAAAATTATGTATGTTGATCTCATATTACAATTTATAAAAGTTTATGATAAATACAATAGCAGCAGATCGTATCACAGTGAGTGAAAAAATAAATACTCGTATTAATTTTTTTCTATACTGACGAATACGAGTATTTTAGTGATTTTTTGTAACAAATTTGCTTTAAAATATTATAGATAAAATTTATAATATGTATTTCTATACTAATTTTAATCAGTGATTAATCAATTAAATTTAGAAACTTTTTTCATGGCATTGCAAATGTGCTAAGTAATAACTTTATTTTTTTTTAACATTTCCAAACCGTAATGTGAGACTATTTTTTTTTATCATCATCATCATCATTATCATCACTGCTAGAAAAAACATCTCCAATTCTTTTGAAATTTTATTTATTTTGAAAATTTCCTATCAATACATAAATCAGATAATAAATTTTGATTTCATCCACTCATTACCAGTCTATCTTTTTTTTCACAATCTCCCAAACAAAACTCTAAAAACTATTCGAATTATTTTTAATTTTCCAACAAACACCAAAATCAAAACGACAAAACTTCACATACATCACACCACCGAAAAAAAAAATAAAATAAAATAAAACGAACAAAACCCGTAGCGAACCCTTATGGCCTAGATGTGGAGTCCGCGCTCACCTTCTCGACACCAAGGGGCGACGGGGGGCGGGAACGGTCGCACGTGGGCCTGCGCCCCGAGGGGCCCCAGCCCCTTCCCTCCCCCCCCCCTCCCCTCGCTAATGATGATGTGTTCAGCCTGCAGACTATTTCACTTCTGGGATACATCTTTCTCACTTCTCGATGCTCGGTGGGAGGCTGGGGCGCCCGCTCGCGCTCGCTTATACCGCGGCGATATGTACACGTTTTCTTCATTTCGGTTATGTCGTATAATACATTAAATGTGGATGTGAGAACCCTTAGCGACCTTCGGTGAAGGAGCGACCCGGAAACCCTTTCGGGGCGTGAAATATTCATTCGGAAGCCGACGCCCGCTTCGCTATGTATTGTTGCGCTCCGTATTATTTATGTGCTTTTTTTTTTCGCTGTTGGTACTAATTGATTTTGTGAATTTTTTGTTATGGGATTAAATTTTGAAAATATGAAATAATGAAACAATGAATATTTCAATAACATTCATATAAGAAAAACTTTTAAAATGTACTAGATGTGCAAGCGAAAAAATTTATGAATGTTTTGTATAATACAATCATAGATCTTGATTCATTTTCGCATTGCTATGAAATAAAGTAATAAAAGGATATAAAATACGGGTTGAGTTCTCGTTCTCTCGTTCGTTGTACGTATACGGATGTACGTAGATGTTGCTATGTATATTTTCAGAGAGATGAGAGCCTTTTCAGGGGCCGCAATTGTAAGCTTCCTGGCGGAATTAATAGTATACGATGTTTTCACTGAAAAGGTAAATTGTTATGTCGGTATAGAGAGAAAGAGAGAGAGGGAGCAAGTCCCCGGAAGCCCTCCGACCACCCCAAAGGGCCTCAGCCTCTATTCAACAGAAATAAATGTACTGCCTGTAAATAAATCATCCGATGAAAATGTTACGGTCTACAACTTTGATCTCGTAGAGCACATTGCCCAGTCATCGAAAGTCCACACCGATAAATGGTCTGTCTTTACTAAATCGTTCCATTGTCTCACACTTGACATATTCTTTATTTTTTTAATGATTAATACATTTATATCATTTTAACAAATGTACTTTTTTTAAAATCATAAATCATAAACATGTGAAAATTTTCAAAACAATAAATTTTCTATTTTCATCATTCAAAATTTTCTAAAACACAATCTCTATCATATTATATTATTTAAAAAAAAATACAATATTTCAATACAACTCGATTTCATTCATCTTTGCGACATCAAAACAAATCACACATAGAGACACACTCAAACATTTCCTTCCAACAACAGACAGCGATTGAAGCCTCGCTTAGCGCAGAAATTAAATTCGCTCAAATCGATCGAAAAATAAACATGAAAAGAAACGCTGAACGGTCGTTTCCGAGGGTAAAAGCGCGTTAACCGTACACAAATGAATTACAAGGCAAAAGAGCACGCGATGCGGCCGCTTTTTTTCCATCTCCTTTGGGGCGGACGGGTGCCTCGTCAAAAAAGCGCAAATTCGGCAAAGCACCCTACGGGCTTTCGAGGCCCGTTTTTCTCTCCGACTCATTTGGCGGGCTTTTTTCTATCCCCTAGGGGCCGATAAAAACCGCAACTCGAAATATTTTTTTGCCGTCCGCCCTGCGGCAGGAAAGATTTCAAACGAAAAAAGCTTATTAAATCACCGTCGACGCGCTAATTGCGTTAGCGATACGTTTCAGCGATTGCGTCATTGCTGAAAATGGTTTTTTTTGTGATTTGAGGTATATTTTGGGTGAAAAATTAAATATTATTATCAGGTTATATATGACGCCCATTATAGAATGAGATGTTTTGGTATTTTTTTTCTTTGTGTAGGAAAAATAACTTTTGAATAATTTGAATATAAATTGTTTATAATAATTTTGTAAAATTAAAAAAATATTTATCAAATTAATTTTAAAATTATTTAGCATTCACTGTATAGTGATAATAATATATTTGTCATTTTTTTCTTTGCCGCATGTGCCAATGGAAAATTTCTCGAAAAGCTTGAACATAAAAAATTTTATTAGTTAAATAATTTTAAGCCACAAAATTTAATACACAAAATTATTCATTTAATAACTACATATCTTATCGCTAACTTTAATGACCAACGAAGACCAATACTCAATAATCCACGTTGAATTACATAAAATTTCAATTTATTAGACTGTAATTTTTTTATCCTTTTTTCTACCGCCCGACAAAATTGTTTTAATATTATGAAACATTTAAACTTATTTATATTATAAAAATAATATATTTTAGGGCAATAATATAAAAAAACCACTTCTTTTAATAATTGTATCACTTATCGCTTAATATTAATGATCTATGAAAAACGTCACACGCAAAAAAAAAAACTCAACCGTCAACATAAAATATTTTATTTTATGAAACATTATTTTAATTCAATTTCAACTACATATTTTTCAACTTTTTCTATATAAAAAAAATAAAATGTTATTATAATGAAAAAATGATACCGTTAACAAGACTCAACCATCAACTTTAAATATTACACTGCCCAAAATATTACTTCAATCCAATTTCAACTACAAATTTATCAAATTCTCTTTTATATACCTATCAAATATTATACAAAATAAATTAAATACAACAAAACGTATTTGAAAACCCTCACTACGTGCGCTACACCGTCTGCGAATTTTCCGCTTAGCTTGTACGCGCGCGGTGAAAATCATCGGCGAAAATCTACCTTCCCAAACGCGCAAGGCAAAGGGAAAACCCTAGGGATGAGGCCCCGAGGGAGGCATGTCACACAGGAGGCTGCGGCTCTCTAATAGAAAGGTGGGAAGGTGGCCAAAGTGGGCGGCAAAGGTGGGCGGGATACGGCGGGATGGGATTAGCGAGGCGGTCCCGGGACCGGGATGGGGGGCAGGGTTTGATTAATGACCCAATAATCCTGCCACCTCGGAGTCTGCGGTGAAATTTAGGGATCGTATGGCTGTTAGGCACGAAAGCGGTTAGAAATTTATCGACCTGATATAATCGAAAAGATAGAAAAAAAAAAAACGGGACGGTTCTAAATATCGGAAAATGGTCGCGCATAAAATTTCGCGGTGTGTTTTTTTTCTTGGTGAAATATTGAAGGTGTCGTGTGCGGGGGGTGTGTTGAATTTGTGTTTGTTTTGGGAAAAAATATAGTGTTTGGAAGTTGAAGTTTGATCGAAGAACTGAAAATGTGTGTTTTGGGGGGGTTTTCGTTCAAGTGAAAGTTTCTTATTAAATATTAATTTGTTTGATCGTTATAAAAAAAATTTAAATGGTTTTGTTCAATTTTTTTTCGCAATGATGATAGTTTTTTGAAGGGAAAAAAATATGTTTTAGGATTATGCTATCGCGTGATCAACTGCAAATTGTTGTTTTTACAACTTTTATTAATATATAGATATTTTATTTATACATATGTATATGGATAGCATCGAACGTGCTCTAAGCACTTTCAAAATAACAAAAGGTTAAATCGAGGAAAAAAATTATAAATATGAAAATTTTACAAAAATCTTGCAAAATTGGGATGCAATCTTTTAGAGAGAAATAAACGAAATACAAAAAATTACAATTTGAAACAATAACTTGTACAAATTGTAAAAATCCAAAGATGAAATAAATTCACAAGAACAATATTTACACAAATCACAATTTTTTCTTTGTCTTACAGAACATATCGTTTTCCATTATTTATTTCCAACAATACCAAAAAATCAAAAAAATGAAATCCACGCATAACATAACAACAAATTCAACTACAAAATTTCCAAAAAAACACCGAAAATCCACCACTAAAAAAAACAGCGGCCCGCTCATCTCGGGTTGGCCATCCGCGCCCACCTCGCTGGCACGTCATACATCATAATGTTATACAGCGAGCACTAAAGCATGAAGGCACGATATCACGTAGTTGTTGGTCGGGGAGGGTTCGTGACCTTCTTGCCCGCCCATCGACCGCCCCCGCCCACACCCGCCCACGGGTCAAGAGGGCGGTGGCTGCTCAGGCCTTTGCGTTATTCTCTTTCGATCGACTTTTTTTCTGCGGTTATTCGGAGTTTTGTGTATGTTTGTGTGTTCGGTTCGATGATATGATGTGTTTTTTGTAGCTCGTTCCAATTCGTTATCGAATAGAATAAACTTGATGAGTTTTCTTTATGATACAAATGATGAGAAATCAACGTTGAATCCTAAATATTTTCTATGGATATTGTTATGGTTGAACGAATCGCTGGGACAAATCATGCGAATTAATTCGTATTGATATACTATGTGCATTTAAATGTTAAACGTATCGATCAAATTAAAAGACTCTTGGAGGGTTGTTAAAATACCCGTGAAAGCGATCGCTTCCACGCATTATGTAGATCGGTTCACTTTAGGGTTGATTTTATTATACGATATGGGTACGTATTAAAGCTACTTAGGAAGGCTTTCAATATCGCTTTTGAATTTTCAGCGTTATAGTTTTGGCTTTGAATAAAGAGCTTTCATCACAAAACTACAAGTATAATATAATATTGAATATAATTAAATATTTTGATCATTGAAATGAAAAGATTTTCTAATTTACATTTCGTCACAGTCACCTTTGTCATCACTCATCCCTTTCAAGCACGCAAACAAAACATCAATTGTACCCTTCCCCATATCGTTTTATAAATATGGTTGTTGTTTCGAATTCGCTAAGCCACCTAAGGCAATTTTTTCCGATGGTAATTATAAAAAAAAACGGACCCGGGGCATATATCGCCCACACACCCCAATTCGGACGTAGGTGTCGGGGTGAGAGATCCAAGTGAAAACGGCCACGTGTTCAATTTGTTACCGTCGCTTGTTGCCCCACAAATGGGTTTATGTTACATTATTTATGCGAGCACGCCCTCACAAAGCTATATAGTCCACCCGGAGGACTACACGATTTCAGTGACGGACAAACCCTCCGAAAACCTCATCGATCGCTTCGCACTAAGGATCCATGAAACATTCAAGAGGCTCACGAAACCTTTGTCCATTGTTAGCGGAATTGAAATTTTCATTAAGAAATCCATTGCACGTTTTGGATCTGCTCGCTCAAGCAGTTCCAGTGGCCATCTTGGGACGACTTGTGCTTCAAGCAGTTAATGTAGCCGTAAACAGTGTCGAGTTGAAACGTTACAAAACTATTCGAGTGTGATTATGTGCTCGGTTCGCGTGCCGGGTAATCCTAGGGTGTTAATTCGCCGTTCACCCCTTGCTGTAATGTGAGGGGCTAAAAGTAGGTGAGAGTTCCGACAGTTGTTGCCGAAGAAGCGAACTGACAAGTGACATTGATTACTTCTTTGTTTTGCTATAGTTGTATAATGTAGCGAGTTGGCGGTATGTGTTGTATCTCGGGAGATGCGAGATATTTTGGGAGTGATTGGGGAAAAATTGAGTTTGAAATCGATTTGTTTGGCTTTGGCTTTAATATGGTGTTATGATTGTTGGTTGAATTTAATTTGAAACATTTAAACTATTTTAATGGTGGGTGGTAGTTTAAAAAAATTGTGCGGTGATAATAAATTTAAATAGTTTATTAGAATTTTCTTTAAGACAATCTGAAAATATTTCGCTTTACTCCAAAAATAATTGCGATGAAAATAATTATACTTTTTTTTTAATATTTTTTTTGTTACAAATTCGTATATTGTAAAAAAATCAAAATTTAATTTAAACGATTATTCAATACATAAAAAAAAACTGAATACTTTTATCAATCGAAAATTAATAATATAAATCAGCACCGTTTTGAGAAAGATTTTTTCAGTCTCTAAGATTATGGTTGCTACGAAATCTTCAACAAACATACAAAAAAAAAAAAATACACGCATAAAGGAAAGATCACACAACATATTCGATTTGAATATTTTTCTATATAAATTGCGCACCTATATAGGCATATATGCGAAATTGGTTGTTGACCGTTAAAACCCCATTGGTATAGGGTGCGTCACGTGCGAACACAATGTACGCGTTCCCATGCACGCGATCCTTATACACATAAGCCGATTTTCAAACGTCAAACAACCGAGGGGCACTGCCCTACATATACACCTAATTCGTTATAAATCTTTAATTTAACTTTTCAATATCTATTAAATACGATCTGAGCTCCCGAGCCCTCGACTTTCTCGAATACTAAACGAGGCTCTCTTTTTTTGTATCCAACAGCAGTTCAACACGAGCGTGGTCCGCGCAAACCGAAGCTGCATCCCGGCTCTTTGATGCATCAGGGTATGAGCCATCATCAACAGCACGTGCAGCCCAAAGACTCATTGAAGATGTCGCCGGCGAATACTCCAAGTTTCAACTTCAGGTTTCGCCCACGTCTATGTTTACGCCTCTGAAGCCTTTAAGCTTGGGCGGGTCTAGTGCTGGGTCTGCGCCCCAGCCAGCCCTCTGCCTGGGGGCCCCATCGAGCCTCCGCCCCCGTTCTTTCAGCCTCCACCGCCTCCTGGTCTTCTTCATATATTGATGTCGGCCGAGAAATGCCAGGTTAGAGAAATTTTGTTTTGTTTCACATGTTGACATGACTTGTGGTCTGTGTCTATAATTTGATGTATCTGTAATGAATTGTAGCTTGATGCCGGTTATTCCCAGGAGCTGGTGTGGAGTGCACGACAACTTCAGCTTCAGGGGAGATCCTGCTGCTTTGAGACCTCCGGCGCCGCCATTGCCACTTTCGCTTGCTCCTTCTTGGGAAATTTTGCAGGTACATATTTATTTTCATATTGAATCAAAAAACATCTACAAACAATGACGTCCCGGCGGCATAGCCAAATAAATCAATGTCTAATAGCGGCAAAACAGATTTAATAATAAATATTTTTTTTTTATAAAACGTAATCTACAAAAAAAAAAATTATCAAGAGTATTTGTGTTTCTGAGTAAATTTGCGACGCAAAAAATGTATAATACATAATTTAAAATATCTATCCATAATATTAAAAATATTATTAAGAAAAAAATCCTTTGAACTTTAAACTATGTTTCTAGAGAAGGCGACATTTTGAACTTTGCCAACGACGGCATATTGTCTCAGGACGTTACTGTCTACAATATTGAAAAAATAAATAAACTGGAAAATTAAAAAAAATTCTGATATGAAAAAAATCAAGATGTCTAATAAGAAAATTTTCCGACGCGTTTTCTTATGGTGATATTTTCCGAAACGTATGCTTGATATATATTATATACTTAGCATTATATAGAAGGGCTAAAACGTCGCGATTGGTCGATGGGAGGGTTGACTTGTTGGCAACACCCCGCACTAGAAGGGCAGACTTTGTGACTTGCCGCGAGGGGAGTTTCCCATTGGTCGTTGCAAAAGACCCTTTGACGAATTAAATCCATCCGTGTGGAGTCCAAGAACTCATTGTTATCTATACCTAATAGGAAAAACACTCGCAACTCGGCTCAATTTTCACGAATTTCCCAGGAAACCACCGCCCGCTTGCTTTTCATGGCTGTCCGATGGGTGCGTTGTTTGGCGCCGTTTCAGACGCTTTCGCGAAGAGATCAAACTTTGCTGCTTCAAGAATCGTGGAAGGAATTGTTCCTACTTCATTTGGCACAGTGGTCTGTGCCTTGGGAGTTGGGAGCTCTGTTGGCATGCCCTCAAGCTCGTGACCGCTTACCGAGAGATCCGATTACCGATATGGAAATCAAAACTATTCAGGCAAGTGTTAAAAGGATTAGATATGATTCGATTTTATAAATTTTATGTCTTATGGATGAATTGAATTTCCAGGAAATTCTTTGTCGATTCAGACAATTGTCGCCCGATGGAAGCGAATGTGGTTGTATGAAAGCAGTGGTTCTCTTTACACCCGGTAAGCTATAGTTTTATACGACGAAAAAAAAAAATTATCTACGAGATTTTTTTTTTTTTAGTTATATTAAATTGTGTGTTTACACATTAAAAATTTTTTTTTTCAAAGAATATTTATCTGATAGCTTGCAATTATCAAAATTAATGATATTAACTACTAAGAACTTTTTTTTATTTTTTGTTAAAAAAAAGTAAGTGATAAATTAACTATTTTCTAGTGGATATGAAATAATAAAATACAGGAACTTTATTTTAATATTTTTTTTTATAAATAATACTTTAAAACTAAATACCAAAAAAAAAATATCTGAACTTATTACAAGAAAATATAATGCATTTAAGTAATATCAATTTAATGTATTTCAAACAGAAACAGCTGGTCTATGTGACGTTCAACCAGTGGAAATGCTACAAGATCAAGCCCAGTGCATTTTGGCCGATTATGTGAGGCAAAGATACCCTCGGCAGCCAACAAGATTTGGAAGACTTCTACTATTACTGCCGTCATTGAGGGCAGTCAGACCGCCTACTGTTGAATTGTTATTTTTTCAGAGATACTATCGGAGATATACCGATAGCAAGATTACTCGGTGATATGTATCATATGGAAAAAATATGCTGGACAACCATAAGAAACTCGTAATAAGCTCAATTACTGGTATGAAACAAATACCTGATAATATAGAAATGTTTAATTAATATAACACTACTCCATTTACTGGTTTGTTATTTTATTAAAATGTCATATTGATTAATGTTGAATTGCATTCTGAATGTGTAAAGATTGGATGTAAATATAAAAAAATATATTTGTTTTAAGTCATGAGTCATGAATTTGTTAGCTTAAAAGATTAATTACAATGTATCAATTAATTGATACTGATAAGTGTGTATGACTTAATAGTTGATGTTTTTAAAATAAGAAATTTAAAGATCCATATTCTCTCAATAATTATAGTATGTAGAATTTATAATTAATAGTTCAAAATTGTTATGTAAATAATGCAGATGAATTACTGTTTGATAAAATTTATTGAATTTACATTAAAACAATATAAAAATCATTTACACTCATTTAATGTATGATTCAGATTGTAATAAAACCAAACTGTAAATAAATATTAAAATGAGTCAATAATTTTAGTGTAAGAAAAATAATACCCAGTAAATAAACAAGTATTAAATAAAAAATAAATCTTTCAAATTCAAATTACAAAAAAAAGAAAGCTTGGCTTTTTTTCGATGTTACTTTAAAATATAATTAACAGTATGCATTATACATAAAACTTAGCCATAAAAAAATAGTAAAGAAAAAATCATAATTAATCTGAGACTTCTGAAATATTGACGTGACCGAAATTTGCAACGGTTCCACATCATCTAAATCACAGTCATCTTCGTCTTGTACGTCTTTATCTACTTCAACTTCTTTTTTTAATATCAGTCTTCACTTCAACAGGTCTTGGAAAATCTAGGTTTGACCAAGAACCCACTTCTTTTTTAAGAGAGACTTCAATCTTTGTGCCAAACATTTCAACATAACATTGATTGACATCAATAATCTACAAAATTAATACAGTTATTAATTGTAATTGTTTTGTTTTATTAACCCTCGTACAAATAAGACTTACTCCTCGTAATTCGAGATCCATATTAAAAAATGGCTCCGTTTTCTTTGGGAAATTCAAGATTCACAAATAATCTTATAGGATTAATTTTGACAACACTGATATTAGGATCATATTCTTTGGCATATACAGCTACTATAACGTTATTTCCAGTTTGATGCCAATCCCATCTACATTTGACTGTATTTGAAGACGATGTCTGCAAATGAAATATAAATTGATAATAAAAAATATAGTATTTAAATTACACAACATATTATACGTCAAATAGAATATATATAAATTTTCATTTAATAAAAAAATTTAAGTACCTCATTTTTCCATTTATGAAGGCCAGTGGAACACCCGGCTTGATTAAGAAAGGTGCTGAAGTCGGTAGTTTTCTTCTGACAACAGGACCAATATTTCAAGCCTTCGTGAAATACTGGAACTCCAGGATGGTGAATACAGTCTTCTGAATTACTCTGTGGACCATCATATTCTCCTTTACATCCGCCATTTTACATTTCGTACCGACGGTGATTCTAAAATGGATATGTAAAACTGTAAAGCTGGCAATTGGTATTATACAACGCATGAGCAAAAAATAAAAATAACAAACACACACTCGTTACTGTTTGAAACTTGACAATGAACAGTGTTATTTGTGGGACAGCCATTCATTTTCTGTTTTAACGACGGTGCTATTTTTTTGGAGTTAGTGCGATTAGAGGAGTATCGAAAGGCGGTCGTTTAAGAGAAGATTCAACTTTAGGCAAAGGCTTAGGCATTTTGACTTCGGCCGGAATCTTTTCGAAATCTTTATCCACTTTAGGCTTAACGGGTTCGGATGGTTTCTGAAAACCAAAAAAATATTGTCTCGTTTGATGTCTGATAATGATTAAAATAGATTTTAAGATCAAAATAGAACCAAAATTAAAATAATCACCACATTGGAATGCTTTGCCAAAGCGCATCCTTTAATATTGAGAAATTCCGTAAAATCTATGCATTTTTTTATTACAACAACTCCAACCTTTATAAGCGTCGTGAAAAAAGGGCATACCAGGATGATGACGACATACATCTGGAAAAAAAAAAATGACGATCAAATGACTATTTATGTACATGAGAACCAATAATAAAAAAAAAACGATTGTGCAAAAGATAAAATTTGCGAATACACAAGGGCTGACACATAACCTAAATAGTGCAAAAATATACCTTCTTCATTCTGGTCAGGATCGAATTGCTGGCCGCAGCCACGATTATAGCAATTTACTAAAGGCATTTCTGAATTAATGATCGCACCGAACAAACTACTGAGCTGACTGCTTATCTTCAAATTTCTAGAACTTCTGACAACCGCAAAAAAAAATGTGGGTCGGAGCAATTTTATGCACATTATCAGCTGAAACGGTGCAAATTTCATAAGTTGAGAGACATAAGGCCTCGCACACACCCAGGGCTTCGAACTGTAATTTTTTTCGTTCAGGTTTACGGTTTTCGGTTTAGCTCCGAGTTTTCAAAAAAAAAAAATGTACATTTTCAAAAGCTGACTTTCCCAAAAAATTTCAGAAAATATTTTCTAAAAAAAATCAACACTTCAAAAAAAAAAAAAAAACGGTACGCTTACAAAAGCCAACTTTTTTCAAAAAAACACGATGATACTCAAAAAATATTCGAATTTTCGGATATTTGAATATAAGATTTTTTTTGCTGAATCTGGGTCCAGGCTCTGTGTTGTGTCATTTTCGCTTGCGTCATTTGGGTAAACATCTGATCTACGGTAGAAATTAATCGCTTATTACCAAATGGTAGTTGTCAAATAACAATTGTCAAAATATAACTTAAAAGAAATTGTATCTAGTAAACTTTCTTTGTTTAGTTTTAATTAGATATATTCAAAATGTCTAACAAACAATTAAGATTTCACCCTATTATTGGTTCTATCCAAAGAATCGCTTTGTATGAAACTAAAGCAGTTGAGTATATATTTTTATCTTTCAAATTTTATGAAATCATCTAAATTTTAATTTACCTGTTTCAGAGATTTTATTTGATAGGTTCAAATAATACACAAACTAGATTCAGGGTTCTTAAAATTGATAGAACTGATCCACGAGAACTCCTCATAGTCGATGATAAAGTTGAATACAATAAACAAGAAATTCATCAACTCGTCAACATGATCTATACCGGAAACAAATCTGCAAGGAGTGGTGGAGTAGCAAAACTAGTATCTGCATTTGGGATCATCGGTAATTCGAAATATCCTTAAAATAATTTGAATTCCTTATATTTAATAACGTTATTCACGTTTTAGGATTTGTAAGATTTTTTAGAAGGTTACTATATAGTACTTGCTACCAAAAGAAGAAAAGTAGCCGTAATAGGATACCATTCAATATACAAAATAGAAGATTCCTCCTTAATTTACATTCGAAAGTGATTTATCTAGACCTAAACATCCTGACTAAGCTCACTATGTTCGATCATTTCAAGCTATTGATTTATCTACCAATTTTATTTCAGGTTTATTATACTTTCTAAAAAATATATGCTACTTTAGAATATTTGATATTTTACTAGTTTTTTTCAATAGTTATAGCTACGATCTGACTCATTCCCTTCAAGTAAATCTCGCGACCTCCTAGATCATTCTCTTTGAATACATGTCCTACTCCATCTTCATATAACAACGTTTGGAAAAGACTTTCTAATAAAAAAAAGGAATCTTCAGATTGTAATTGTGAATCAGAATGTAAATGTTATCGTAATAGTAAAAAAAGATGATGATTTATTCATTACATGGACAAAACAAATAAAACAACGAAACCAATCTTCTGGGTAGATATTTTTCTTTACATTTTTCTAATATTTAATTTTCCTACACCAATTTTTTTTTATGTTTCCATATAGAAAACAGAGTAAACTTGAATTCGGTATTCGAACAGTACCGAATGGAGATTTGTATGGAACGCTCATTTGCTTTCTCCAATTCATTCGCAATTACATCCTGATTGGATCATTTATATCATTCACGGTTTTGTAGATCAATCGAATATGACCATTTTTGGTCGATCCTTATACATAACTGTAGTTGCAAGACGTAGTAATCGTTATGCAGGAACCAGGTTTCTAAAAAAAGAGGTGCAAACAGTGACGGAGATGTCGCTAATGAAGTAGAAACGGAACAAATGGTTCATGATTCTATGGTATCTTCTCTGAACACTGGAAGGTATATAAAAAATTTTAGAGTAATAAATTTGTATAATATTTTTTTATTAATATTTTTATTATTTTTGTACAGATTTAGTTCGTTTGTACAATTGCGAGGATCAGTGCCAGGAAATTGGTCTCAGGATATATCTAAAATGGTTCCTAAACCTGCAATTTCGATAGATTTAACCGATCCTTATTTTCAAATAGCTTCCAAACATTTTAACCAACTGTTCGAAAGATACGGCACACCCGTAGTGATATTAAATTTAGTAAAAAAAGCGTGAAAAGAAAAAAACATGAATCTTTTCTCAGTGAAGAATTCAGTTCTTCAATCAAATATTTAAATCAGTTTTACCTCCTGAACATATTATTCAATATTTCCATATAGACATGGCGAGAGTTAATAAAAGAAAAGAAACACTTGTATTCGATAGGTAAAATTCAACCATTTTATTTTTTTTTATTTTATAATATCTTTTTCATAATATTTTATTTAGGTTATCAAAAATCGCTCATATGGGTATCAAACGCACTGGAATTTTTTGTAAGTGTTCCAGCACTCGGAGAATGTTATGGAGTACCAGGGCACCAATCCGGTACATTACAAACTGGAATAATTAGAGTCAATTGTGTCGATTGTCTGGATAGAACAAACACTGCCCAATTTGCAATAGGAAAATGTGCTTTAGGATACCAAGTATGATTTTTTTATATTCAATAATATATTAAAATAACTTCAACATCCTTATCGCAATTAAATTACAGCTATGTGCATTGGGATTGATCGACGAACCTACACTAGAATTTGATTCAGATTGCGTAAGAATGTTAGAATGTTTATATGAAGATCATGGCGATACTTTAGCTTTACAATATGGTGGTTCTCAATTAGTACATAGGTATTGTTTAAACATTATAAATTTTATGTTAATGATCAGTGGTTCACCAATCAGTAATTCACCAATTTAATTTAGAATCAAAACATATCGAAAAAAACTGCCCCATGGACATCTCAAGGAAACGACATCATGCAAACACTCAGTCGATATTTATCCAACACGTTTTCGGATGCTGACAAACAAAATACTATAAACTTATTTTTAGGTTTATTTATACCAGATGTTACTAGACCGCCTTTGTGGGAATACACGACTGATTATTATTTGCATCATCTCGACGCGATCAAATATAAGCCGATTAAAATGAAAGGTGTGTGAAAATATTGTTTGTTCTCGTCGAATATCTTATTTTTTTGAAGTATGGTTGTTTTGCAGTTCATCCTTGACAATGTGGTGGAAGCCTGAAGTCATGAGATATTTGCCGGTGTCTTATGTTGAAATGACAAAAAAATGTTTTGAAGTTGTCGGGTTAGAAGGAATGAACGATGGTTCACAAGTTCTTGAAATGGTCGATGCCTATCATGATTTTCATAGGCCTTATGAATTAAGTATCATCTCGAATGTTTTGGATTCACGGTAAGGGTTTTGAGCTATGTTTTATATAGTTGTTATTGTTATATTTAATATTTGTCAAAATAAAATGAAATACATTATCTTTTTTAGATATGTAGTTCGGCTCGAAATTTCACTCCTCCATTATACTACAAATGAAAGTCCATTTGTGGTAAGGGGTCATCCATATGGAATAATAAAAAACAGGACGACCGACTTCCAAAAAATCCCGGTCTTTCTGGTAGAGCTAGTACTGGATCCAATAATTCTAGCTTAGTAAATACATTTTTTAATACTTATGTAAAAAAAACCTAAGTTTCCCAATTTAAAATGACTTTATTTCCAGTTCAAATGATGAATCATCATCGGACGATGAAATGACAAGTTCTGTGCCAAGTACTAGACAAGTTAGCCCATGCCCAAATAAAATTGAAACCAAACCACTGCTAAATTTCAACAATTGGGACAAATTTCCCATCGTTGAGAGAATGTAGAGTCCCATTGAAGAAACCGTTACGACCAGACCTCAACTTGTAAGATATTTTGAAACTTATCGATAATTACAAATTTCACAATAAATATATGAGCATTACTTTTAGGTACAAGCGATACCTCAACATGGACAGAAAATCAAGTAAAATTGGATCTAAACTAGGAACTATAGATTTGACTGTTAGTAGTGCATTTTCCATGGATAGCTCTATATGCGTAATTCCTCCAACCGTGAGCAAATCTGCCAAAGAAATCTACAAACAATACATATCGAGATATGCAGGACCCATAACCATCTGCAAAATCGTTAAATCAATATAAAAACTATATAAACTTTTCCATATAAAAACTATGTAACAATATTATATTATAAAAACAAATAAAGAATTATATTGAACATATTGTTTTATTCAGTTTGTAAAAAAGTAATTCACAATAGATTTTGAATGTTGATAATTGAAAATATAGAGAAACCACGACGGAACAATTGATCTACTTCAACTTCTTCTTGGGGCGGAGATTGTTGGTGTGTCCAAGATTTCTTTTACGGCAATTGGTAGCTCTGGGATGGAGACGAGCGTAGCATTTGGCGGCAGATCATCTTATCGCAATTGTATTTTGAGCCAAAATAATGGAGGGAAGGTTCAATGATACCTAAAATCATCAACAAAATGAGACATTGCAAAAGTGACATCCTCGAAACTTGCATAACACAAAAGATACTTTTATCTTGTATTTAAGATACGTAAATTGTTTATTAGCATTCAGGTAATGCACCAGTGGTTGACCATCTGATATAAACGTAATAATTAAGATTCCTGAAAACGGTAATTTTTTTTCGAAAGGGTACGATTAATACGTTGTAAACTATAGTTTTTTTTTGGAAATATTACTTTAAGTGTTTCTATCAATTATAGATTAGAAGTGAATTACCTAAATTTGTTTAAATTAAATTTTAAATTTCTTAATAAGTTTCACATGTAATTTATGCATTATAAGTCCACAAATTAGATTTTTTAACGAGCTTCACGCCTAGTTTGTATTTGTAATGCTATAGTGAGGTTATATATCAGTTTTACATATCATTTTCCTTCGATCGTATAAATTTACAAACTTTAATAGTTTAGAAGACAAAAGTGTTATTGTACAACATACAAACCCGAAACTGATAAAGAAAAAACCAAAAAAATATAACCTTCAAACTATCTTTAAAAAAAAAATTAAAACTGACACATGTGCACTTGTAGAATCTCAACCTAACATACAATGCACTTTTAAAACCCCAAATTCCCCACAAACAACTTACGCACCTAAAACGCAAGATTGCACATACCTCCCCTCAACCGCAACACCAAATGGAGCGTCGATTCCTTTTGGATATTGTAATCTGAAAGAGTGCGCCCATCTTCGAGTTGCTTTCCCGCGAAAATCAGACGTTGCTGGTCCGGGGGGATGCCCTCCTTGTCTTGGATCTTGGCTTTAACATTTTCGATGGTGTCCGATGGCTCGACCTCGAGGGTGATGGTCTTGCCCGTCAGGGTCTTCACGAAGATTTGCATGGTGGAGGCTCAGCCTGTGGATGGGTGTGGTGCGTGAAAATTGGTGTCAATTGAAAACAATTGGGGCAGTTTTGGAAAATGAAGAGCTACTAACCAGCAACAGCACGTGGACGATGTCACGACCGACCGGAAAAGAACGCGCAGGGTGCCAATCGGTGTTTGGTGGCGACGTGTGCTCAAAAAATTCAATTGTGTTGTGGATATGAATACGTCTTATGTGGTGATAAAATTTAGATTTTTTTTATATAGAGGAATGAATGAATACGTAAAATGATTATAGTCACTGCCGTAATCGAGCGCGTGAAAAAAATCAAAATGGTAATGGCAATATTGCACGAAGGGAGGATGGTCGCTGGACCAGGGAAATTCTGGATTGGTATCCAAGAGCGTTAAACGCTTGCAAAGAAGGTCGCGTGGCAGATGAGTGGACGAAATACGTAAGATGTGTGGTATTGGATGGACGAGAGTGGCTCAGGATAGAAGTGAATGGAAGAGTATCGTGGAGGCTTATGTCCTGCAGTGGACGTGAACGGGCTGCTTATAATGATGATGATGATGATGATGATGATATAATACTCAATTTAAATTGAACAAAATTATTTAATTTATTATCTTTGCGCTAAAAAATCATATTTTAATTTTTTTTTTTCAATTTACGCTAAATTTTACAGTATCACATTTGTACATTGACAATAAATAATCAAAATTCAGTTCTTATTATTAGACGTTTGTCCAAACAACATTAGTATATACGACACTGGCACACGCGATACTACAAGACAGAGTGTAGAACATAAAGTGCAAAAAAAAATTTCGAAATAATATGATCAAAATGAATTATTAATCATTCGTTGAATCAAACTGTCGATGTGTGCCAGTGTTGTACATGCTAGTGTTGTTTGGGCAAATGTTTGGTCACCACAAAATTCAATTGCAATAGTAAAATTGATATATTTAAAACAAATTATATTACGTAGTTTTTATTCTGAATTCAAAAATAATAATACATTCATTAAGGAAAATTGTGAAACATCTACGATCAAATCTCTATTAGACTCGTCAGCTTAAGGGATTTGAGCCAACTGGTAAAATTCATAAATGGAAGTTAAACCTCCAATAATAACCAGGCCCATGGTGAACCTGTACATAATTTGATCCACAGCTCCGCCTTTCAAATGGACCGGGACATCGTTGTCAGCCTAAAACAAAATTAAGATTTATTAATATCGCATAATTTGATTTTTCATCAAATCAAAGGTTCACCTGGAAAAGTTCCATCCTCTTCTTGAGATCCTCATTGACCTGGCTGCATGGAATATCGGTGCCGGCAATAACCTTGTTGCTTTGTTGCCTTACATTAATAGGAGTCAATTTCAGCTAGAGTCATAAGTTATGACAGGCAGAGTTTTTCTGCGCGAGGACAGGTCGCTGTTAAAAAAAAAATTATTAATAGATCAACGTTAACAATTATGTTCAAGCATATGTGCAATGAAAAGGATGAAGAAAGTTCTAAACGATTTGATAACACTAGAATCAATATGCAAATTATCCAATCTCAAATAATTTTGATTGAATCGCGATTTTAGATTGAATAAATCATTACGCTGCGATGTAAGTGTCAAAAATTTTCAGACATTCAACTCTAATAGGAAGAAATTGTTTTGACTCCACAGCAGTAGACTTGTCATAATCAAAGGTTATGTCAATAGATTATATACGATTATCTTACGATCGTTTGCAGGCTGGAGGCGGCGACAAGCCTGCCAGTTACTCCGCTGAATCTATGGTACATTTTAAGACAAGCGAAGTTCGAAGTGGTCAACTGCAAACCGACTATCTGTTACGAAACAGCCTTACTTCAACTGAGCACAGACAATCGAACGCAACTACTGCGACTGCGCAAAGTTCTAATTTTACAACACTAAAATACTTTTACAAGTTTTTTCAACAGATGTCACTAAAATATTTTTAATTTTAATCAATAGATGTCATTATAAAATTTATTAATAAAAATATTTTTTTTTATCTAATTTCAAATACATTTTTTTTTAAATCGATATGTACTTTTATTCAATAAAACTTTTATAAAATATATTAATTAATTATGTTAAAGATTAATATGTATGTCTTTAATTTGATTTCTTATAATGTCTGAATGAACGTTGATAAATGCACATATTATACATTTTAAAATATAAGTCTCATTTCATTCATACGGGTTGTAAATGTTTTGCAGGAAATTTGTATCTAAGGATGTAAGTGGAAAATTAGATCGATAGAATTTTCCTCACTACAAACTCGTCTCAGTTAGTGCATTCAATGCCTTCGAGCAGTTACTATGGACGCACGTGTGAAAAACTTTATCACGCATGCAAAATATATAAATAAATCGAGTTCGCACTGAAAATTATAATAAACTAGTTTACGATGGCAACGTCCAGGCCAAATAATGAAGAAGATTGGAAGATCTACGAAGTCCTATGTTCGAAAAACGCCATCCGAAGTAAATACAATTGTTTATTTTACTTTATATATTTTTTTTATATATAGTTCATATCTGACCCGATCAAAACTGGGTTAATTTTTATCATTTTGCATGCGAAACTCGCCACCGACACAAAAAAAAAAGAAAACGTGTTGCTATGCATTTTCGTTTGTTATACCCGTACCAAGCACTGATCATTGATTGCTGCCCGAAGCGCGGGAAACTCTAAAGTTGACCTACCGTACATGCGCAACTGTTTATGAAAAGCTTCTTTGTGATGCTACTTTCAGACTATTTTCAGCGAATTTTTGAACGCTGCGGTTAGCATGTGTGCGGGTGGATTGTCATGCGATCTGCCCGTGCCATGCGTGACCGAAACCAGTATATTTTGACCCATTTTCAAGTCAGATCCGAAAGTGAATCGACATTATACAGACGTTTCTTGATCCTGATCAAAATGTTGGTGGTTGTCGATATTTTCCGATTCGATTGTGTTGTAGATGGAAGGTGAGACTGGTGGAATTGGGAGTGGACTCGATACAACGATGGCGTTGAGGAGCGAACTTGCTGCTCTTCAATATAAACGGGATAGATTGGCTTCCGAGGTACATATTGTTATTGTTTGGATGATTTTGTGTTTGGTGATTGTTTTTTATAAATATTTTATTTATAGATCGGTGAGATGAAGAGTCAAGTTATGTGTAGAGATCAACGCGTGATGGAGCTTCAAGTAGAAATAGAACATTTAAGGGAGCAAGCTGCTCGTCAGAATGCCGTTATAGCGTCGCTGAAGAAGAAAGTTCAAGATTTAGAAGACAAAGAGAGAAGTTTATATTCGACGCAGGGTAGGAACGAAATAGCTTTACAAACTTTACAACGTGATAATAAATATCACGAAGATAGAGCAAAAGATTTAGAAAAAAAAAACTAAGAGCTCTCGAATTGGAATGCTCCAACGAAGAACAGATGAAAGATAATGTAAGAAGCCAATTGCAAGATTTGGTGAGGAGACTATCGGCTTCTTTGGGTACCGAATTTTGTGAGAGTGCACACGCCCATTCACCTGAAAGCATCATAATGAGAGCATCAGAATTAGTACAAGAGACATCAAGATTGAGGAGCAAATGCATAAACGTGACGGAAAATTTGTCTTGTGTCGATCAAGACTTCAAAGCTGCCGTGACGCGTTGGAGAGGGCCACCACTGAGAGGGATTTGCTTCAGAGGCAATGTACTTCTCAAGTGGTTGATTTGGATAGAATACGCCAAGAGAAGGAAGGTCTTGAAATGCAAAATAGGGTGCTTGAAAGGGAATTGCATGATGCTCGTGAAAAGTATTCTTCAAGTAACAAGAATTTGAATTCGGCCAATGGAAATATCGCCACATTGGAAACAAATCTTTGTCAATTAAGAGGTGAGTTTAAATCAAGTTATTTTTATTATTATTATTATTATTATATTATAATTGATTTGATTACTTTTATAGATGATATTAAGATACGGGAAGATAAAAATCAGCGATTACAACATGAATATAGAGCTGCAATGGAGTCGATTGCTATTCTTCTTAGTTTACCTACCAGATATATAGATTGTAATGAAAATTCTATAAAAGATAGAATACGCGAAATTCTCAGTGATAATAAGGATCTTAGTGTGGTAATATTTTACTTCAATATACTAATTGAAATAAAATTTATGATTTAATTTGATTTTTTCGTTTTCAAGCAAGTACACAGTTTACGCGAAAAGTTGAATTCAGAATCACAACAATTAAATAGACACGCTATAGCTCATGACCAAGCATCGAGTAGACTTAGAATATTAGAAGATGAACGTACTTTATTAGAAACGAAAATTCATAATCTCGATAAAGAACTAACGGCAGCTGAATTGGCAAGAGATGCACTACGTAGAGATAAAACTTCGGTAATAACATTTTCAAACTCAAATTCAATTTACTATCACTGCAATAAAATTTAAATAATATTGCAGTTAATAACTTTTTTGGAACGATTAAACAAAGCACTTAACATGGATGAAATATCACAAGAAGTTGGTGTAGATCTTCAGACTGAATCAATGTTGGTACGTGCTGAACAACTGGCTCGTTTGGAAAGCGATAAGATCGTCGATAAGGTTAGTGTTTCAATGAATTATTTATTGTTATGAGAATTTAATATGATAAAGTTTATTTCGCAAAACAGTTTTTATGCAGCGGTTATTATGGATCGCTACCTCGTTTACGAAGGGAGAGAGATCCTTGCATGAATTGCCTCTTCTAAGAGAAGTAAGATTCATAAGGAAGCACGATAAAAAATTTTACAACATAAGGCACACACTTTTAGATTAAATAAACTATTATTATATTCAATAGGAAAAACAAATATTGCACTTTTCATCTTTATATCAAAGAAAAAACATTTTTTTAGAATATCATTCTAAATTAGCCAGAAATAGACACAAAATACAATAATAATCACAGTAGATGCATTTAACATGAAATTATAGGTCATCGAACGAACGCTTGCTTCATAATGAAAATATCGAAATTATTGTATTCTAATTTTGTTTTGCGAATCATTTCAGACGGCAGTTGTGTATCAATTGCAAAGACGTGTTCGGATACTTCGAGAGCAATTACAAAGAAGGGATCTCCATCTAGATCTTTTGCGAAGAAAGCTATCACTCCAAGAAGAGAGTTCAAAATGAAAACGATCCTTCAAACAGAAAGAGATGAATCCATTTTAAGAGGAAAGAAGTTGGGCAAGCAGGTCGACAAATTGAGCTTACAACTCTCCGATGCCAGGTCCCAAATTAGAGATTTGAATACGCAACTGGCCGAAGCAGCCGACTACAAGGCAAAATCATAATTATTACCATAATAATTAACGATCTAGCTCATATGGAACTTTCATTCTCTGAATTAATTGACGATTTTTTTTTTCTTTAATTATTTTCAGATAACGGCTTTGGAGCGCGGTCGCAAGATAGAAGACCTTCAAAAAGAGACTGGTCGAATCCGAAATGCTGAGGACCAAATATAACCGAAAAGTCAGCGTACTGAAAGACCATGTGAGATCGGCTGGTGAGACTATCGACCAAGAAAGAAGCCTCACTGACCATCAGATCACTATGATCAAGGAAGAATTGGTTAGAACCAAAGAAATGTTAGCCGAGGCTAACAGACGAGAGGCTCAATTGCATAGCTTCAGGTTAATCTCCTGCGATATTCGTTTAGTTCTTAGTTTAGACATTCCATTAATATTTTATATTTCAGATCATCAATTGCCAAGCTATTGGGTATTTTCATTCAAGTTCCTGATTATGAGATTGTGTCTCGTCTGCAGAAGTTGGTGGACGCTCATCATGACTTCACCCTCGTTTCGCGAAGATATGATGATCCAGCTCTTCGTTTGGCAGCTAGGTCACCCACGGGTCCTGGACCTCCAAGTCGTCTCACTAGGACTCCAGACAGGTTACACGAATATTGTTTATATATTGCTTTTCCCGGTATTCATTTCATGTAAAATATTTACGATCTTGATTATATCGTACGAAAAATAAAATTTTATGGCTTGACCGACACATAAGAGCGATGAAGAATATATAATTTTGTTGCGATATTATCAATTTGACGCATAAAATGTGTTCATTTCGAAAGAGTTCAATGTTAATTTTAACGATCGTCTCGAATAATAACAGTGTTTAAACGTTGTGTTTAATTCACTCTGATGCTCACTTATTAGTATGATTAGCATAATTTTGGCGATACATGATATCATTACAAAATACAAACAGGAAATTATTAATCTATGATTCATAAAATATGACGAATTTAAAATGTATATTTTGCAGGTCTTTGCGCTATGATGACACTGGTTACATTGACCCTCCAGACAGTGAAGACTTGGACGATGACCTTTTGGGCAAAAGGACGTTGGGAGTATTGTGACCTCTTGTTCCTCGCAGGAAGATTTTCTATGAATCGGTGATTCATAATCATTCCTAGTGAAATATTGTTGCATAAATATGGATTTTTTTTTCAATACATTGATCGGTTGTGAATGTTAATAATTAGCATATTATAAATAAGAGTTGATTAAAATGTTCCTCGAACGATTTCAGTACAAAACACATACTCTATGTCAAATGATATTGTATGGTCGATATAAAATGGATAATAAAGTGTATTAGAACACGTTGCGGAGTAGTTTATTCTATATTAGAAATTCAAACGACGGGAGGTGATTTAATACGACGTAAATCGATCACATAATTATTTCATTGATAGGCGTTTTAATAGTTCGCGATTGTCGAGTATTTCCTTAGAGATTCGATCGTCGCATGAGATCTTTCATCCTGAATCCTGACGATCTCGTTTTCAACATACCTTATTAAGTCTGAGCGGAAATGTCAAGGCAACTTCTTTAACAATAGTTTAATTTTTTTTTATCGGAGCATATGTATATTCTCATTTTTTAACAACGAAATAAATAGTGTAGGCTGAAATTAAAACGATCATGTACGTACCAGTTCTTCGATTTTTTATTTTGGACAAGGTGTCTCATTTTGGTTATGATCATCGAAACCGTTGTTATTATATTTTATGTATTAATATATGGTATTCGCAACAATAATCATTACGTGAAAGTAGCTGTATTGTTCATGAACGTTTATCAAATATCAATTTACGTGTGCTTATTTTTGAATATAACTTTTAATTTCACCATGAAAATCTGCAAAAACGTTTTCTTCTACGTCTACCTACTTTTAATTAATATATATCGTAAGTAATAATTTATTTTTTGTTTATTTTAAAACTATCTTTTTTAATTCGAAACATTTGCGATAGATTGCTGGTCATTAAATATTGGTAGAACTCAAAACACTCAAAACAATATTTTAAGACATTCTTTGAATACACATAACTTCGCATAAAACGATCAATTATGGCCATAAGACAGTCCATCACCAAAAAAAATATTTCCATTGGTCCTGATGGATTAAAACATGATAAGAAAGTATTTGTGGACTACCATGATCATCCAGCAAACGATTCTCCTGGCCTCCCCAAGAATCTTCCGTTATGGAAGGATCACACAAAGAACATGATTCAATTATCGATGTTCGAGGGCAAAATTGGTAAAATTATAAATTTAATATATTTTATGTATATTTTTTTGTAAAATTATTCAATAATGATCATATTCACAGAATATCCCCAAATCAGAAAAGTTTACCTTTGCGAGAAATTCAGAAAAAAAGTACAAGCAGTACAGAGAAACCTATTGAAGACAATATACCTATAGTTGAAAGTGAAGATATGAAAATATAAGAATGCTTAATAAAATGTTGATTATTTAATTGTTTTAAAATTTCTATTATATTTTAATTTATTTATATAATATTTCATATACCTACAGCAAATAAAAATTATGTGAATCTATTATTTTTTTATTCAATGGTAAAACTTTCAATACAAAACCATACATAAATTGGACAAGAAATATTAGTACTACATTCTAATAATATATTTGAATGATCTATATTAAGATTTTTTGAAATCGAACTTTTTTTTTATGAAAGTTCAACGCACGTTTGTCACCGCCGTAAATATAGTGAAACTGGTTTACAATCTGAACACCATAAGTTTCAAGCATTCAAATTGTTTCAATGCCGACAATTCATTACATAATGCGTACGCAATAATGCATCGATTCATTATCAAATTGGCACATTCACGAAACCACAATGAATGAATTCGCGTCATAAACAGCACATCCATTTAACGCCAATAAGTGCAGATGAATTATTGTAATAAAAAAAGCCTTGAATGCAACGTCTGAAACGTAGCCCGTGGTCAGGACATTAAGATATTTATCCTGCCAGGATCGGGTTTAATATAGGGTTGATCAAAAGAATATTAACGGAAGCCTGACATTTCGAATGACTCACGTGATATATCGCAGAATAACAGATAATAAAATGTACAATTAACTCGAATAACTCAACGACTTATGAATATGATTGGTGCTGTGTGAAAAAATGCGACCGACACATTTCCATTAATAAACCATTTATATTCACATCGGCCGTAAAATTGAGTTAAATTCTATTAAATTGCGCGCCTATATTTCGTCAATTCATAAACAATTAAAACTTTCAAGATCACGTCCGAATTGGCAACGAAAGTTTTGGTTACACGGTAATCAAGACGGTCGATTTGCGATTTCGATAAAGTTGCATACAATGCAATGAAATTATCTGATTCGAACGCGCCATTTTCATACAAGGTGCGAATGGCAGTCATTTATTATATGAATTACTCGTTTAATGTCCGACGATCTCCTTACATCCGCTTGTGCGTCCATTTGTCAATTGCTCCGCATTGTTGTCTCCCTACGCATATTTGTCGTAAATATTAAACTATTTCATATGTGATTTCAAGGCTTTGAGAAAACTGATCGAACGCCTCACCTTCGCTATGTGAGTTTAGCTATTCTTCATTGCGAAAGCTTCGCATTGGATATTTCCACGCAACACGTAATATTTATACGGACCTTGCATTTTTTAAATATTTTCGTATTGTCTACGGATCTTCTTGTGTGGGTTTATGTTTTCACTTTCGAATCGGAAAAATCGTTGTTCGTTGATTCGAATTAACGCTTTATCGTGTACAACGGAACATTCTAAAATACATTTGCACTCGTTCAATTCGTGATGTAAATGACATGTACAATTTACGTCAATCCGTATTTTTTTTGTACGTGTTTTATTTTCAATTATGGAATAGTTAATTGTGTGATTTTCCTAATTGTCATTTGATAATAACACGTAATACTTTGGGAGTCTAATCGACCGCAATAAGATCCGTTAGAAATATAATAAAAATTGCTCGTGATAAGAATGTAATGAGGAATTTCCACGGAGTCAAACTCGTATATTTATATATTTAAAACATTCGCGAATTATGTTAGTTTTAAGTGCGAAATCGTTAATCTTCTCTCAAGCGCCCAACTATATATCATTCACTCCGCATGTTCCTTATTTATGCACTCAGAGCAATTTATAAGTTTTACACATTATGCTCACAGAGCAATATGCACTTTCGGATGCAATTATTTATTTTAACACGATATTATGCAAATTCTCCCGAGTCCGATTCATGAAAACTGTAATGGTCCTTGACCTTACGTGTTACGATTTTTGATCTCATAATGATAGAATGTTCATGTGATTCATGTGTGACAGCAATGACTTGGGGGCATTTAGAGATTGTCACTCAGGGCTGTCCACTTTCGGAAATGCGTATGATTTTTTGAGTTGTCGATCGGAATAATTATATATGATTTTATATCGTACCGGAAATATGTAAAAGATATGTATTATTATGCGGTGACATATTTATAATGTAGATAATCAATATGTATTTACCAAAGGTTGTTCTCTGTTTTAAGGTTGTAAATACCTTGATTTTGTATTGGTTTGTTTTATATTATATTAAAGATATCTTGAATATTTAAAAAAATTTAAATGATAACCCTAGTTTAAATAATATCGAAGTGATATGTAGAAATGTACTAGACGACAGTGCGAACGGACCCACAGTGGCAAGGTTGCACCGCCACCGCAAAAAAATGTAAAAAACCTGTCACCAATGTGCTCCATATAATTTCTGAAATTGAAAATGCTCATCATTTTCATCTTAGAGTACATGAAGGTTAATTTGTGTATTTTTTCGAAGTGCTTGATTTATGCTCTGCGTTTATGAAGCAACAAACCCATTATTCGCTGAACGAGATTCATTTCTAGTTTTTTTGTATTTAATTGTGTGTATCATAAAGTCGATTACAAGCAATAATAAAATGCAGAAAAGCAATTTCATATCCACGATAATTTGTCACAATCGGTATACGCAAAAGTAACGTGTTATTTTTTCAGTGCGTTCGCTTTAGATTTATGTCTTTAGTAAAAGTTCTTTCTCATTAATTTTGTTCTTAAGAATTTCGGTCTTAATTGTTATATTTTAAATTGCCACTAAATAAATTGCGCAGTGCTGATAAATTGTGAATTAACATTTAGCGGCAGTGAAAATATTCTTGTTTGCCAACACGAAAGAGATATATAAATTTTGTTAATTTTATCTTCGCATTATCGAGCGGATTTTTAAAGGCAAATTAGCAATGTCGATTCATTGATTGACACCTTATAATTAGATTCCATTCAGATGAATAACTTAATTAGGCACTTGTCGGTGTGCGTGAATTACTTTCGCATTTATTTAGTTCATTGTTGTGGTATTCAAATAATGGAACCATACTGTGGCCATTGTTGAGTGTGAAAAGCATTAATTGTAATAAATCAAACAGGATGTAAGAATTATTAGTACATTACATACGCTATGAATATGAATGCATCTTAATACATTGTTTTCAATTGAAGTTTTTTTTTGATCGTTTTCGATAACGAATAATTTTAAATTTTTTATTCAATTATTTTAGTTTTGTCTATTAAAAAAAGCGATTGCGATGAAAATTGAAAATATCCAAATTTGAATCAAATTTTTTTTTCGAATTATTTTTTCATATCACTCAATTCTATTTATAAAAATATTCATAATGATTTTACGATTTTGTGAAAATGTAAAAAATGATATCGCTCTACGAATTTCATACTTGTTTTTCAAAAAATCGAAATTAACTCTCACTAAAAATCCATTCAATGAAATTAAGCACAGTCATCCACAGCTGAATTTACATACGAATCAATCACCCATAATCAAGAACATCCACATCCAACAGCAGCATCCGAAGCTCAGAGCGCATCCCAGACGCCGGCGCCTCGTCCATCCACGATAAGACAACACCGACAAACACCGACAGCAACCGCCAGAAACGCCGACAAAGCCTACAACTAGACCCAGAGAGCGGCGCCAAGGCAAGAAAGAGCGCTATCCATCCCAGTCTATATGTATAAGGCGGGCGTTTCTCGTCTCGGCCTCAGTCGCGAACGCTCGTCGTCGGCGAGGAGACGCCTCTCCTCGACACCAACTCACCTAGGTGGAAGTGGGTGATGCGAAGAGGTGCTCATCCACACCTGACGCCATCCCAGTCCCCCAGAGTGCGATCGGGCCGTGTGCAGTGTCCGTTTTTTTGCACCCGCCACTCCCACCAGGCCGAATTCTATACCACGGTTTGCATATCGGGTCGCGTTCAGAGGCCGCCAGGACGGCCATATGATTGGCGATTGCCGAGTGCTTCTGAGTGATAACTGTTGTGTCAGTAGTACGATGCGCGAGAGGAAAATCGTCTGAAGGGTTGGCGCCTCAGAGGGGCGCGAACGTTCGCAGCGATGCTGTCCAAGTGCGCTGCTGTCATCACTGCTGTGAGTATAGCTTTTTTTTGATTGTTGTGGAAATGGGTCGGGAAATTCGGTTTTGTATGTGCTAGATTTGTGTTTGATTTTATGTAAATGGGTTGAAGTGGAATGGCGGGAAATTTGCATTTGAAAATCTAAGGGTAAAAGGTTGAAAATTGTTGCTGTAACGCAATGGGTTTTATTGTCGCCGCGAATGCAACTGCACCGTTACTGGTTTTGGCATTGTGCAACGCACTGTTGCGCTCTTGTATTGCATTTGATTAAGATATTGTATTAGTTTTTTAGTTTCGGTTGAGTTTTTTCTTTTCTGCTTTTGTTGATTTCTTACACCTAGGAAGTTCGAGTGTATTCGCATTATTATTGAATTATATTTACCGGTTTTCGCATACATCTTTAGTCATGTCTTAATTTGAGCAATCTGCACAATTCGCCATTCATAAACGCTTCAGTTTTAATTACTAACATAAACCTGTTTTTAATTACGCATTTTTTTTCGTGCGTAAATTTTCCACATTTCGATCTTAATACTCGCTTCCGTGTGGAATTATATAACACATTTTCAAACATCTAACCAAATCGACTTTGAATTATTCGTAATGTCTTTATAAGAATAATGACACGTCCTTTATTTTCTGATGACATTATGATAACTGGCATTTATACCATTAAGTGTATGGAGAATAATCATATCCGAGCTCATTTGTACACGTTGGCATTCATCGATAAATTTCACATCGACACAATTATAAAACGCAACCCGAGGATTCACACGAAGGCATGTAAAACACAGTTATTAAGGCCAGCCTTCGTCCTTAATAGCGCCCTATATCAAATGTCAATCGGTGCAAAAAAAAAAAAGTTGTCCATCGAGAAGGAGACATAAGTGGCGGTCGCAAAAGTGGCCGCTAACGTTTTAGGAGAAAAGGACTACATGGAGTGGCATTGAGGCATTGAATTTGTTGGCAAAGTGTTTTGTCAACTATTCAGCGCAAGCCGCAAAACTCGTGTTGTGATTATGTTTGATTGACAAGCCTGCTCATTATTCGTAACTGGCTCGCTTTCGTACCTTTGTGAAAACTGTTTGGACTTATCCGTGGAATTCCTATGATTTTCAACAGATCGGGCTGTTGAGAATTCCATAGTCAAGTAATTGTAGAGAATACGGTTGCTTTTAAATATAATAGACAATTGGAGTTTATTAAACTTTCGTTCGTAATTATAGGTATTGTAGAATTGTCTTTTCGACTTTCTTTTGTTTTCACTTTTGTATAATATAATTCTTGATTTATTCTGAAATGATGGAAAAAGGAATTCAAAGGTTTTATGTTTTGATGATCTCAATAAATTTTATTGTATTCCATCATCGGAACAGCATTAAGGCTTTTTTATAGTCTGAAACTGTATCCGATATAATATACAACGGTTAAGTTGAAGGTCGTTCAAATATTATTTGTTTGTCCTGTGTGCAAGTTTCGATGTTATCCTTGTACATTTTTTTATGTTCTTCTATTATATATAAGACAACCGTATAATATTAATGATGTGAATCAGCTTAAACAATTACCAAAGTTGAACATCGAGATTCTTATCAAGTTCGATCCAATGTAAACTTATACCCAATTAAAAACTATTATATTACTTATGATTTTTTGTAATATCGATATTCATATTTTTCAATATTCACTACTCTCATGGGTGTATATTCGAAAACGGATTGCGTCGAAGGTTTTATTATAATATTTCTATCTCGTGGTTTATTTCCTGATAAGACACGAGGCGATTGGATTTAAGTACCGAGTGATATTTCGACCTAGTTATGTTTTATGATAATGCAGAACAGTTGTAGGTTCTATTTTATTTATATGTGTTTGTATCAATTAGCGACAGCTGCTTTACAATACAATCACAAAAATTTAACTATCTAATAAAATTATTAACTTATAAACTTACCATAGTTGTGAACAGTTGACAGTTTTATAACTTACAAAATTTACATTATTTCTCAAGCTAAATATATGCAGATTGAAATTTGGCGTGGAAATCAAAGATCAACTCATCGTTTTGTACTAAATTATATTGACTGTTTTATTGCAGTGCCGGAAATGCATTCCATTTGTTTTAAATAATCATAATAACAAAACGAAAATGCATCGCGGTTTCGATGAATTTTTATTCGTATAGTTCAAGGATGTGACCGAATATTATATTCGAGATTTCAATCACTCTAATTGTGCATGAAAATCAAAGCTCGGTTTTTCAAAGACTTTTGACACTCGAATAAGCAACTGAACGACCCAGTGACTATATCGTTCAACTTTTTTTTCAAAGTGAAACTCAATATTCAAACGCAGATAAACAAAAAATCGAACCTCGTTCGAAAATTATTAAATGTCAACGTTTAATAGGTTAAATGTCAGCCGATCTAAGCATAATAGAATGCACTCTCGATTCCATTATTTAAATTGACCTTGCCAACGTTACATAACTGTAAGATATGACAATCTCCATATTGAACTTGCACCAAGAACCGTTTTACATTCATTAGTAATAAATCTCAGATTCTTCATCCATAAACATAAAAGTAAGGACGATTCTCGCTGAATAGATATAAATCGAAAAGCATAAAATTTATTAAATTATGGTCATATTAAAATGATTCGCATTAAATTTTATAAACTACAAATCACCAATATGACAAATCCTTTCTAAAAAAAAATCATAAAAATTCAGGAATTTTCCTTGTATTATTAGGAAATAATATATTATATTTATAATAAAATATAACATTCAATCACGTCAATGTATAAACCACACCACACATCGCTCAACTTCCCATAACAAGCATTACACCCGACAAGGCTATACCATTAATCTCAACTAAATATATAACACTCCAGTTTTCAATCTCTTCCCAATCATTTAACACACATAACTGAAAATTGAAATCTTGAGTTATATAGCCCTTCTTTCATTTTCGCGATAACCATCACCGATACAACCTCATATTAGCGGGCCACACAACACGAGGCGCCGTGTAATTTATACACCCTTAAATCGCTCGGTTGAACACACACGATTTGCATTCGAATTGCCGCATTTAAATTCGCAAAGTGGTACACTGCTGCGATTGAGTGACGGCAACTCGAAGCCTCAAAGACACCCAAAGAGCCGCTGTTGAGCATTGAGATTTTCGCGACTTAACGAGGAACGTGGCCGTCGGATATGAGCCACTTTTCGCATCGGATGCCACTTGGCAGGCGAGAGCAAATTCAACAGATTTTTTTCGTTTTGGTCGTGTTGGAATCTTCGTGCGAATCGAATTTATGTCGGTTTGTCGTTTTGTGTTGTCGTGCGTGGTTCTCGCTTTGATTCGAGATTTTATGGCCGTGATTATTTATGTGTATACATTGTAATGGTTAGTCAATATTGTGAGGTTGGTTAATAAAATTGTTTTTTTAATTTTTTGTTTAAGCGTGAATGAAATGTGTTGAGTTTTCCGTGATGTATGAAAAGCGTAGATGGGAACTTTGACGTGTGGTTAATTGTACTCGTTTCGCTAATATGGTGGTTTTTTTGTAAATAAGAAGAAATGCTATTTTTAGTCGACCGGTAGTTAACGAATTCAGATTTTATTCGAAATTTATTTTATTTATAGCGAGATACACCTACACGTTGAATCTTTAATGCTGCGGTCTTCATTTCTTTGAAAAAAAAGTTGACATAAACGGATGAACGAACGTAATAATAGTATGAATTTATTCGCTTTTATTTTCCAAGATTCAAGGGTGAATTTGATGAATATCAATTTCAATTTTAAAATTTTCAAAAAAAAAAAAAAGCTTGTACCATTTGAGGCCGCGAGGGAAAATCTTATAAAATTTTAGTAATCGCAAAATGCGATTGTGACCGTGAAGTCGATATAAGTGCCACAATGGTTTGCCGAGGAACGTCGAGAACTGGACTAACTGGTAAATTTATTGGCTGATATAACCCTATAAGGACATGACCGATTGCGTCGCACCCACGAGCCACCTTCCTTATTTTCTTTTGATCCAAAAACGCGAAAATTCCACACAACGCATTTGGTCAAATCCTGCAAGCTGCCATCGACGACCGTCGCGGATACGCAGCCTACGATTTTCAAACGGGAACGACAAAGAGAACCGAGACACCGCTCGATCGGACATTCGAGCCGATTTTTTCAGCATTTATGTATTATATTTGACATGAAATATCATTCTAGATATAAAATGTTCAATGAGTGTCAAAGCCGGTTATAGTGTCCGGCCGCCCTTGGACCACGCCCGCCTCGTCACACTTTCTTGAGATTGTACATTGTACTGAGCGTAATGCGTCAAGCGATACAATTAAAATACGCGCTTAAATCGCAGACAAGTGTACCAGTTTACGGTTGACTACACGTTTATGTGAAATTTGCAAAGTCCTTGACATTTGTGACGATTTTCCAGGGTGCCTTCTTTGGTGCACTACTGAATCTTCGTTGTGTTGTGCTTGATGCACTTGACATTTATTAACTGTAATATTATGTACGGTGTATTGTTAATGTACCTGTGAAATTATTGCAATTGAACGTGCGAAAACAATCTGTGTTGATTTCTTGCAACGTGGCCTTCGGTGTGTGTTAATATTTAATTCATTAGCCGGTCATTACGAATTTGGGGCGTTCCGAAAAAAACTCGCGATGTCAAAATATAATTGATGACGTTTAAAACTTTGCGTTAATTAAAATGATTCCAATATAAACGACTTGAGGAACTCTGAAAGAGTTGAACGCAGTGAAGGGTCGACCGCAGCGAAAATTGTTGGTTGTCAGCTGAAAAAAAAGAGCTATCATAATTATAATTCTAAGATAATTGATAGTGATTGTTTCGTATCGTTGATCGATAACGTCGGCCATAAACAAATAAAAATGTTAAAATATCCTGTACACAATGTCTGACGTGCGTACGATTAGTCCGTTCCATGGAACCGTATGATCGATTCGAACGTTTTAGATCGTGTAATTGATAAATTAATGCGTTCTTTTATGATTTACACTCGATTAGCATGAACGAGATTTATATAGTTTTTTATCTGATATATTTTATAGTGAGCGCGAACGAGTTATGTACCCGTGTACGTCTGTTGATTGCAATACGTAAAATTAAGTTTTGGTGTAAAAGTGGGCGTAAAATCGATGTTACCGATGATGATGATATATAACACGAATCGTTTAAATTCACCAGCGAAAGGTTAATTTTCCAATTTATAAAACATTATGTTCGCATGTGTGTATTCGATCGTGTTAAAGATAAAGCTTTGTTGAGCTTTATTGTTGGAACGTGAATTGTTTTGCGTGTTGTTTGTTTCTTTTATTTGTTTTTTTTTTCATGAACTATCACTTCATCCTGTTTCGTATAAACTTCACAATAAGTATGGCAATCGTACATGGACACGATTTAAATTTTTTTGCGATACTGGTTTCACAGAACAATAGTCAATAAAGAAAATTGTTCAGTAATCTCGCGACAATGCCCAGAACGATTGATGCGTCCGCTTCTCAATTCATCTGCCATGTCTAAAAAAAAACGATAAAGAACCAAAACATATAATGTTCAGATGGTATTTATTTGATATTCATCGAAAACGTTCGAAATATCAAATAGAAACTGGTTCGTATGATCTTATAGCCGGACAGTCGATTCAGCTAAATACGAGATCTAGTTTTTCACCAGATTAAGATCGTTCATTGTATTTTATTTCTGTCAAGTAAATAGACAATGAACTTGAAAACATATTGAAAATGTGTCGGCGTGTATATTTGCATAAGTTGATTTGTTTTGAACGTATTTAGCAATTGTATCCAGTAAATCATTCGTTATATCGTAATCCGGATTTCATTTGATAGGCGACTTGCTGTACCCGATTGTATAGCCCACAATTTATCGAAAATATATAAACCGATAAATAGAATAATTATTCTGCTTTAAGACGTTACATATATGTTAAATAAATATATTTTCAGAGGGTAAGGAAACTTGTAAAGACGGCATAACTTCACGTAGAGTAACGCGAGGAATAAACCAAAAGAAGTACGAAACGAAGTGTAATTACAATCGGACTGGAAACTGGAATATTTAATACATATACGGATTCAAAGATGACAATAATGACTGATGAAGTCAGTGCATATATATTCAGGACTAACGAGGATGTTTTACCTGTCGATATTAGCATTTACAATGAGTAAAATATGATAAATTGTAACAAACATTTTGTAAAGAAAAAAAAATTGTGACTGGTATAAATGGATTGACATGTGTACTAATTTCAATTACATAGCTGTGTTTACAAAAAGTCAAGATAAGGATATTAGATAACTTACTTGCGTTTCAATGATATGACAAGGCAATTATAAAAAATGTAAAATTATCGTTTGCGAAATTGTTTAATTACGTTTGATTAAACTCGTTTAGTTATTATTCAAACATAAATTTGTAAAATTTCGTCCAAACGTAAAGTTAAAATATTATATTGGCAGATTTACACATTCTTAATTAGCCATATTTTAATTACGAAAATAAACAATTGATAATCATACCCTTTGCGGCAAAGGTACTATAGTTTCTTTGATCCGGTCTCTTTAATTAAAAACGTGCCTTCAACGCAAAAAAAAAATCTATAAAATTCATTATTAATATATAATTTATTGCTCGTAAATAATTTATTATGTTATGAAACATGTACTGAAAGCACTTATAATATAAGTAGATTATAAAATATTTATTGTTGGTTTGTAAAACGAAATGTGTCTATTTTTTCAAAAAAATTGATTAATTAACTTGACTTTTTTTTTTTTTTTCTTTTATGACTCTACGAGATAAGATGGATTAAGCCGGTAAATTGCCCACAATATTTGTCACATCGTGAAAAAAATCATTTCATTAAGAAAACTGGATTTTCATCGAACTCACACCGATATAAAATCCAGTGTCGATAAAAAAAAATCTTCACAAAGATGAATATTTATTATTTGATGAGTGAGGTTACTCTTGAGTAGAATTGATTTATGTTATACGAAAAGAGATAAGCCCCTCACAGCATTGTCGATTGATATTTCCTTTTGCTCGGATTGGCGACTTTATATCGATTTGAAAGTTGTCCCGATAATTGTGTATTATATTCCAACAAAAAAAAAACATAATTAACTATGAATTTGAAAGAGCGAGGTTTTAGCTTCACAAAGTCCTATTAAACGCCTTCACTGATTCTAATAGATATGAATCATTTTTTTGTAACGAATTCATTTACCATACATGGTTCGACGAATTTGTACATAATATTCCAATCAATATGATGCAATTTTAATGCGTTAATATCTTTGTATGTTCTTAGAAATGGACACAATTAAAATTGAAATTACAACACACTATGATTTTATTTACTCGTGTGACTTTTCATTGAAAAATTGCGCAAGATATCTTATACAGCTTTTACCATTTGAAATTCAACCCTTTACAAATCAAAATCAAACATCGAAAATATTTTTTTTTAAATAAAACTTTCTGACGGTTGAATTTTATTTGTAAGAAGTTAAATTTGAATTGAAAAGGCTAAATTTAATTTATAAAAGACTGAATTTGGGGTGTAAAAGATTGACAATTAAATTTTTCCAATGTTGGCGACTTTTTTGTGATTTATTTGACTTTTTTTTGACAAAAAAGCCATTAGTATGAATGCAGTTTATTTATAAATGCTAATTAAAACAACAGCAGCCATTTTCTCAAAACACGCTAATGAGATTCGCTTAACGGGCTATCTTCAACTTGATAATCTCGACTGATAATCGAATTTCCAAGCACGCTTTTATAAATTATTTATTTCGAGTGTGAACACATGTTGATAAATCGCTCGTTCGGTGAACCGAATAAATATGTGTAAAAAAAAAAAAGAAAATCGCGTACGAGGACATTGGCGAAATCGGCAAACGGCTACTGGAATTTGCCTCCGATAACGCAATTAAAGCCACCGCTCGAAACGACCATTTGCATACGCATTGCTAATTATGCAAAATACATTATCGGAAATGCACCATCTTTGCATCTTCTTACCGCGTCCGTCGACCGTTTCGGGACGCACTTTTCCACTTTTAAAATTCCGATAAAACCAATTTCAATCGCCCGATAAGATTAATGAGCGTAAAAAAATAATTACTTTCCGTATCGCAAATTCCAATGCTATCATTCAATTTAGATAAAACTCGGAAAATTTTATAAAAAATACAATTTCAAAGTAGGAAAACTTGGGTAATTCTGTAATAGCGTTTGTTATCATTATTTTTTTATTTTAATATAAAATAATTTTTTAACAATTACTATCATAAAGCGTTTACATACATACATTATATTATTATTATTATATACATTACATCAAACTATTATTTAAAAGTACATTTTCACTAATTTTGTGTGACATTTCAAATCTTCAATCTGGTACGCTTAATTTCGTGATACTACAATCAATCAAAATTTTAAAGGCTTCCATTTTATCGTGTTGTGTCGCGCAGATGAAGGTGGCTCACAATCGAAATATTTATTTAGAAGCGAATGGAAAAGTATCGGAGAGCCCTTTGTCTAGTAGTGGGTGTGAATAAGCTGCTATGATAATTTATCCCTTTAAATATTTTAACAGAAAATGAAATAAAATTTTACATATAGCCTTATTCTATCTATCAATCGTATTTTTTATGCAGATCAAAACCTTGTTTTACTAACAACACCTGAATTATACATATGCTCTACACCAGGGAGGTCAAATTTACCGTAATTTTCATTTACCGGTAATCTGATGATATTTTACTAATTACTGGTTTATCAGTAAACTAAATTTTGAATAAAACTGGAAAAATGACGAAAAAAAAGGAAAACCAAGAATGCTTCCCAAAAAAAAAAATATATAAAAAAAAAAAAACCATGCACCTACGAAATTTTTTCAAAAATATTTTCTGAAAAAAAAACCATATTTTTCAAAAAAAAAAATTCGAACTATTTGGGTCATTTACCAGAAATGGCCTCCCTACTCTACATGATGACGAAAAATTCAAAACCGCCACATAACACATCTATACTAGCACCAAACATGGACGATTATCACTAAATTATAACATTAATTCATATATCTACTGGTAAACTTCTGGCAATTATATAATACTTCTCGAAAACACCTTTGCATTATTACAAAATCCAACTACATTCGAACTACCACAAATCGCAGATTTATCCGAGTTTCCCCTATCAATTTCCACAAACACGAAACGAAAAGCTCTCTCAACAACACCATTCCTAACACCAACAATCCCAAACCAACAAATTCTAAACCAGGCTTGTCCAAAGGGCCACTACGGTGCCAAACTGGCCAGACTGGCCCCACTTTTCATATATAACAATTTACGACTTTTGCTCTAATTCGAGGAAAATTAGTACATATATTTTTTTATGAATTATTGAAGAATCGAATTTTTCAAGTCCATTCTAATCAAAATACATATATTTACAGGGTCTTCGGCTACAATTTATTTTTTTTCATTTTACCTCCCCCTCAAATTTTACCTCCCCCCTCTTCCATCGTCGAATAACGTACTGGTAGGTAAAAAAAAAAAATTTGAACTGTACGAGTTAGTGGACGGAAGTACGACGATGGAAGAGGGGGGAGAGGTAAAATTTGAGGGGGGGGAAATGAAAAATAAATTATAGCCGATTTCATTCGGAATGGTATCACTCTCACTTCTCTATCATGACTCTAAGTCACTTTAAATCAGATTAGAAGTTATAAAAGTCCCAGGGAAGACCCTGTATTTTATCGTTAAATAAAAAAAATTCAAATCGACGACGTTCGTGAATGATCGTGTTTTGGCCAAAGTGCCACCTCGCTTACCGAAATGTTGGACAAGCCTGTTCTAAACCAACATATTCCAAACAACACAATTTTCCAAACAAACTCCAAAACTCCTAAAACTTTTCACACACAATCCACCTCCCTCGACAACACCACCATTCTCAACACCACCACAATCTCCAAACCAATACAATCTCCAAACCAACACACTCAAACCAACTCAGATTTCCAAACAAACTTCCAAAACTTTTCATACTGTATCCACAATCGAGGGGGTGCGCATGCGTGCACCCATGCGCGGCGCACGTTGCGCAAACGCCTCTCTTCCACCAGGCGAGCAGACGTTCGAGCGGATGCGTCACATCCCGACGCACACGCTTGCGCAAACGGTCGCGGGGTTGCGGAGGCGCATGCGCACCGCCGCACGAGCATGCGCTCCTGGTAAAGATCGGTGCGAGGCGGCTGCGCGCGCGACGCAGCGTGGTCGCGCAAACATGCCCCGCGCACGCGCGAACGTGCCCCGCGCACGCGCATGGAACGATCGCGTTTGACAGGTCGATTGGAGTATTTGGGTTCGTAGGTCTTTTTTGGGGTGTGGGAATTATGGGATCGTGGGCGTTTTGGTGTGAGGGTGTGTGAGGGGGGTGTTTCGGAATCGTGGTTGGTGGGGGTTGGGGGTTTTGGGTGGTGCGTGGGTGTGATCGAGGTCGATATGCGTTTGGTGGGTTATGTAAAGTTACGGACCTTTTTTATGTCGCGGATTTTGTTAAATTGAAATCGCGTGGAATGACGATGTTTTATGTAAAGCGGGGATGGCCAACTGGAATGACTTGGTGGGCCAAATAAAATGTTGCGTGTCTTTGAAGGGCCATAAGTATTGTAAAAGTCAATAATAATATGATAGTTTTTGTATTAAAAATAAATAAAAAAACAGCTTATGATTAAGATATTTTATTATATTTAAAATCATACATCGAAAGGGTCAATCAAAACCTTCAGTTGGGCCACATTTAGCTATAGTCTGGCCATAGCTGATGTAAAGAATAAAATAATTTGAATACCGGATATAAAAAAGGGTGTATGTTCTATTTTGTCAAGAAATGTCTATAGTTCCCAAGTTTGTTGTTGATATTCATTGTTAAAAACCGACTTTTGGGGCTTCGACCGTATTTTAAAACATTGGCATTGGTATATAGAACGTACTTTTGGCATTAAACTGATTTTGGATTTTTTGGCACTTTTCTTTTTTTATTTCCGGTATTAATTTATAAAATAAAGATCAGATATAATAATTTATATTTTATTGATATGCAATGCATTCATTTGATGCCGTAAAATTATAAATATTTATTTAATTAAAACGAAATCGTAAATTTTTATCTAATCAAAACAAAATCATAATTTGTAACAAAGTTGTTCAAATAAATTGATTTGTTACATAAAAAAGGAAGTCTATAGGTACGTGGTATTAATAATATGTATTATGTATGATATGAATAAAAAAACAATAAAAAATACATATGTCAAAATTTTCTTGCGGACCTCTGAAGGTTCGCGGATCACAGGTTGGCGACAGCTGATGTAAGGGTTCGAATGGTTTATGTGGTTTTAAATGCGCAATAAGTAAATCGTTATGTAAATATGTCGATATTTTATGTGTCATTGAAATTTTGCAAATTGTATAGAATCAAATAAAATCATAGTGTGCGTATAAATTATACGCATATTTTTCTATATTCAAATGTTGTTTACATTCGTAATCAATTATTACCGAAAAGCGTAATTGAGTCATTTATAATCGTCAAATTAAAGCCGTACGGTTTGTTTTTTTCGTTCTAATTATACACGCGGACAAATTAAACGCGAGTTTTCTCCGTGATTTATTTCCCATACGATTTTGAAGGATTGCCCATTCAAGGCTTTTAAAGCGTCCAATCAAAATTCTTCGGGCATGAAACTCATACAATATGCACCATTGAATTCCGTTTGCAGTGAGAGCGCTTATTAATTTTTCCTTTTTAACGGCATCGGCATTCAGCGGACAATCGGAGTGCTTTGCGGACAATGAGCTGTTCTATCGCGGCTGCCCTAAACCGAAAACCAAATAAGCACCTTCTTGTGTATGCAGCCTTCTTGCTGCATGATTGCGAGGAAATTGGTATCGAGTGCTACTATCGGGTCGTGACGTTTAGGAATGTGCGGATTGCCACATTGACGGCACTCTTCCGATAATCCTGGACAATCATATCGGTGGTATAATATAATATTAGCTGGTTTGTGTGGGCGGTAGAATTTCGTATCAAAGAAAAGACGTTACTTATAGAAGTTAAAACGTCGTCATTGTTACAGTCTATGTAATGTCTATTGCAAGATAACGTTTTCCGCAATATAATCGGAAGTTTCCAATATTTTTCTTATGTCATGTTAAGAGGAAGTTGGCTCTTTTAAGAGTTAGTATTCTGAAATCTATAACTTTTATACAATCACGTCCATCTACTATTCGAATCATTTGTCGCTTAACTTTGTCAATACTATACATTGTATATGTATGTGTTGAACATTGAAACACCATTACACAATTTCAACGAACATTTAAAACCGAATATAAAGGAAAACACTAAATTCTCAAAAAACAAAAAAAAAACGTATTTCACGACACGGAAATATAAATTTCCAATTTTCCAAATCGGTATTTGTGTCATCGAATCGGTTTCATGAAAAACCACAATGTCCCCGTTACTTTTTATTATTTTTCAATACCAAATCGTGTTGCGTCGATGTCATTCGAAAGCCGAGCTTTATCCATGTCTTATTCTCATTGAAGGCTTTTGCGGTAGTGTTTATATGGGTCGGGTGGATCCTCTTTAACATCCCACACTGCCTGCTCCGAAAAATGAATAAAATTTGCATGCGAATTGTCACGGAGCAACGGTAATCGCATGCGATTGCACTCACGTGCGAAATCTCAACACGACAACGACAACAATTTGTTTTCGTTTAACAAGATGTCCGTTTGACATTTCCTCTATTTCGTGCCATGAGATCAAACCGATTCAGTTCAACACGTGTCTATATTCGAAAACATCGGTTTATTCACCTTCTTCAAGATTTAGATGAAAAATCACAATGGAAGGTAAAGGCAGGTGGCTGTTGAGGTGAAAGACCGAAATCGAAAATCCTTGAACCTGAACATTCGTTTCCTTAAATCAGCCAACTATCGACAGTTAATGGCTGCCGTGATCTACGATATCTTACTTAGATTGATGTTTTACCATATTATTGGAAACTAGTCGATTATTTAACTCGATAGGAAAAATAATAGTATCGATTCGTCACGTCAACACACGAACCAAGAACGTTTCGCAAGCGAATTGTTTGTTACACACCTTTTTTGTGCAAAATTCGGATTGCGCCTCCGTGTTTGTTTGCACAACGATATTTCACCATCGCGTAAAAATTCGCTATCATTATCGAAGAATAAATATACGTTATTGTTGTTGGTATTTGTTCGGTATCGGTCTCCGATCCTTTCACGCGATAAGTGCACGAAAAAAAAAACTAATGGCGATAATGATATTCCGTGCATAATATAGAGATCATGGCCGACGAAAATAATCATTACACGTCCATAATTGTTCGTCTTTTGAGTTTTCATTTATTCCCTGCACGAGCTTCTCATTAGTCGTGATAAAAGTGCACCTCTCATAAGTCATTATAGATGCATTTTACATAATTTACAACCTGTTGAATATAGTAATTTTTATTCGAAGACAGGTGTGTCCATTAGCAATTCAGTCATGCCAAATTTAGACTGAATTCGATTTAAAAACCTGTTTGCAAATTTGTATCGGATCCAACAAATAAATCATACATAGTGATAATAAATCGATTCATCATGCTTTTGTGTCAACTCCTTTAGCGCTCATATAAGACCAGTTTTATGGTGAATTGAGATGAAGATGTGTTTTTCTATAATAAGGTGAAGGTCGCCGATTTGTATTCGTAACAGTTTCGGTTACGAAAAATGTTATCCTTGTGCGAATGCACTTTTCGAATTGTTTCTTAGCATTGTGACGAAACTTTGCATTCGATCGTTATGCAACGATTGAAGAATCCAAAAGGGTATTTGATATTCAGAGCCGCAAATGCGGTTCGGTAAAGGTGTACTTTCTATAGATGCTTCGTTGGCTCAATCATGTCTTAGAATTGATTAAGCTATGGTTGTTATTATAAGATGTACGGTTTTGATATTTGAAACATCCAAGAAGTTGTAAGTTCGATGAAATTAATGCGGTGGGAGCGTGGGTGTTTGTGCTTATGAATTCTAATAGAGATGTTATTATTAAGACATTTACTGAAATTTATAGTCCGAGTTCATGAATATTTGGGTTAATTGCGTCGTATTTGATGTGTTTTATTTTGTAATTAGCTTCATATTTGTGAATAAGTTCAATATAAATTGCTCATTATAATCGCAACATAGTGAAATACATCGTTAATGTGTCGTAAAGCTTAACGTTTTATGTTTCAGATTTTAATCTTTTTGGATTTGAATTGTAAAACAATTACATTTGAAAAATTCGTTCGCATTTAATGTACCAATAATTTGATAAATTTGAATAAGTTAAATTTTAACGAGAAATATCTGATGATATAAGATTTATTTTTAATGGACAAATGTGTATTTTGATACTGATGAAAATTTGTTGAATCTTCGCCAATTTTTCTTACATCATATTATATAAGAATCTTTAAACCGTTTACATTTGTAAATACGTTCACTTTTTTTTCTCTATTCTATATTAAAATTATTCTGTTATTTTTTCATCCATAATTTCAAACAATCAAAAAATTCTTAACGAAAATTTATTTGCTTTAAAAAATTATTACTGGGCGTCGTTTAATGAAAAGTAGTCCAATACCGAACCGAAACCAGTTTGTTTATATTTGTGATTGATACACGCCAATTTGTAATAAGTTAGTGCGCAGATTGATAGATACACAATAGATAGTTGGTTAAACACTTGTCATGGCGTATATTAGATTTTCACGTTCAAGCTTCCATCGAGTTGGCCTTCGTCCGATTTGATATGAAATACGAAATCGGACAATGACGATCGACAATAATTCCAATAGGAAAAAACTGTTGGAGCAACACATATTAGAAAATGCTCCGCCGACCAAGGTTGGGCGTTTTAGCGATTGTTTCAAGGTGAAAGGTCACATTCGCGATCGAGATTACGATACTTCGATACGTGTGGGAAAATTGAAAATTACATTCAAACACATTTTTCTGTAATTGCTCGTAGTATGCAATGTAGTGATGTTTTGAGGTTACTCTTTTCGTTATAATTTATAAGCACTGACGCATTCCAACTCAATGCGACTGGTTTTCGTCTCCATGCAACTATGCAGTTCTTCAAGATGGTACTTCGGATTCTTGCGAATTATACATACAATCGCATAGGACTGGTTTTTTCATCAATTCGCCACCTATGGACGATTTTTCCCACAATTCGCCTCTTCTTTTTATACCCCGACGTGGCATTTGCGTCGAATCTATTTTTTATTATTATTCGACTGTAAAACGCTCATTGTTGTTCACGATTCGACTTTAACTCGGAATGATGTCATATCGTGATGTTGCACCATTGGCCGGTCGGCAGTAGATAAAGTTCAATAACTTGAACTTGGAACGCAGTCCCGTAACCGGCCGCCTAAACGGTGCTCCACTTGATTGCACATTGTACCTGCGATTGTTTGAAAATATTTACGGTCCACTGTTACCTTTTCGGGTAAGAATTCCAGGATCGGCTCGTGGTTAAGTGGGTGGAATGGAAATCCGCATTCTGCGAGCCATCACTCAACTGAGACAGTTGACTCAATGTCCTGCTGCATGCTTGAGGCTATGCGAAAGCTTTTCAAAAAGTTTTTTTTTTTATTATTTATACAAAATCTCTAATAAATAAAAATTATAATACGTATCTATTTTTAATATATATAAAAATAAAATCGTATATTTCTTGAATAATTTGTATGTGAATTTTGCGAAGTTCATTCGCAAAATTGTTCGAAGGTGTTTTGAGATGAGAAAAATGGACCACACCGGTCATTAGTGTCGTAAACGGTCGTATTACCTTCGGAAAATGCTCGTAAACAATCTCGAATCTTTCAGTGTTGTATCGCATGTAAATTCGAATTTATATCTCCGGTTCTTCAGCTGATCGGATCGAGGAAAACATAAATTCGTATTTCCTGCGACTCTTTGTCAATGGTGGCACTAACCGAGCTCTTCGTATATCTTTATCTGATCGCAGGTGCGAAAGGGTCAATAATTTTACTCCCGATTTAGTTGTCGAATACGATTATTGCTTCTTGAGACAATCACTCGTTCATAAAATTCAAACGTCGGATTATACTGTGTAAATTATATTTAAAAAGTTGCAATTTATCGCTGGTATTTCCTTTAGTGTTTTGTTTTTGTTTGAACATGATCTTTTGAAACCATCTTTTTAAATTGATGTATTATTCATAATGCATGGTAGCTTTTTTCATAAATTATAATCATTGTGTATAAATTTGGTTTATGATCCTTCCTTTGGTTCATTTTAAAATGAATTGAGGTGAAGCACGGTGGTAAAACTTGATCATCATCATTATGGATCGTATAGTTACAACGCAATATAAATTTATTTTGACGGAAGCCATATTTCATTATAAAACACATATTGCATTATTGTTATTGTTTGTAATTATTATAATTCGACCACTTTTTTTATGATTCGAATAATTTTATCTTCATCAAAAAATTTTGAGGAGTATCTATATAACCTTTGTCATCTTCGTTCGACGATGCTGATACATTTGGTCTTCCCAGCAACAGGTTTCAATTATTAAATGAATTTAAATAAATCCAAGGCATACTCGCTTTTCCATCGCCAACGTAAACTGGAGCATTTAACAACGAAGGCTCAGCAAAGATTTACATTAATTTTCAGTATACTTTACTCACGCATAACATGGCAATTATTCAAAAGCCATGTGGAACTTGAAAGATCACCAAAAAAAAAAAAGGTGACTCCACCCGTTCGACTCCTTGTCCTATTATTACAATAATCTCTTTCGTTGGAAGTAGTAATTATTTTTCCATTATTTTCTTTCGATTCTCCACTAAATCGTTGTCACATTTGCTGATAATTGCAGTGGAATTTGTCTTACGGAAAACCGATCGAAATGAAATAACCGCAAGCTATGCATTCAAATAATTACACCCAACCTCGGGGGGTCGTGACTTATGAGAATTTTTTTAATAACATCACGACATGTGATTGAAATAACCCCCCATTTTCCAACAAAATTATCAGGAAGGTTGTCAGCTGGTGAATAAACTACCTCTGCAAATTTTCAAAAGCGTCGAAATGAAACGGCCAATTTATGCCCACGAAGACTACGGAGTTTGCAATTTTGTATGTACGACAGTAGCTGGAATATTGTACAACGTATATCTTGTATGAAACGTTTTTGAATGTTTTCGGTACGTGTTTTGCGAGATAAAACTGAACTGGCATGTCGGAAAATTCGATGTTATCTCGATTCGGTGTCTCCACGAATTGTCGTGTTAAGATAACGATGACGCTCTAGAAAAAGCATTTAAAACGTGGACGGCAAATAATGATCTTTCTTCAGATTTTATCTGATCTTATTTTTCCTCCACCTGAGACTTCGATCCAAGTCCACAAAATGAGTTCATCGACTGTCCATAATTGGTCTGGATATTTTCATTGAAAGTGTCGAGCTGTGTTACTGGTTGGAGGATTATCTCGCTAATTACGCTTTATAAACTTTGAAAAATGAACTTTATTAATGGGTTCATTAAATTTACATCAATTTTTATTATGAATTAATGAAAACCAGCCTAAAAAAAAAATAAAACAAAACGGTTGTAATTTTCTTTTTAGTTCAAATTTCAAAATCTAAAAACGGAAATCTTTAAATATGTGTTGGCGCTTGGCGGTTTCGTATGAAATTTATGCACTTTCAAGATGCACCTGCAATAACCGAGCTCATAATTAAAGTGTTATGACTGCGGCGTTTCGATTTACGTCTTTCGAGTCCTTATGCGTTTCGACCACCGTTTGGTCGAATTAACATATAATACAACGGCGGTCTTGTGCTGTTGCCGACGCCAACTCTTATTTATTTATTTACGTGTTTATTTATTAATCCCAGTTGCCACGCTGCGCTTTTATGAACGGTTTGTACAATGTAAAGGGGCTGTTATTTGCGCCGTGTTCATAATAATTTTCACAACTGCAATAGTACTATCCGTTCGTTCCGTAAAACGGTATTTTTTACTGATAGGTCGCTTTGTGCATTTGATTAATTGCACTTTTCAATGATGTAGATTTCGGCTGCACATTCTTAAAGGTCAACGTGGCCGAATGTTAAATCGTCTACAATTTAAATACAATTAGTACAACTGTCATGTTATGATTCAACGTAAAAACAGCATGATGTAATTTATGTGGTTCACTAATATGTACATTTTTTCAGTGCGTAATAATATGCAAATCGACTGCTACATTTGACTTTCATGATACATTCTTTGCGGAAAAAACTGGCGAAATTAAAAAAAAGGTAATATTTTATCGCGCTATTTATTTTCGCATGTGAAACTTAAAATACCCCACGGCTGTTGTATCGATAATGGTCAAGTCGACAACTGGACCAAATAAAAGATCTGCTTAAATGCCATCACAAAACAACATCGCTATGTGTGACGTTGTGTGATATTTAACTCAGATAGCGTGTTTTGATTTTACCACATCGCATGTATTTAAATATGATTTTTAACGATATATGTATATTGTAATGATTTGACGTACAAGTATTTCATCGTGTAATTACTGTACACATTATTTATTTGCACGAGTTTGCACTTCTGCTACTGATATGAATATATTTATCTAGTTTATAGAAATCATAAATATTAGATCGATCTTTAAACATCATTTCGCTTTTAATACAATGCCGATATTGACATATGACGTGCGCAAATCGCGATACGCGTGGGAAGACCACCGCTGTGCAACCAACACTTTCAATTATCGTATTCAATATTTTTTTCAATAATTATTAAAGATTTAATTTCATAGATGATATTCGGCGACCTTGACCTATTTAGAATCGAGATATTGTTCAAATAGCACTCGTTGATTTGTGATCCTGTCCGTACAGAATCTGCGCAGATCTTTTACATCTTCGCAGCAAATCGAACGGCCTTCCGTCGCAAAAAATCGTTATCTTTCGGGTTGGGCGAGACGATTCGACTTCTTTTTTCGATATTTTAATTGAAAATATTGCAAAGTAGTCGACCTTGGCGGTCGGCACACAATTGCTGGGACAGAGTGTATAACACTTAGAAAACGGGTTCAATTATTCAGAAGTGCGGCGCCTTGGTGAGCACGCGCCGCCTATGTGATCCAATATCCACGACATTCGGATGTGGACAGCAACAATAATAACCACAAAGTACTTCTGGTTATGAAAGACCACAGCGTGGGTTCAGTCTTTCGGCTTGTGTGATCGATTCGCGCGTGTACTTTTGCGTAATGAGCGCCGATTATGTATGGCACGCGTGCCAGGTATGCCTAATGACACGTGGCAAATGGGCATTAATCTTTCTGATTGAGTCGGCTCAATTGAATATGGAAGCGAGACGGCTCAATCGACATGTCGAAGTTGTAATTAGTTTGGTTATGGCTCAATTAGGACTTGAGGGTCGATGTTGCGTTTTGCATTGTTCGAATGTTGAAATTTGAAAGTTCTGTGGTTTTGAACGTCCTCTGCAAGATGAAATGTTTCAGAACATCGTCTAAAGTTTGTGAATTATTTCTTTGTATGTAGTGAATAACTCTTGATGAGTTTTGTTTTTGAGTAAGGAAAACCATTCCTTGCCAATTCCCTAGATCTCAGATCGATAATACTTAATCGCATCCATCTAATAAAAACTTGTCAATGGAAATCGATATATTATACATATTTAAAAAAGCTACTTTTATAAATCGAAAAACACAAACGATAACCCATCTGAAAATTGAATTCTCCCATGAATATTTCATTTCCCTCGCGTTTAAAACTCAGATTGAATCTACAACTCCTTTTGTGCACGTATGTACTTCCTCGACGTCGACAATTAAAAAAGACGTATCCAGACCTTCTTTTTATTCGGTCCCTCGCTTTTGCTGATATATCAGCGGAACGCGACACGAACTGCACGTCTCCTTGCGCAGGTTCTCACTCCGAAGAAAGGATATCTGCATGCGAACTTCAGCGGCAGCTTTGCAGAATTAATTAGCTCATCGGAATAATTAACGAGGGCCGATCACGCGATTTGCGATCGAGAATTGCGCCTACTTATCTCAACAAATTACGAATGGAATTAAAAATGCTTTCGATGCCGAAAGCTCTTCGGTGAGCTTTCGCGTCGGCTGTTCGTCCCGTGTCAGTTCTTATCGAACACGCGATGGATTGAAATTTTTCAGATAATTCTGACGCGATCATGGTCTCGGAAGAAGAACGGGATGGTGCAAGGTCGGGTGATAAATCGTTGTGAATTAGTGCCACACGAAAAAAATCAATGGCGCCGCAATTAGAAATTGTTTTATCGAATGATATGGTAATTGAGTCGTTGGACGTTTCTTAAGTGCTGTTTTATTATTATTTGTTTAACGGTTATGTGCGTACGCGTAAATTTACGATTTTTGTTTTGATCGTGTAGTGTACACATTTTTTTGACGCGATTGCTTGGTCGTATATCAAACTGATTGCTAATTTGCTTTTCGCGGTTCACCTTGTTTATATGCATTGTGGACGATTCTGGCTGTGGAAATCGACCGTGTTACGCATACGTATGTATGAATAATTAACGGCATTCTTGAATGTGAATTTCGTCGTTACTGAATTTAATTACCGAACAAATAGTATTGATTTAAACGACGACGACGTTCAATGATAACTTGTATCGGGCGTGATAGGATAATTCAAAGAAATCGTAAACTGATTGAATCATTTCACATCCTAGTTTCGTATAGGAGTGCCTCAATCAATTTGTTATAGTTTGAAAAATGATTTGACATTCCTTAATAAATTGAATTAATTAAATTATTCAGATCGAAACTTTATTATTGTTATTTTTTTATTTTAGACCAATTGACCTTATAACAAATAGTGTCTTGGTGAATCCTTGAATGTGTGTTTGTTGCAACACTATCGTATCAACATTTATGTTCATGCAAGTTTCTGTTGAGATCGTCTTTCTGATAATCAAAGAATGCGTTACAGCTTGCATATACATATCGATCGTTAAAATGAATCACGATAAAGGATGCGACTAATGAATTTATTGTATATTAAAAAAACATTGAAGGTTTTTTATTTGTATGAAATGTGCCAAGAGAGAACGGTTAAGTTATTATTCATCCAAGATGACAATCGACGTCCTCAGATGCCGATAGTGTCAATTTGGCAATGGAGAATCCGAGGATAATTGTTTTATTGACGATGCGTGGGTGCCGTACAAAATATCCGTTTCACCTGAGTTGTATGCAAATTAGGCGAAATTGTTTGAAATTTGACACGGTGAGGATATCGTGAGAAAAATCATCGATCATGAAGGATACAATTGTTGTCGTTTTTGAAATAACACGTTTTTATAGCATTTTAATACGATTTATCTTTATTGTTTCGGGTTTTTGGTTTTCCCATTCAAGTTGATCTGCTTCAACTTTATTAACCGCAACTCTGTGAGGTTTTCCTCTATGATTAAAATTCAATACTTTTCCTTTTACTATAAATAATTGATCCTAATAAAAATTTACACGCCTACGTTACTCATCGAAATTAAAGCAAGTAAAATACTTTTTCGCAAGACTGAAACCATAAATCATTCTTTTGAATATCTGTTGCGATATTTTCAAATAAATAATGATTAGCATAAAGGTTGCATAAATAACATCAAGCTCATCCTGTATGCAAAGAATTTCCTCGTTTCAGTTTATGTATAGATAAAAAAATATTGATGGTTCAATTAATTTCTTTCAAATTGATTTGAATAAATCTATCGTTTTTATTACTTCTAGTAGCAATAAAATTTTCACTGTAGTCAATGTTACCTCTATCAATCTCATCTTTATATGTAAGCGCGTATACGACTTTTTTCAGCATCCGATTGAAATCAGGATTTTCACGTTTTTTTTTCAATAGGTTTCCAAGTTTTTTCATCCATTTCTATCAAACTACCCTGAAGGTTGGCGACCTTACAACGACCGTCAAGGACGTCTATTTAGCCATTTAACTATTTCATTTTTCTATTTGTGTCTGGTACGCGTTAGATACTATTGAATTTTATAATAGTCAGTAATTTCCGTTTCAAATTAACTCAAGCGAATGACGGATTGGAAATAAGTCAGATTCATTAAAATTATCGCAGTTGATCTTTGTAAATAGATTTTTTCTGATACGTTCTTGTTTTAAAAACATTTTCTCACAAAGAAAACAGCTAAAATTTTTTTCTATTTCATTAACTATCAAGGTGATTTTTCTTGCTGTGTGATTAAAGATAATCTCACATGCAAAATGTATAATCATTAGTCTCATCGTGCCATATAGAATTTTGTAGTTTCATCGGAATTCGATCCACAGTGGTCCATTATTAAATGCTACAATAATTTATATGCCCAACAACACATCGAGTTAAATTAGCGTCGACCGCAAACTGAACCAGTCGAACGTATCGTGAAATATGTACTAAGGGGCTTTACCGGCATTAAAGTCATATACAAGACAATTTTAAAGGAATTATAATAAACTCAAATTTATGCGCGTAAAAATTTCTTCGATATGAATTATATTATATATCATACATTCCGCGTTGATCCCGCAAAGACACGCACTAGGAAATACCGAAATAACGGCAACAATGAATTGTGTGCAATTATAGTTGTTTTGGAAAATAAATTATAGTCCAATTAGAAATTCGTTATTGGCGTATATCCGCTTTATAGACCCGTTCTAAGGTCATCCATTGTATGCAAGTTGAACGGACATTTTATTGATCTAACAAAAAATACAACAAGTATCAACCCTTCGTATTCGCGTGCTTTCTGCGATCATTGATACCGACTCGCCGTATTGGCGACACTTGAAAAATGGGATTGCTTTTCGAATACCAATGATCTTTCACTGCAATAAATCAACCCAGGGCGTTTTAACTCATGCGTTGACTTCAAATGTGCTTTCATATCACAATCCGGGACACCCTCGCAAAAACCGAGCCCCCGAAGCTGATACAATTAATCTGTTTCCTCTTGGGCTGCTGTGTGCTTTTTCAGTTGCTTTTCAACAATCTGTTTTATTTATTTCTTGTCCGCACGCGATCTTTGTGTTGTACTTGGAGCGTCGCGAAGTGTCCCTTATTTTAATTTAAAATCTGTTTTTTATTGGACCGTTTTAACAATTTGACGCGAATATTGCAGTGCTAAATCGTGAGCTAATTAATCGAAGACCTGCGGCGTTTATTTAACGTGTCGATTTAATTGCTCGTGGATGATATATAAATTGTTGAAAATACAAATGAAATATTGCTCACTTTGTATGACACCGATCGAATAAAGATCGGTAAGTATTAATATTTGCACAATATAAATTTGAGCTCAATTGCAATGTATTGAAATGGTATTTTTTCTCTTTCCCAAAGTACAATAGGCGCTGTTGTAATATTTAAAGTTTCAAAATTTCCAATCACAATTCTATTTTTTTCTTAAGCGAATATTTATCAAAAAATAGTCAGGTATAAAAAAAATTGAAAGTATCACTTGTTGCATATTGGCGCGACGTGACCGAACCTTTATTCCGATTATCATCGAGTTTTACTTTCCATTAAAGCGCTGATGAAATTCTCAAAAATGCCAAGACACCCCATCGCATAAATTATCATAATACGTTATATCAAGCATTAAACAGCCGCGGAGCATAATTTCGTAAAGTATTTAATGACTTTATTATGACGGTACAATCCTTCAGACGGAAAACACTGTGATTAATTCTTCAGGATGCCACTCGGGGCCCATTTTATTACAACCATGGGCACTTTCTGGCAGAAAATAGATTTAATACATCATAAAAATCAATGTATGGATAGTTGTCCACGATCAACATGTCCGAGTCGATTATGGTTTATATGTACGGCCGTCGCGAGAGTATCCTTCAATATTTGTTCCCGGTCTTATCGTGATTGCTCCGAGTCACGATGCAAGCAATAAACCTGCTCGTTGAGGGTGCTTAAATTCTATTTTTAAGGTGGTGTCCGTTTTGTTTCGTATTTTCCATATTCGAAACGGACACAAAGCGAAAAGTCGCCTGCATACGGCGGATAATGTGCACCGTAAATTGTTCGAATCGACGACGATAAAGGGCAACGTTTCATTAATTCAAAATGAGTTATGAATATTATAGTAAGGGTTGAAATGTCGCATAAAGTGAATATCGTATAATATGTCAAATAGATATGCAATACGATTTTATTTCACTATTATAGATTCTTCGAGGTTTCCTAAGCGACGTTCATATGCATGGTTAGATGTTATTTGCGGCATATATAATTACCATTGTAATGTCAATGTATTCCAGTAATTTATGAAACTTAATATAAAACAATCGAGCGCGACAAGACGGCGACATAAATCTTAAATTGGAAAATTACATGACATACTTGCATGACAGACGCACATCGATCCAATTCTTTACACAATACATAATGACATGATGTAAGTTTCTCTTATTTTATTTCCTGACGTTTAATCGATTAATATGTGCGCATTTCGTGGCATTATTTATGTTTCCATTATTACTTACAATGAAACAATATGACCGAGAAGAATTATATGTGCAGAGACTTCGAAAAAACTGACAGATTGTATGTACACATTTCGATTGATATTAAATTCGTGACATTTGAATAGATTAAATATAGCAATAAATCGGTGGAACTGGTCTCGTGTTTACAATAAAAGTCTCGATCGATCGTAAAGATTTTGAGGATTAACGGTGTAGAGTAAAAAAATGGTTTTGCACTGTTGACCTGCATCAATAGTAAAACTGTGATTTATCTTTGTTTAGATAACCGAACGTAGTCAATGAAAAATTTTAATTAAAGTTTTATAGGAATGTTATGTCTTCACAGCGGGGTTCTTTTGTCACGGGGTCACAAAAGACGTTCATTTCAATTATAATAAAATCAATAAGGCTATTATTACAAAATTGATCAATTAATCATTTAATTATTCAATGCTCTAATATTGTAATTCGTTTACTGAGTGATTAATTACGTAATAAATTATTTCTATATTTTAATATGCTAATTACTGTCATGCGTACAAATGCTACAAAAATTTGTCCATGAAATTCATTACCGAATTACTAGAATATATCCGATCATAAAAAAGTCACTCTAAATCATATTTGAGATGCAAACGTTCAATTTAAATAAAAAAATTAAAACAAAAAATATACTTTTCAATATACCCATACAAGTTTCGAGTGAAAGGACTTGCATTCCCTCGACGCACACATTTTATTCTCATTTTGTGTACCCAAACAATAAGAAAGAAACACTTCGCGTGACATATGAATGGGAGGACACCCCGCGATCCTCCACATTGTTTTATTATAAAACAATCTGAGGAATTTCCTCGGCTTCAAATGGCTCTTGTACGCTTATTCATGCCGTAATGGGACGTCGCTCTATTTACCATAAACGTGCATATAGAACGACAGTTTCATATGTTTAACAAACGAGATCGAGATCTTCGCGGCAGATACCCTCGTCAACTCGAAACGTGCTTTTCCTAGAGCCACGAAGACTTTTCCACTCGAGAAAATGATTAATGACGATGTGCTTTTATTATGCATGTGCCATCGATTGTAGCACTTGTTTTACGACCTCCCAGGTACGATGATTAAATGTGAACTTTATGGCGTTAACGCCTATACGATTAATAAAGGAGGATTGCTGTGAGAAATTTACGGTCTCGTTCGAATGTAAGAGAGGATTCTCGATTGAAATCGTCGAAATGTTAAACTTCTCGATGAGTTTCCTATGGACCATTACTTGTTCTCTATGGGGTGCGAAGCCGTAACTTTAATACGGAGCTATCTTTGTACTGGCTCTTTCGTATTGTTCAAGGCTTTCTTGGTGACGTCAATGGTTCTGTGAAATTATGAGGATAAGTTCTGATGAAGGAAATCGTGTTGATCTTTGGGTATTTGTTGATGTCGTATTGCGATTCTGTTATTATACGTGAAATATGTAATTGTTATTTCAAAGGAATCCGAGAAAAACATATTAAATGTGTGATGATATGATACAAAATGCAAAAATTTAAATTACGTGAAACGAAAAATCAAATAAAGGTTTTTAAATATAGCCTAGTACTGTCGTCGAGTATTACATATTTATGTGTACGGCGCGAATTTGTGAAGATCCCGAAGAATTTGTAATTTTCATTCTAGCAAATTCAATAAATTATTTATTTAACAGCGTTCACGGTTCATAAATTTTTTATTTAGCAAATTCCATAAAGGAAGGTCTTAAAAGTGTTGCCGTTTATCGATTACACCCGAGAATTTTATTCGCGTGCCCACTATAAAATTAGTACTACGATCGCTTTAAAATTAAATTTATCCTCAATAAAAAAAGATTTTATACGCGCATAAGATTCACCTTTGACGATTGAAATATTTTAACCTTTCTCGAATTTGTTTTTGTCGCCGGCCGAGCGAAAATTGTAATTACAACCAGGCGTTTCAAGCATCCAAGAGAAATTATCGAGCATCGAATTCCTATATAATTACACATTTTTTCCCCTCATTGGTATGCAAGACAAGAGTATCCCACAGCATATATGGTGACGATTGTGATATCGAATTTTTCGAATCGCGTTATAATTATCGCGATACTGGAACGGGTACTCGGCGAGATCGTTGTCGATAGGTAGTCTTCTCCTCGGGTTGTTTTCATTTATTGCGATTTATCACAATAGCGTTTCACCTGATGTCGTGTGTATTATATGGCGAGTGGTAGCCGATGGTGTACGAAAACGTTCATAAACAATGTGAGCCGATAGTGTAAATAACATTAATGGTATTTTCTCCGGGAAAAATCTCGCACATACTATCTCGCACGAAACTGCGATCGTCCATTACATTAATCTCTAAAGAACGCCAAGAATTTTCGCTTTTGATAAAGTACTCTTTTTTCGCATTACAGTGACAATCCATGAAGTAATCTGCTATGTCGCGTCGTGAATTCAAAAATTATTAATGATACCGCCAACCGGACATCCAGTGACATGTAAAAAAATCCATTAAAAATTTCACTTCAATTTTAAACAAAAAATTCACAACAGTATATTGTACAAATTTATATTGTACCTAGAAAACCGAAGTAAAGCGAAAATATACACCCAATTCTCTTTTTACACGATATTTAACACAGTTCAAGGAAGAAAATCCGATTATTTTTTTACACGGTTTTTTCACTTTAACACGATATAAAATTAAAAATTAAAATGTATTAAGCCGCAGTGATAAGATTCGGTGCAGGTACTTAGTATACTGTTATAATTACATTTATGTAATTATAATTACTAAATAAAAAAATTCGATGTTTTTTGATAATTTTACACAGCGAATTTTTTTTTCACATAACACACTTATGAAAGACATTTGGATGGAAATTTTAACCAAATATACTGATGAAAGCTATCTTCAATTTTTATATGGTTACTATACATTTTTTTTACACGGAAATCTCTGAAACGTATCCCCCACATAAAAAGAGGATTCTGTACACGCACATAGGAAAAATAAATTTAATATTCATCATAGACCTTCATAACCGGCACGACAAGGATAATAGATTGAACGATCCTCTTCTCCAACAGACATTATAAAGCCTTAAAAAACACGAATCTTCACCACGAAAATTCAAAAGCACACATCCATCAAACACAAATCCGCCTGACACGCACACGTGAGACCCTTTTCAACATCCACGCGAATATGATCGATCGGCCCCAAAGGGCGGAATGCGACCCTTGCGCAAGAGCCTCGGCATTCGTCGGCCTAGACCTTTGGCGTCGTCGGACAACAGCAGCATAACAGCAACTGCATTCAGAGTGCAGACCTGTCCACGTGCATACATCATGAGGCGCCATGGCGTGGACGTCGGGCGCCGGCGCCGGAACTGCATTGCTCAAATTTAATCCGCATTTTTCATGGTTGTTCTGGATGTAAGATGGGGTAATGAATCGGTCGTTTTTCTGGTTGTCGGAGTTTGTCGCGTCTGCTCTTGATTGTGGATGATCTTGTGCTTATGATAATGTTGTATTCGATTAATATCAAAATCGAATTATTATCGTGGAAAATTGTTGTGGTCGTTTTCTAAATTATTTTGAACGTATTCATCATCATTATAAACTATTTATAAAATATAACGATCAATAATTAATATAATTTTTTTCATAATACCGTCGGAAGTTTGTGCATTGTTTCCCTATTACGCAATAATGAAATAAAAATGACTATTTTAGTTTGAATACTAATTGATAAAATCTTAAATCAACGAAACTTGTTTATTATGATCATTTTCAAAATGATTTCGAAATCATTATGAAATATAACGATTGCTTCGGGATAATTTTTTTCATAATACCATCGGAAGTTTATGCATTGTTTCCTTATTACGCAATGATGAAATAAAAATGACTATTATAATTTGAATCAGTTGACAAAAGATCTTAAGTCAAATCATTTACAGGCCACATCACTTGTCGCTTAACTTTGGTGATTGGTGGGAAATCATATATTCGACAAGGTTAAACTGTCAACTAAATATTAATATTCATGAAATACGTAAAACAGGATCGATTTCAAATATTCGCACATGGATAAAATTTGAAATTATTTAGTAGCGGATCGATAAATATATTCGAATAAGGTTGTGCGTGTTATTACATCATTCAATGTTTGTGGCAATTTGCTACAAAAATGGTACGTGATTGCCGGTCAATCGCACATATTCTAAATTGAAATATTAATACGGGTACGTGATATTATTCGTTTTTTTTCCCGTGTGTATGTCCGTTTTTTATGCAAATCGTTCGAATGGTAAATGGCGATTGTTTGCTATCTTATTAGAAATTGTTTCTGTTCTCATATCGAAACTGTCTTGGTACACAATGGTAATACAACATTAGGGCGTGACTTTGCGGTTTTCAAGGCGATACAAATAAATTATTGAAATTGCCGATTGTTCGTCACTGTTGTCGATGTGAATCATTCAAAGTTTCCGAATTCGAAATGTGAATTTCGATAACATCCTGCACGTATTCAAATGGCCATTATGACGAAAGCCTAGCCGTTTCCGATATTTTAAAGTTTACAGATAAGATTTTGCAAAACTAATGAAATGAAAGTAGCAGTCACGATTGAACTTATTTTTTTTATGAACAAGGAAGGCGATGGAAAACTTGAACCTACTTCATATTAGAAATAACATATGATTCTTTATGAAGTTCACTTAACAAACCAGTTGGGTTTCTGTTGTTCGATCTTTATTTGAAGTCAGCAGGTTTTAAAGTGATATTTCATCGATAGATAAAAAAATTCTAATCATTAAAAATTTATTACTAATAAACTATTAATTTCATATATGACAATAAACTCAAGTCAGATTTTATCTTAAATTTTAGCTCCGTTTGTAATTTTCGAACATTGAAATTAATTGAAGGCGAACGAGAACAATGTTTTCGAAATTAAATCCTATTAATATCGTTTAAATCTTTATGGTAATTCGAATTAATTATAATATTATATAAATAATTTAATTATAAAAAAATATTGATTAAGATAATATGCATCTGACAATGAGAATATTTCAAATGAATCACAAGTCTAAGAAAAGACAATCAAATATCTTTAAGGGAAACAGGATGCTGACACGACAAGGTTACTCACGATATATTATAATATGTACATATATATCTTGAAAAGATTAAGTGTGAGAAAAAATTCAAATTTTCATACGTGATAAATCATTTTTTTATGTAAACACAACCAACCAGATTACGCATCGAATTAAAGTACATAACCGTAACAAAAAACTTTATAATTTTCTATATATAGTTCGATCACAATTTACTTATTCGACCTCCGCAATCAAAAGCAACGGATAACAAACTCTAAAGTCTAAAGCTACATTATCTGAAAGGGCTCGTTAAAGCACGCTACGGTTTCTTATTGGGTACAATTAAAATATTTTCAAACGGAATCCAGATACGAAACGGACTCCCGTTGCGACTCGGGCAATTTAATAAGATGATATGCAAAACGGCCATCTCTCTATTCGAGTCGTGTACATTGAAGAACTTAAGCACATACCATCGTAGGGTTGGTAAAATACCTTTTCGACATCAAGCTTGAAAAAGCACTACAATCTTACACCGCATAAACTTCTTAGACCTCATGCTGCTTCTGAAGATATGATCGAATGTGCCGAACGAGATAGGCCATATAAAAATGTCATCTTACATTACGAAAGGGCACTCAATTTGCACTCATTTACAATAGTAACTCACGCCAACTTTTCGATGATGAAAATACGTTGTAGGTGTTCGATCAATGTCAGGCGTTTTGAATCTCACGTGTCGATATTATATTGGTTTTTTATTATGAAATTTTTTAGTGATGTTTCGAAAAATGTATGACTCGTGTAATAAAATGAACGGGATGAATTTGTTAAAATATTATTCCGTTTGATCGAGTGTTATCTATTGCTTCGATAAGATCGCAGTTTTTGTTCATACCACAATTTACGGAATGTGACATGTGGCTGCGAAACCAGCCAGCCTCAATCCTGACCTTTCACCGGAAGAACAACCAACACCCAACGTACTCCGTCAATGGCATTGACAATGATAATTCTCCAAAATATATACGCGTTGTCAATGGGCGATGAAGCATGATGCTAACCACTCACGAAAATCGTTTGGAAAATTTTCTTGACGTTGAAACATTGTCTGATGAAATCATCTATGTATGATGTATACTATTTTTTCAACAGTCGTGTTTAAAACAAAGCAAATCCATCACTAAAATGATTGAAATTTGAGATACCTTGTAATTATACAATTACCGTTAAAGCTACTTAATTAAACGTGACCTTGATTTTTTTCATTTAAACGTTCATCGTTTAGCATTTACACACAATACTAATCTCTGAGAATTATTTTAAAATATGCAGTTCAATTTAAATGCACTTTTTTCTAATGTTTCTATTTTTTGTTTTCAGGTGGCAGTGCTAGCGATGATCAGTAGAATATTACCAGTTGGTGCTCTTCCGCTTCAGCAAAATGCTGTAGAAGACATAATAACTGGTCAAGAATTTTTAACTCTTTTAAATAGCGATTCAAGTAAAGATCATCTAGTTTATGATATAAATAAAAAAGAAGCTCCTAGAATAAATCCAAAAGAAGAAGAATTACTAAACATACACGACGATGTATTTATGAACGAATCACAAAATGAGCAAACTTTTAGTAGAAGCTCTAGAAGTAACAAAGAAGAATCAAGGGAAAATAGTCTGAAAAATGAACCTGTCGCTATAAAAGACGAAGATATTTCTAACGACGATGATCTAAATTTCGCTAGTTCGAGCTATTACCGAGAAAATGAAAACAACGAACGACTAAAAAATGGTTTCCCTCCAAGTTCAATACCTGGACAATTAGATGAAGACGCTCCCAAAATTATAGGAATACGCGTGACATCATCAGTGGCAGTTGGCCGAGGAAACAAAACTCCGCAATTGTTAGTCAATCAGCAAGCACCAGTGACACCTAATACGAATATCGAATCAGAAAAGAGCTCGAAGTCAGTTCATACAGGAAACAAATATGCCAACGATAGTCCAACAACTTGGCGACCCTCTGTTTTCCGCTTTTTGAATCAAGAATATTACAAAGGTGCTTCTTCTAACAGACATTCTGTATCTATACCGGGAGGACTTATGGGAGCAAATACAGATTATATTCAACAACAAAAAGAAAGAGAAATGGCTAGAAATAATCCTGGACTTTTGCATCCGTATCAAAGAGCAATAATTTATCAAGGAAATTCTAGAGAACCACCGCAACGTCCGCGTTCGTTTTCTTACAGTTCTGTTATAAATACATTTGGTGATTCAAAGATAACTACTGCTAACGATTGGATTTCTTCTACGAAAGCTGATTCAGTAGCTACTGAAGCTACAGCTGGATATGTCACAATCATTAATCACGGAGGAGATAATAGAGTAGATGCTATAAAAGATATTTTAGATCCTGATGTCAATATTAAAAACGATAATGGGATTAAAACACCGAATATTAATACTCCGAGACCTAATATCTCACCATTACCCATGATATATAGTGAACCAGCTAAAATTTATTCTGAACCTGCTAAAATTTATGGGGAGCCTGCAAAAATTTACGGAAAACCAGAGGAAATTTATTCTGAACCAGCTAAAGTATACAGTGAACCAGCAAAGAATTATGGAGAACCTTCAAAGGTATATGGAGAACCAGCTAAAGTATACAGCGAACCTGCCAAAGTATATAGCGAACCGTCGAAAATTTATAGCCAACCTTCATCTGTATATCATCCAATACCTTCAATGACAAACCAGAACGACGATGTAGGCTCCAGATCACATGAGCCCGGTTTCGGTTTGCAACACCAACAAATGCCACCTGGAACCAACAACAATTACGAAAACGCAAAACGATTACCCAACTTCAATAACACTCGCGGTTCACCATTATCGCAAGGACGAAGTCGAGGACCTGGAGAACAGAATTACGAAGTCGATGAATCGATAAGCGTCATGACCAACGGTAGAACACATGGAGTTCAGGATAAGAATGACGACGGACAAAAGGTCGGGTACGTAGTCGAAGGTACAAATTATAGGAAATATCGTGTTGAGGAACGAACACCTGATGGTTTTATAGTTGGTGAGTATGGAGTAGTCAGTCATGATGATGGTAGTTTGAGGGGAGTGAGATACACTGCAGACAGTACCACTAACCCTAGACTCATTCACGATGCCCTGATGAAATTTTTGTCCTTATAAACGATGCCATCTATTGATGCCATGATAATACTCAATTTAATTTAATCGAAACAGTCATAATTTATAGTTTGATTTTTTGATAATTCGAATATGTATACGATGAATTCAAATTTTTATTAGGTTATCACAATTTGTATTATCTTAATTTTTAAGTTTTTGAAAAGTAATTTTATGATGGTGCATCATCTGATGGTGTTCGATTCATCGTCTTGTATTTATTTTGAGCTTTAGATTCCGACTAATTTATTGTTGAATGAAAAAAATCATTTTACTTTGGTAAAAATTTAGTTGTATTGAGTAAATATTGTGTCGTAAATGTTTATTCTTTCGTTAGGAAAAGTATTCGTACATACATATATGATTTTGAGCTGTATATGTATTGTAAATGTTTGTGGTTTATATTTAAACATAATTATTATCGAATTTCGGTTAATAAGTATATATTCTAAGTTTTATTAGATGATATTCTACATGTAATATGGACTAGTCTATGAATTGTTCTAACTAAATTCGAATTAATTTTCAAAATTATTATACTATCAATATGTATATTCTTTTTAGATATTCATACTGAATCTTACTATGATTTGAAAAGTATATTTTCATGTTATTCAAATATTACACTTATGATAAGTTCTCTCAAAATGAGCAAAATAAGTTTCAATCAACTGATATCAATAATGCTGAAATTCGCAAATGCGGACTTAGGATTATATATTTTTTTATTAATAGAAAAACTCTTATCAATACAACATCTAGTAAATGTTTATTATAATTCTATACATAAAAGATTTTTTCTTTATCTTCAAGTATTGTTTATATTCAAAATTAAGAACAGATGATCACAAATGCCTCATTAAACTTCATTACTGGAAAAAATATATAGATCAACACGAATTCATAACAATTTTTATAAAAAGGATAATCTATTAAAGAAATAATTTCTTTGTCAAATCAATTTATTCTTTCAGTGTTTTTTTTTCTTTCGTATAGTTATAATTCGTAATTTCATTGACATTGGTTTATTTCACAATACACTTCAAGAATAATCATATGAATTAACTATATGTAACTATTTCAAATATTTGTATATTTGTAATTATTTTTAAATTCAATAATTAAGTGTACTTTATCCAAGTAAGTTAACTTTCAGTCTTGAGGATGTTTGGATAGAGTACATATAGTTATTGATCATAATAAAATAAAAGATGTCTCCAAACAATTGTGTTTCTATATTGTAAATATCAACTACATCAATTGGCAGTATGATCCTCAAGATAAATTAAATGGTAATAAAAATTTAAATTTACATATTGGAATTACTTGAATAATTTTGATTTTATATCTTTAATGGCACAATTCAATTGATAAAAGATTTATCAAGTAAATGAACTTCTACCCTATATATATTTTCTTAACAGATGTAATGATAATTTTAATCAAGTCGTTGTATAAAGTTAAAACATTTATAATCAACAATTTCAAACTATTACAAGCTTTTCAACATCGAATTGTCATTATATAATATAACACATTCTCAATATCTTATAATTTATTGTGCTGGGTCAAACATGACGTTGTAACATTAGTAAAATAATCGCGGTGCAATTTCAATGCAAATCTATTTATTATAACTGATTGATTATGCAAGACATTTATATGTACACGCAAAATATACGTATGGTGTATATTTTATTTAAAATACATATATCACAAAATTTTTAATGTTAATGTTACCTAATCTGAAAATTCTATTATGGAAAACTTTATAATAATATAGGATCGTATTTGATCCCATAATTTTTGCAACATTAAACAACACTCCCAATAAAATTTGTGTCTAATTGTAATAAAATCTGAGAACAATTATTGTATTGAATTGTAAATTGCATAGATTTTTAAATTTCAATTACAAATATTTATCTAAAAACATGCACAATTTACACAATACTTTATAAATATGCATAACGAGATTGAAAACATGAACCATCTACATAATTATTATTTTTGGTGGAGAACCCAACATATTTAATTAAAACGATGTAAACCTTTCCAAATATTTCAAATAACTGGAAAGATAGAAGAATCCTTTTATATATTTAAATATGAGGAAATTCAAGATTAAATAATTTTTCATAACAATTTCAGGTTTTTATACAAACCCTTTAACAATCGATTACTAGATTCCTTCACCTTACTCCCTAAATAAATTAACATTTAAAAATAATGACATTTTTTCACCATTGCATAAGCCAAGATACCAAGAATTGAACATTTATCTTTTAATGCATTACATAAGGAACATTGTTAGAACTTTTAGCATATATACATAACACCTTGTAATTGGTCATTGGAAACTTAATAGTAAATAATTATTATTCTCTAAAATGCATTTTGAATATTACATATGATAATATAATATAAAATCAATATGTTGCTTCATTCATTGTAACAAAAACCACAATCATATTTTAAACTTATCATATATTTATAATTAAAAAAAATCATACAATTTGATAAAATAACTTAACTTATAAAAATTTAGTATCACTGATATATTTTGTTATAATCTGCTTTTATCACATTGACCAAATAAAGCAAGCAACAATTATTAAAATATAATAATTCATTCAAAAATATGTTTCTGACACACACTAATAAATTAAATTTCTTTATAATCGGGTCCGCCAATTATACATTCTCAATTAATCATAGTTTTCTGATTCTTGCTGAACAAGTTTGAATCTTCGAGGACTTTTGACGCACATAGAACCATGACCATCAAAGGATATGCGACCTTTCATCTGCAAATATCTTTTAATGTAACGGCACACTAGTTTTGTAGGCCGCTCTTGCCATTCGTTCAAGACTTCTTTGGGTGCACAAACCTATAGTTTCAAAAAACGATAGAAATAAATAATTGGTTCACATCAATTAAATAAATAACAAACAAAAACTGAAACAAATTAAGAAAAATCTATCGTACTAATGTAAGTATCAGTAATTTACTTTAACAATAAGTATTTACTATACAAAAAAGTAAATTTTCAAAAAGAATTTATAATAAAATATTGAAATAAATAACATACCTGATCTCCTTTCAATCGATCTAATAATGTGACACAAATAACGGCGGCCTTTATTCCAGCGTGATGAGTGAGTGCTGCAAAAGCTAACGATTCCATTTCGATATTTACAACTCCAGCTTTGTGAATACGTTCCAAATATTCCATTTTATCCTGTTCATTAAAATCACAAAAAGCCCCATCAAGTCTTCCTTGACCTTCAAAAATACACATTTATAAAATAATTGATAATTGATAAGGAATTTTTAAAAATTACTGAAAATATTTTTCACCTTCATAAAAGTCATAAGTGCACATTGTTTTTCCACTAACAGTATCATATGGATCTTCAGGATCAGCTAAGGCTTTCAATTCTTTCACCACACGTCGATCAAGTTTCGATGGACGCTTAACACTTTTACCCAAAACCAGCTGGATGAAATAAATAAATATTCTTGTGATTTACTCAAAAAAATATAAATAAAAAGTTTGAATAATACTGACCAAATCAAGATGATTGTTGAGAGCTCCATCAACAGCTTCTTCAGTGATGACAACCTGACCTCCATCCAAACCAACTCCACCGCATGTTCCTATACGGAAGAAAACTGGATCCTTGGCACGTGCATGATACATCAGTTTAATGATTTCATGAAGAAGAATCCCTACTGATGGTATTCCCATTCCATGCTGAACACATTTATATTTATTCATTATATTAATGTTATAAAAATTTATATCAGAAAAAAATTAGAACACTTACGCTAACACACAATACTGGTCCCACTTTGTACATAGAATAACGGTATGAATATTGGCTTATATCCAGCAAAGTAGTGCCACATGGTAATTTATGACCGATTTCTTTCATGATATGATAGGCAAATTCTTCCATTCTTTTCGGTGTACCCCCCATACAAACAAACTGTAATATTGCAATCACAATTATATAATAATAGAAAATATTTGTATAATAATTATAAATTAATATATTCGTACCTTAACATCTCCGAACATTTCAACCAAATCATGAGAGCCACTTCCCAATGCAAGATGATACAAAATATCTTGATCCATCAATTCGATATTTGCATTTTTGAGTCTGACGGTGCCGTCTGGGTATCTAAAAATAATATTTTAAATATGTATTATGTTTTTATACTGAAAAAAAACTGATGTTGACTGTTGTAACTATTCATGAAATATGCTCTTTGTATAAATAGAAATCAATATATTTTTAACAAACAGATGTCGCCTAACCGCTTTTAACCAAATTAAAAAAATATTTACACAATTCAACGAATTATTGATTCAAAAGAAAACGTTCAAACGGTACGAGCGTCATTGGCGCAAAAATACATATTGACATTGATATTATGCAACACGGATAATACTTTCGTCATTGAAAAAGTCAAGACCAGCAAAATATAAACCTGACATCGACGCGGTCGTTATGTTCTTCTCGTTCCTCTTCGGAATGCTGGTTTAATTCGCAACCATTGTAATGGACCTGTTCTTGGTCGTAATCCATAAAATCGCAAGTGCACGGCATCTTGGATATCAGACGAATAACTAAATCAGCAGTCTCACCAGCAGCAACAGCAAAACGACTCGCCAAGTTAACAAACGGAGAACGAAAAACGACTCGTTGTTAGGTCCCCTTATTTATACTGCGCGCCCATCACCACCACCACTTCGACATGTTTGTTTTGATGTGTGGGTTTTTTTGTTAGATCACGCAATATTTATGTTTTTTACTGTGGACACACCTCCGGTACGTCATAGGTGTGCAAAATAGAGGAATTCGTACCGCAGGCGAAAGTACGAATTCTTCGCGTTCGAAAACATATGTATATTTTTAAATTCAGCGCGAGTTAAAAGTAATTTTTTTAAATATACAACAATAAAATGATTTTGATTCGATAAATCATTTTAATTTTGGAAATTTTAATGGTTTGAAGGTATACGGCAAAACTTAGTGCAATCATTATTATGAAGTATTATATAGATGTCAATAAAATTTGAGTGCAGTTTAAAAGCACTCACTCATTAAAGTGCACTTACACTTTCCGAACATCTATATAGTACATAATTTATGAAAGTCGATTGTTTGATTATAGGGAGTCGTTTATTTAATTTATTCTTGAAAAAGGTTAATGCGGTTATTGTCATGGATTGCTGACAATTGCTAAAGATAATAAAACACTGTTATTTATGTTGGACAAATCGAAGGGAAAGTCAAATTTTAATTTTATATTGGCCAAATCTTTGAAAAATAAAACTGTTGTAAAAAATATTGAATTCTTGTTATAATATCATAACTTTTTTAATACGAAATTATTGAAAATCGTTTATTTTAAAACTGCATAAATGTTATTCAAACAATTATGTCAATGTTAATAAGTGTTTGCATAAGTGTAAACTATCCGAAGTCTTAAGTATTACAGTATTAGTGTGAAAACGCGATAGATATTTTTGTTGCTTTAATATATATACATAGTGAAAATTCGTTTCATTTTCGGGAATAAATAGACGAAATGCATGAACAATTAATTGAAAAAATGTTGTTTAAAAACCAAAATAATAAAATGCTAAATATCAAATAAATTTAATGCAAAATATATTCTTACTGTCAGTTATTTGGGTGTGGATTATAAATAAGTTTGTAAAATTTTTATTGAAAAAATATCGTAAGTGGTTGAAAAAGTACGAATAAATGCAATTACAACAAAATGATCTATCGACACATGTGTTCTTTAAAAAGCGCATTTATCAAACATTTATAATGGATAGCGAAAGATAAAATTGATTCTAAAATTTCAATGTCAAGTAATGTCGTTTTTAATCTTTTTTCATATCTGTGAATAACGCCGAGTATAAATGAATAAATTTGTATCTTCCGAGCGTTTACTTGCAAATGAAAACACTAGAATTGGCATTTATTGCTTCGAATTACGTCGTAGAATTAATTGGTCATTTATAATAAATTTACGAAAAAAAAACTTTGGATATTACACATTCGAACTTACAATTAGTCTCATTTAGTTTAAATTTGTTAACAATTATACCGAATTTGAATGATTAATAAATATTGAAAATATGAAATATGTATAAGGAAATGATTCGCAGTGTTGTCAATCTATAATATATTCGATATATCAACGTAGTCAATCCATACAGTTAAATAAACATAAATCCCAACGAATTATTTTTTCAATAATGAAACTAGTTATATCTAGATTTCAATGACGCGAATACTTGTTATTAGATCCAACAAGAGGCTTTATAAAAACATTACTGTGCATAAAGTTTGTTTGCCTTATATTACATTCACTAGTATGCGATTGAAGGCAAAAGTTGCTTTCAAATAAGAAACAACTTGTTCATAAATACATAATGAAGTTCACGTATAATCGAGCTTAGTTTTCCAATTTCATATAGTGAAAGATTAAACGACCATAAGACACGTGTAAGTTTTTACCAAGAATTAGCGCTTTTTTATTCAGTTCAATATTTGTTCATGCAAACATATTCGTCTGTCGCGTATTGTAATAAAGCCGAGGAAAAACTCGTGATATTGAAAAATACAACGTTTTTTACCTGGAAAATATTTGTTTTCCTTCATAAAATATCGAATTGACAATGATGTAATTTTCTGCAAAAATCGCGCAATATTATTAGAACACTTTAATGCATCATTGAAGGTTAATTATGACAGTATCCGGCTTAACTATAATATTTGTTTACTATCGGATTACGTTAGATAAAAAAAAATTATAATTTTTTCATGTGAAAGAACACTGATAAAATATATAAATTGACTCATAGTTTTTTATTTATTTGAGAGTTATCAAGATTTTTTAAAACAAGTCATGCGTAGGCATGATTCTGTTGAGCAAGAATTATGAAATTATTTTGAGCGCGTGTATGTTTGAAATTGTTAATTAATTGAAACCATGAAAGGTTATCGAGGAGTCGATGTATTAGATGAGTAAATAATGTTTATTTATCATATATTCCTAATTATTGACATGATTTATGAAATAACAATCCAAATTTTATTAAAGCCATGTTATTAATGTGTGAATTTAAAATAAAAAATAATTGGATGATCGAAGAATTTGACTTTTTTAGTTCAACAGAGGTTTGTCAATAAAAAAAAAATGGTCAATGGTGATTTTTTAAATGATTCCATTTTTATGAAAAATGTCGTGTCACAAAATAAATTCTTGATAATTGTGTTATTTTATCTAGTTTGTTATAATGTTAAAACCAATTGCAGTAATTCGATAACGATCATAAAACCGCAAAAGCTTGTAAACATGTAAAGATAATCTTGAAAATGAATCATATCAGATTAAAGTATATTTAATTATTTTAAACGCGAAAAATGAATTGGTGAACTAAAAAAATATTCTTTAACCATTTATGAAAAATAGGGTAATGCAATATCAATAGGATTTTTTTATAAAGCCTACTATGTTGACCTACATTGTAAGCTTCAGGTTCACAGTCGAGCACAACTATTACATTTGAATTCTACTAAACATATTGCATACCAACAGATGTAAATAACCATTAGAATAAAAAGACATTTTATTCAAGTTTCTTCAAATATCAACAACTTTTTTAAAACAAGATTTTGTACACGAAGCATCTACGACGTAAATCCACGGAATCAACTTTCACGATTTCAGCAATTTTTTTCAACAATTTATCTATTGTTCATAATTCATTTTGACGCACACAGATAACAACATTACACAAACATACACATAATAGAAAAGGAGCATAATTCAGAATGTCGGGTGATCATGCGAGCGTTAATATGGATATAATTGAGCAGTTTGTATTGTAAATAGTACGTTGAGCGGAAAATATTTGCTAAGCTCCGATTCTAACGGTTCGTTAGCGATGGAACTTGACAGCGTTGGTAAATTGAAGTCATGCATAACAGTCAGGAATCTGTAAAATGTTTCGATTAAAGTGTGACGATTTTCGATTATAGTGAAAAATGAAATTAGTGAAAAAATGTGATAATGGCCTTTGATACATATTTTTTAATTTACAGATTGCATTATCGATTAATAAAATAATATATATGAAAAGAAATGATCTAATCAGTCCAATTGTTATTATGGATGATTTATTTATATTTGCTCGGTGATTTATTATTGTAGAATGCACCAATTAACATTAATTATATACTTAAACGGTCAGTAAATAATGTGATCTAGTTCAAAAAGGAAAAATCCTTCATTTCTCAATGTTATGAAATATTACGTTACGTCAAAAGCATGTGATGATTACGATGAATTGAATCATTTATTCATCATCGTGTATACGAATTTAACACAAATTTCACGATAAGGCCTATCCAATACCATTTCAGGCACATTTTCAACTAACTTAAATAACCTGAAAGTCAATAGACTCACAGTTTAAAACCAACTCGCAATCACGTTAACTTTTCACTAAATTACACAATCAACGCTTCCAACAATCGTTAAAAGCAAAAATAAATTTCGCAAACAAAAAGCGACGACAAAACGGTACTTCTTCCTCAACGCGATATGAATGTAAATATTGTAAAACCCCAATTGTATACCATTTAGCGTATTTACATACGAAAAAGGTTGAGAGCCCGCTACGTGGTAGACGGGAATATCGATTGCGAGAGCGGCTGCCCTGTTTCCCTCGCACACACCCTTCCACCGTGCCGTAGTCTTCATGGGGTGGGTTTTGTATGGAATGAGCAAAATAAGGGTGTCGGTTATCTAACCCAACCCCCTGCAGCCCCTGGCTCGGCCATCGTGCGAATAAGCTCTACATTTTTTCCCTGCGAGCGCCAAAAGGTTACGTGACTTGGCTCTGGGTTGAGATGGTTAGGGGTGCGTACCTTCGTCTCAACACCTGTCGGCAATGCCGAGCATCTGCTTTTCACTGGAGACAGATAAGGATGTTAATATTTTATATGAGAACCTGTTGGTTTGCTTTTTGAATTTTACATGATCTGTCTGATTGCTTGAAATTTGTTAAGAATCAATCGGATCGATTCGATTTTGTTGTCGGTTTTTGTCGGCGTATTAGTTGTGTTGTTTATAAATAGATGTCGTATTTCGAAAATATAGTCACGCGATCTTTAGTTTTGAAAATATATAGGTTAAGTCGTTGCTCTATATAATGGCATAATTTTAACTAATTTCGAGCGTGACGTGAATATGAAGCTGGGGCTTTCTCCGATGGCGTTATGTAATTTTCGCATGTTTTATGGAAGTGGACTCTAATGAAAATTGCTTTAATTATTTATGTCTCCTTTTATGAGTGCAGGTTTGGTTTCAGGAATAAATATTAAATATCAAAGTTTATGGGTTTTTCTTTGACCTTCGTTTACGTGTTGAGAGCAGTGATTGAGAAATTTCGCTCGAAATCACGGTTCATTGAAGGCGTAGAATTTGAAAACGTGACACCTTAATGTTCGAAAATTGTTCAATGTCATGAAATTTTCCATGGTCTTATTATGGGTCTTTTTATTATGTTCACGGCTCCCATTCATAATGCAAAATCATTCAACGGCGTCGACGTTCGCGTTGTATTATGCATAAAAATTTTGATTAAGCTATATTATTATATATAATTTGATACAGTACTTTCTGCGTGTAGCAGTAAATGAAAATTCTTCAAGGGAAGTTTATATGAAGATGAGCATTTACGATGACAAAGAAAAGGCCGGTGGAAAAGAATAAACGAAGAAAACGAGAAAAGTAAAATAATGTATTGTTGATACAGAATACGAAATGAAAACATTCCTGAAAGTATAATAGACTAAAGAAAATTCATCTTCATTAAAACTTATTTTCATGGAATAAAAAAAAAATAAGAAAACAGTTTATCTTCACTACTTTTAATAAAAAGATTCTTCGAAATAATAAAATTTTGTACATACTTACCAACTATGTAAATGTAATAAGTAATTTGATTAAGTCGATAATTTAATTAAATTTATGTGCATAATTTATTAACGACACAATCATAAATTTTCAAACAAACATAATAATCACGATAATACTTCTAAAGACCCAATTTCTCGCTCTTCCACCGCGAAAACCACAATAACAAAACACATAAACGAACTTCGCGCAGGACGAAAGATGAAATCGGAAAATTCATAAAACCCCAGGGATATAAACTTCGGCCTCCGGATTAAACTCTTTCCCCCAACTTCCAAATGGGACTTGTTCAGTTCGCAGCCGACTTTACAAGACCCGAGAACACGCACGATCCTTTGAAATGATCCCACACAATATTTTCCCACACTTTTTTTTACCACGTCAGACATTCAACTCTGGCTTTCCCACGCGACATTTTCCGCTCGAACGGTTTCATTTTCCCCTTTGTCTGACAGGGTGGTGTTGAAACGTCGTCTGAGCTGTCTGACTGTCTGTGGGTCGACATCCGTTTCAGTGCCTTTGTTTTGAACGAGGCTCGGTTGCACAATGGCCGTGAAGATTTTTGCATCCACTCGTCTGGCGGTCTAGATTTAACGATCCACTCCACCTATTTAAAGGTTTGTGCATCGACCGAATGTACATACTTTGTGAATTCGTCAGATGTGTATTTTTTTTTTTTTATTTTAGAGATCCATACATTGAACAGATTTGACGGATGTGTGTACTTTATAAAAGTGATGAGTGAATTTGTTGGATGAGTAAATTTGATATTTTCGGATTACGTACTTGTTTGTCGAGTTTGTCGAGTTTATCGAAAATCAACAGTGCTTTGTTTATATCAAAGTGTATCTTATTGGACAAACATCGATCGAAGTCTTTGCCGTGTAAGGACGAAACGAATTGAATGTTTTTCTTTGTGAAAGAAAAACATTGAGTGGTGAAAAGTTTTCAGAAATTTGAACATCAAAGCTTTGTTCGAGAGTTGTCAAACATCGTTAAATCGTCGTTTGGTTTTTTTTTTATTAATTTCCGGTCGAGAATTTTTATTCGCAAATAAGTACTTATTCGTCTCCTTTTCGCGTTAAATATTAAAATATTTGCAAAAATATTCTTTTGTATTTTGAAAAGGTTGATTGAATCGTTTGCAAATTCGATTCGCTTCAAAGGGGCGAATTTTTAATCGGATCTCGTCGTTTAACCTTAGTTTCGTTTTAGGTATGCAAAATATTTCGTTTTAATTAATTATTTCTTTATTTAATAAATATGATATAATATTTCAATTTCAAAATAAAGGATTCGAATTGAATTATTATATTATGCACAATATCCTATAATATAACATTAAACAATTATGACTTTAGTTTTCAAAAATATTGAAGTGAAAATATTTAAAAAACTATAGCAACAACATTTTTATAGATAATAAATACGTATCAAGATCAAATAAATGAAAAAAAAGTTCTTTATTTATAGAATATTGATAAACCACAATCCTTGTTGAAGGTCAACTGACAGTGAAAATCTTTGTTTGCTAAAGACGCAAAAGCTGTTTAGAATTTATATCGAACTAAATATAACAAAAATAAAGATTTCAACAACATAGCAGGTAAAAGCAAAAGGCGTTTTGTACGTATCAAACCATTACGTAATATTGTTTCGTATCTTTCGAGTGTGCGAGGGAAACAAGGACATCGTTTAACAATACCATACTAATAAAAACAAAGAAACCATACTCACTCGTCACGAACTTCATCCTTGTCGAACGACATTTTTTCAGCTTCAAAATCAGCAGGAGTCTTCTAGCAGAGCAGAAAATCGAATGATAACCGAGTCTTCACAGTATAGAAAAAATATAAAGGCGCAAACGCTTTAAAGATACGTTGAGCAAACAGCGAACGTAATCTGCGATTAAAAACGTTCATATACATCAAATATCAACAAATTACAAAAAAATTAATTGAAGCAAATTAAATGAAAATGAATGAAACGAACGGATGGGCGTGCTGTGCCTCGAGTCGCGTGACAGTAGGAAAATCGATTTTCCGACGGGCTGACTCCGGAAAAGCGTCCGTTCTGCTCGGGAAATTCTCTGAGACTGAAACGTCGGGCGGGGGGGTATTTTTCAGGAATAAAAGCGCCCCTTATGGGCGGGAAGGGCGCAGGCGCTTCGTCCGGACTGTGCTCTTGTTTGAACTTCGCTGGATATTCCCAATTGACGATTTGTATTTGCAAATTGCTAATTTCTGAAATGGGCTGTTTGAGTCTATTATGTAATTGGTTACATTGTTGCTTTGTTATGTGGGCGTGCTTTTAGGCGTTGCGTTTCGGGAGATGTGTCGTTTGAGTGGTAATTTATCATTTTTAAAAGTTAAATAGGAAAAGGCAAAAGTATGAATAAAGCGGTGAAGTCGTAAAATTAAAATTTTTAGTAGTGGAATTGACAATTGATAAAGGTTAAGTGATAATTGATTAGTGGTAAAAAAATTTATTGTATTTTTTTTTAATTGTAATCTTATTGTTTATCTTATTATAAAAACAGTGTTAACATATGTCATAAAACTACATATTATGAAATTTATATTTGATTAATGCTGTAAGGTCAAGTTGAAGATTATTTCTTTTTTTAAATTCAAATTACGTTATTCGATAAAATATGTATTATTTTTTATTTGAAAACATTATTATCATAAACTGGTATTTCAACAGAATTATCTTTTTTTTGTGGCATTTGTATAAAGTTACCTTAATTTAACGAGAACATTTTAATTTAACATAATAAACTGATAAAATTGACTGATCTTGGTGAATTTTATGTATAATGATTTAAGCAATGAAACGTATATAAAAATGATATTATATTTTAATCGGTCGTTTGGACAAATGAGATATAAGCACAATGGATAGTTTGCTGGTAATTATCGAATTAATAAACAGTGATAAGGAGTCATCAAGAGGAAAAAAAAATCGAATATTTGTTTGGTTAAATTAGACATGTACCTACTCTAGTATTAACTATACATAATCGATTATGATTATTATAAATATACACAATGAGACGATTGTTTTTGTAATAAAATATTTTTGTCTATTAAACAATGCATCGATTTCACAACGTTGAGTTCCATTTCCTTGAATTTGAAAACGTAAAAATGCATAACAAGTACATTCAAAGTTTCAACCCCGATATATAACACAATGTAGGTGTTTTAATCCGTGAAGCCTCGATTTTATGGTATATCGGTCGTATTCAAGACAAATAATAATAAACAACAAAAGACCGTTTAGAAAAAGAAATAGAACGACAAACTTATTCGACCAAGAACTTCGATTGCCCAAAAATCAAACGTTTTTGGTATAAAAACTGTCTCAACTCTATCGATTGGTATCAGTCGCATTCGACAAGAGCCGAGTTTACCTCAAACAGTGAGAACCTCCTAAAAATGGCCAAAGCCATGATCTTTTTGAAATTTTTTATTTTCTGCGTGGCGTTCGCTACATTTGCTTCATCAGTAAGAGTGGAATCGGAAAATTACGACGAACAGTTACCTAGGAATTACAATTTTCACTATCAGAAATCTGGCGAACTTCTCAAAGCAGCATCTTCGAACGTTCCATATGTTAGTCACTACGAAATAGAAGAAAGTGATTATCAACCCGGTGATTATGCTGAAGCTGAATCTGCAAATTTCGGAACTTACGATATTGGAAGTGCCGGAGGACAATATTTGGGCAATGGTTATCAAGGAGGTTTTCAAGGAGGCTACCAAGGAGGTTTGCAAAGTGGAATCCAGAGCGGCTTACAGGGCGGTATACAAGGGGGACATGGACTTGGAGGATTGAATCAGTTCGGTAACCTTGGATACTCTGGACACGGTGGTGGTATTGGAATTGGTGGTTTATCCGGAGCTGGTGGGATAGGAATTGGAGGCTTAGGAGCCGGAGGTATAGGAGCTGGAGGCATTGGAGCAGGAGGTATTGGAGCTGGAGGCATAGGAGCTGGAGGTTTAGGAGTTGGGCAACAGCAGTTGTACTCGGGAGGAGGTGGATATGTTCAGGGTCCTTATTTGACAGGAGGTTTGGGTCATCAAGGAGGACAAGTTTCGGGAGGATTTGTTGATAAAAATCAATATGAATCGGCTAAGAAGAATTCTGGTGATGAAAACTTAGCTAAAATTCAAGCAAATGCTGGAAGCACAGCAAGTCAGGGTAGCCAAGGAGTAACCAGTGGAGTAGCACAGCAAAGCAGTGCTAAAGGTGATACGGGTTTTTATAAAGACGAAACAGCAAATAAAAATCAAGCCGGCGATGGTAAACAATATCAAGGAGCACAAACTTATGACAAAACAGGTATATATTTATTAGGATAAGCAATTAAAATTAACTATTTAAAAATGAAATTATTACGATTAATTATTTTGTTTCTAATTCTGTTAATTCGTAACAGGAAAGCAAGGTGATGCTGAAAACAACCAAAAGAGTCATAAAAAGGGACATGTAACTAAAGGTTTCAAATCTTCGCATAGAAAAGATGAAGAAGAAAAGACAGAAACATTCTATGACGAAGCACATGATGAGGCCGATCGTAAAAACTTTGGTCAAAATCAAGGATCATTTGGAGAAAATACACAAGCATCGTTCAAAGGCGGCGAAGAAAAAGAAATTCTCGATTCAAAGGCCCAAGGAAAAGAAGGACATTACAATTCTCAAAATAAAATCGATGATTCCAAAGCTAAAAAGGTGAGAAAAAAAACGATAAGCTTGTAATGAATTGAAAAATAATGATAATTTTTTCTTTTTAAGGATGAATTTGGACAAAAGGCTTTCAAAGACAACGCTGAACAATTGCATAAAGTGAATGGCTTAGGAGCACAAACAATTCTTGGACAACAAGAGTCTTCCGGAGAGTATCATAGTAAAAAACCATATGGCATCCTACCTATCCATTCTGACAAATAAAACCAATCATGTATCAATCATTGGACAGTCAATAACGTATACAATTTTTTGATATTTTATAATTTGTTATATAAGGCTTTTGTACATTTGCAATATGAGCTTAAATAAATAGAAAGCAATGTCTTAAAAAAAATGTTTTACTTCAATTATCTGTTTCTATTATTTTTATACGGTTTTTTTTTAAAGAAAATTTATAATTACTGAGTAAGTTGATAATGGAGTGTATTGGGTTTTACCAACGCGTATAAATCATTTATCGACAAAGAATATTACCGATAGCTTTTCATAGCATTTACGTATTTACTAATCATTTATAGATTAATTATAATTTGAACACATTTAGCTTAATTTGAAAATGAAATAAAAATATTTACTTTACGAGAATTTGTTTTATTTTGAATCATTACTAAATTTTGAAATTTAATATTTTTACCTAATCTCCGGGTTTCTGCCAATTATAATACAAAATAAAAAGCTTGAAAAAGATGACATCTCGTCATAAAAATAGTAAAAATTATCTATTATCTATTTTTGTAATGGTTTTAAATTTTCTACTATTTTAAATTAGTACCATAAAATCACATAGATATCCTTTTTTGTGTGACCCAAGATAATTCTAAAATTTGCAATTTTGTTGTTGGAGGAATCAATTTGTAAATAATCAATAAATATTGATAACATATAGCATAAAAGAAAAAATAAATTAGGATCTTTTGTTTCTTTTTGAAAATTGCGAATCTTTTCAAGAATTGAGTACTGAACATGTTTTGATGAATTCTGTAAAATTTACAACTTGTAGAAAATATTTTAAATAGAACATTTTGAAAGTTAATTGAGATTATGAACATACATTTATTTGGAACTGTGGTTTTCAATTGAACGAATCCTAATCGTCTTTCTCTGACTTAATTTTTTTTATAAGGTTAATAATTCACTAATTAATAAAGAAATATGATTTTAATCCAAAATAAAAATGACCTAACTCATAATGTTCCTTATCAACACGTGGTGAGAATGATAAGATTAGCACCCTTATTTTCAATATGGGTGTAATCGAAAAATGCGAAATGATAAAAATAATTACTATTTGAGCATGTTGAACGTTATTTAATGTAATTAGCAAATTAAAAGAGGTTGCAAATACGTATTTACATATTGGTAGAAAACATAAGATGAAAGAAAAAATGGAGTGGTATAAACGAATGAAAACAAATCAATCGAATGGGTCATATTTAGAGCGGGTCCTTATGAGTTTTTTTTGAAGACGGTGGTGATAAAATAAATATAATATTTACAGATAATTTAAATAAATAAAATAGTTGTGTTGAGTAAGAGACATCTAGATATGTAGTATAAATAAAAGTTTCGAAAAAGGTGTGGATTTCAAGTATGTACTAGTGTTTATTTTTTAATTAATAGATGTCTCTTTTTCAAGAAATTTGTAAAAAAAACATTGATTTGTTTTTAAAAAATAAAATGTGATTAAATGAGGGCAGTGAATAATTGACCAAAAAGTAAAAATAAAATAATTATTTATTTTCTTTAAATATACAATAAATTTAATGTTTAATGTACAATATAAAATACTTTCAAAATAATATACACACAACAACGAAATAGCACACGCATACTCATATAATATATAGATTAGAACAGTTTCAAAGCAACAATCAACACACAGATCTTCAAATAATAAAATATAGCTTTATCTAGTCCTCCTTCGCAACCGACTCACAAAGCCATATTATTCTTCCGGAAAAAAAACACTACCCATCTAGATTGGAATCAACATGCAACATTCTCATTTATTTCGATCAAATGAGGTTCTTTTTCTCGTCTTTCATTTTCTCGTCCTCGTTGTGATTCGCGGCGCCGTTTTCCTTTTCACATTCGATCTTCGCGCCGTTCTCCACCTTGACGGGTAAATTGCGTCCGTTGCCGCACTTTTCGCTATCTGAAACCCTCGATTTGGGAGATTTCAGCGTCGCTTTGTTATCGTTCACGTTTATTTCCATTGTTTCGTTGTCGGAACTGGCATTATCGCCGCTCTTGCTGACGCTGTCGTTCGTAGCGCAAAGGCCGCCGTACGTAGATGCTATCGGCACCTGAAACAAAGCTCGCAAAGTCGATTTCATAGGCTTTTGATTAATCTGTGCGATTTTTGAGTGGTATTCACCATGCTGACGGCTGTGTGTGAAGACGATCTGGGACAGCGGTCCGAACGCGAAGGTGCATTTGTTGGAGTTGGTCCATGGACGAATCTTAATCGTAAAACCATTGCTGCTGATATTATAACACCGGCGGCCAAAACTGCTTGAAGAGAAGCCACCCAGAGAGACGTATCGCTAGTGACACTAGTAAAAGTTTTGTTTTAAAGTAAAAAATAAAAAAATAAATTATTTAATTAAAGTAATGTATTTCCTATTCGATTTTCACTTAACAAATTATATCATTCCGGAGAGTCGATATAGTAATTGGACTGGAAGAAAAACATTATCTAACAAAATGCGTTCAATTTATTTGAAACGTATCTGCGCTCCACGCTAACACCGCTCTCTGTTTAATATCATTCGTTCCATCGGAATGCAATAGATTTTCCTCGAGACATTTCCCTTATGGAAAAAAATCATACAATACAGCAACAAACACAAAACATGTTGGTTTAGGCATCCACATATGAGCATTACTCGCATCGTCGAACACTTGTTTATTTCACGTTAGAGGAAAATGTTTTTGTCAATACGTCCTGAATAGTTTCCCCATATATTTTTCTTACCTCTCGCCATGCCGATGCCTCTTGAATATAGTTCTGAATGCAAGGATGAGTAATGCAAAATGCATTAGGCAAGCAATAGCCCAGAGCACTCTTGCGACCCATGCACCTCCTCTGCGTCCACCTGCATTACGGTGCACGCTTCTGTGTATACTCCATGCTGAAACCATGTTCGACATGAATAAATATTTCCATTGCGATGAAAAATATTTGCAATAAAATATGGAGAATTTACAATATCGAATGAGTTTGTGGAAAAATGTGAAATAGTATGTGAGAATACAAATAGTTTAGATCTGGTATTACGTATCACACTTGACTGGAATATTTATACTGTTTATAAATATTTACGATATGTAAAAATTCATTGTTTTACATAAATATTCCATTTTATACTAGTTATTGTTTGATTCTACTCGTATACTCATCACAGTATCTCATCTGGGGAAAAATCGCATTGTAGCTCGCTACCCTAAAAGTAACATTATTATTCGTAACTCTCTTTCCATCTCACTCTTCTCCTATTCTTTGAATATTATCCAATTTAAATAAATCAAATTTGGAGCGTTTGCGTCGGTTATGCGAGTTGCTTGGAAAAAATGAAATAATTTTATTATTTAAGGCTCTCAGTTTTCCTTTTACCCTTGTAAGACTCGGCGTGTTTCGAATTTTGTGTAATTCGAGGGACCCAAGAGCTCGAAACGATTTTCTCATCGCATCAACTGACCCTTAAAGGTCGAAAGGCTAAAAGCTCTTCAGAAGCTTTTCCTTGTTCGCTGAAAGCGAGCCCCGTTAAATATGCAATAAAATACTACTTACACGTTGGTCTATAATAGTGCGGAAGTCTGCTCTCTTCGCACTACACCCGTTTTCGACATGAATTGCTGTTCAGTGTCAGGTGTCGACCAACGTGTGTAAAAAGAGAGTGTTGACAATTTTTTTACCATGTCGGGAAAATAAAGTCGTGTCGACGATCGTAAAAAGATATACCTGCAGCGAGAACGGCAATGGTGCCCGCAGGGACGCCCAAGCTAAGGTTGAAATTTTGGCGTTCTTCTATGGCCGCCACGCTTCCCATAACGACAGCTGCTATACCGCATACTATCTGTAATAAAATATATAATACGTTTGAATTTGTGAAAAATAAAATTTATATGAAGGTAACGTACATATATAATGTCTGAATTAAGCTTTCTAATTTTTTCCATAAAAACATAATAACTTTTGAAGAGTTTGAATCACTGAATAATATTTTTCAACTATCCATTTATTGATTGCAAAAATTTTTATTTGACTTTGGTGATCGTTGAGAATCAATGCGTATAACAAGGCTGACAATGAGTATTATATGAAAACATATATATTTATTTTATGTGTTGTGTTTATGTAAAAGCTTCGATGTAATTATTATATCCCTCGTAAAATATGAACAGAAATTGAACAATAGTATTAAAATAACTTTTCATATATTGATTGTATCAAATAATAGTAAAATTAATGACATGCTCATATTTCTAATCAATATTGATAAATGAAATTCTCGTTTTGACTTAAGTATTCAATCAAGTATAATACAGGATGTTACAAAGGTCCCCTAATAGCCTTAAAATCTTATTTTTTTGTTTATTAATTGTTTATACGATCCATAAAAATGAATAAAACTTTTATATCAACACAAAACTATTTTTAAAAACATCTTTGTTTATAAATCTTTCGGTTCCTCTGATAAATATAAACGCTTTTAATCTCATTTTATGATCTTATAATTAGTATAAAATTTCCATAATTTTTATAATACGAGAAAAGTGCTAAGCGCATAAGAAAGGCTCGTGAGTGATGTGAAATACAAGTGAGGTGAGTGCATCGTCGTCGTCAAAGAATTTTCTATTGAAAAAAAATTGGTATTAATAAATAAAATTATTTTTAGAAAATATGTGGTTTCATCATTGTTTGATGTTTTCTTCTGTTTCGTTTTCGTACCCTAATTTTGAAAATCGATTAGATATCTAAATGTTTGATACATCAATCGAAAGACTTTCAAGCAGAGATGTTTTTAAAAAATAGTTTTGTGTTGATATAAAAGTTTGTTAATTTTTAGGGATTGAATACACAATTAACAAATAAAAAAATAAGATTAATCTAACATATTACCTTGCACATGGGTATTTTTATGGGTATAATAATCACTCGAAAACTATAATACTTTAAAGTAAGGTATGTTTGATTTAAAATATTTAAAATAACGTGACCTATTACTTCTTTAAGACATAAAGGAGACCTTTGTAACACCCTGTGTATTACATTGAATTATAATTGTATATCGAGCATAAGCAGATGTGTTATATAATATAACGATAAATTGTGCTTGCATTTTAGTTAAATTGTTTTAATTATTTTCTTATTGACGTTAATTAAAGTGAAAATTTTCAGAATAAGCTCTATTGTAGCCATGAGAAAATAGCTTGATTGGACGCGTCTAAGACGCAATTATTATACTCCAACGTACTACACAAAGTTCGTTAACTATACACAAAAAGTTACCCTTCACACAACAATTTTCGATCGATCGAAAATTTAATTTCACTCATCAAACGAACTTTTTCGTCGAGTCACGTCCGCCTAACAATACTATCCTAATTAATTTATCCCATGTTCTTGACATTCCCAACAACGGAGACGAGAAAGAATAAATACGAAGCGCAAGAGCTTTTCATTACGCCCGGTCCAGGTGGTCTGTATTCGAAGGCATTATATCGATATGAAAAGCGCCCCTGAAAAGAGAAACACAGAGTAATACGAAGCCGCGTTTTAGTTTCAGCTTTGTGCAAGTTTCGCCTAATTAGTCTCGGAAGAGTAGCTCATTAACTTCATACAAAATTAACAGCAAAAAACCTGAACTACGCGTAATCTCAAGACGAGGGCGTACGGATAAGCTCCTTTGGTGGGTGCTCCGCCACCTCCGGCTCCAGTTCTGGATCCATTGCTGCCTCCACTCGTCTCCACACTGGCCGTTGAACCTTTCCTCCAACTCATTCTTCTGTGAAACAAAATAAACACATTATTGGTATCCGATACGTCGAGTGCTCTTAGCGTATGCGGCTCTAGGTTCGTCAAAGCAAATTAATTCGTCGCGAAATTGTATCAAGTTAATTCAATTTTGGATTAACAGAATTGAATTATTTATAATAGATCGAATTGTTCACATTTTAGTTTACATGGTTAGAATGGTTTAATATGATGATCTTCGCGATGTGAATATGTTTGTATTTTATGATTATGCAGTACTTAAATAAATATGCTTTTTAAAATCACTTAAAGGAAATTGGATAGCAAATTTTTATATGTAAGGAAATACGTGAGTCTCTTAAAAAGTACCCTGACCACGTCATAGAGTACATGGGTTTTTCCAATAATACGACCGTCGCTTTTCAAACTCTTAATATTATATATTTGTTTATTATGAAGTTTTTTGTGAATAAATAATAAACAAAAAACCAGTGTAAGCAAATTCCGTGAAATAAATACTTTAAATAATTATTTATTTAATCCTGGTCGGATTGTTCTCTGCAATAAAACTCAAATAGAAAATGTTTTAAATACAAATACTAAACTATTCGTATCGAAATTGGCTATTTCTATAATAGTAAGATACAAGAGTTAGAAGCACTGTATTATGCATAATAGAACACCAAAGGTCGTCGTTGATTCAGGAGAAGGCAAAGCAAACTCTCGTGTATATTTTACGAGGCGTTTTAACATATCAGAATCATTTCATATAGCCTGTCTGAATATATAATAATTCTCTGCCGGGAATAGATTTGATGAGAGCTTTTTTCAAACACATAAAACCGACCCGAATGTGAGTATACAGTCGATAAAAATTCGAGTCATAAAATGCTACGAGAAAAAATGCGAACAATCTTTATAAACTAGTACGGAGAGTGTTCTAGGAAAAGAGAGTGAAAATCCACGATCCAGAAATGTGATCTGCGAAACCTGGATAACTTTGCGCATAAATATATCCCGTTGAAAAAACAGTCGGAAATATATTTCGGAAGTTGCTGAAACAACACCTGTTCTATTATCATTCATGTAATTGAGGCAGGCGTAACGAAAATAAGTTTTGTTTTGCTGGCTTGCGAAATTATATCACTCCATTTTAATTAATATGATAATTTTTGGCTTCTGCAAATACAAATTATTTTTTTAATATAATGTTATCAGGACGGCGTTATTACTGTTTTGTATACTTAATCCGTATACAAAAAAAAAATTAAACCTAAAAAATAAAATCATCATTTTATGTTTTATGTTCAGATGTGTTTGTGAGATTTGTACGAAATAATGAAAGAAACACCTGAAAATCCGGATATGAAACGCGAAGCCTTTACCATCAAAGAGGAAATTACTTTTTACAGAAGAAATTCCAAAATTGTGAAACGCGTAATTCTCACGATTGCCTTTCACCAATCTTGATCTGCGCATAATAGGATTATTTTTCAGCTCGTTTTCGGACGAGCTGAAAAATTCAAAACCTCGATCCTGTTTTGTACGAAGCTCTTTTATCGTTTCTGTTTCCCTTCGGCTATCGTGACACGTATGTATGTATATATAAGACACTTGAGTCGAAAGACGGTGTGAGTTTTGTGAGGTTCCCTCTACTGGAGTTACAAATTGAATAAGGTTTGAATTAAGTTTCATTCACTGAAGCAATTCCCTCGCCAGCTCACTCGAGACGTTGTTGGCGCACTGTGGAATATTCTGTTCCATTTACTTATTCAAAACAACGATGTGTACAGCTCGATTGTACTGCTTCGTCTCATTCGATTTGATGCTTTAAATTTAATCGAATTGCTTTTAATCAAAATATTGTATTTCTTCAAAATATTAGGGTTAAGTTGTACGGATTCAAATTCTATTTGTGAAGTCTAGACAATTTCACTTTTCTATGCTTAGTGTTAGAAAACAAAAAAAATGGCTTTTAGATGGATTGAAAAAGTTTTTTGTTCACGTAATATCGCGAAAACGTTTTTCACGCCATAAAATTATACGAGTTCGAATGGATTCCTTTATATCCTAATCTGGCGAATAAAATTTTGCGATATTCCTTTTTTTTATTCGAACAATGTTCGACTACAGTCTTAACAGAAACGTACATTTTCGCTTCGCTTCGAACATAAAAATTTATTGCAATGCATACTTTGCAGTATGTGTAAAGTTTATCCATAACCGGGAATATTTTCACATCGCTTCTTGCGGTGACGTCGCCCATTGTTTGAAGGGAACAGATGGAAAATGTGGAAAACTCTGCTTTTATATGCGTTGTTTAGACCTGCGAGATTATAATGTGATGAAAAAAATATGGGTGTAATTAAAAATATACGACCTTTGATATTATGAAACTTTTCAATTCCGCGGAAGTTTAATATTTAAATATGTGTGGTCCCGAATGGATGACAATAAAAAACATGGGTGTTTTTTTGCTTCATTTTATTTATGAAGAGTATATTCAGTGAAACGTATCTCTTTTTAAATAAATCAAAACGACCGCCTCATTGTTAAATGTTGAATGTGAAAGCTGCTCATTTTTTTGATATTTTTATGGTTTCCTGTCAAATCTATTACTATTTTTCTTTCGCCTCGACCTTTTTCGCTAGTTTCCATTCTACGGGGAAATATTTTTATTTAGATTTTCTCCGAAGGGCTGTATGTCGATTTGGATACACAAAGTATTACATATATTGAATTTTCCAACTAGTCGCGTTCGATTTTAATGCATGTTTCTGTCAATGGCGTAACATTTTATTATATAAGTAATAATACAATATAAAATTATCATATCAATTCGTGTTATCATCGTTTTTGTTTTGTCATAATATAATATTATAGATAAGAGGATAAGCACTCTATGATATTGTCTAATTTACAATATAAACACACTATTAAATCTAAATCTAATGTAATATAACGTGAACTGCAAATTAATGTCGAAATTACGTTGAAATACAAGAAATATTTGTTTTGTGCAAAGAAAACAAATGCTCGCCTTGAATTATTCTCGGTTTTTCATTATTTTCTCAAATCACACGAAACCCATTCTCAAAACAAGATAAAAAATGATCATCATTACGCAATGTTTTGACATTTTGCACAAACCGAGAGAAATCTTCATCGACTCGTTTACTTTCGCAATAAAAATCGCATCCCTTGACCCCAACGCTATATATTTCCAGAGGGCTCGTATACGAATATAGATGTGCAAAAATGGGCTCGAGGCTTTACACGTTTTACAGCCAAAGAGACAAGCCTTTATTGCCGCATTGTGGCGACACGATAAGCCTTCGCACAAAAGTATTTGCCGCCATCTTCGAGGTATTAGATTTTCGCGATATAACGCCTTGACACCGCAACATTTTCACACGTCGCTAACGAGTGCGTTGGGGAAAAAGAAAAATTGATTTTTCTGATTCATGAGAACAGAGTCTGATCGCAAATTTATTTTATTCTTCCAAGCAGCCCGAAATCGAAATCGAAAACGATAAATAGCGAAACACGTGAGGTGCGCAATTAAATTTACGTAGCGCATTTACGTTTGGCTGGCTCAATGGGCGTATGGTAATTTGAATCGCAGTTCTAAATTTACCTCGGATTATTTTCGTTCGTTCGTTCTTTAAACAATCTACGAACTGGGAGGTAAATATTGAACGTGTTTTTGTTGTGTGTTTTCAACTCGATGGATTTCGCAAAGTTACTTGTTAATGTTAGGCACTAATTGTAAGTCCGTTAACGTTGCCATTTGGCTGTTTAAACATCAAAGCGGCCTTGTCACTTCGTTAAGTTCAAATGAATTAATCCGAATTATGCTGACATTAATCGTTGCTTTTAGTTGATTATAAAAATACATTTTATACAAAAATATACATACGTTATCTTTCTGCGATGTAATTTTCATTATTTACGAAAAGAAGTAGAAGAATTTTTTTGAAAATAAATGTCGCTTTTATCGTGCAAGAATGTAATTTTTTTCGACAAATGTAGACTCGTACATTGTCATGCAAATAAAGCTCGAGCGTTTGTGCGTCAAAAGCGTCTCAGCGCCACATATTAATAATTTAAATCAAACATTTCCTCTAATAAAAAAATATACGAAAAAACGAGGAGACGCTCATTGCTCGTAATAAGAGAGTTTCTGCCGAATTTCCTCCCGACTAAAGAAATTCAACGCGATAAATTTGCATAAGTTTGTCAACTTTTTTTTTTACAGAAAGGCTCTTCCCGACAAAAAAGGATCGTCGCTTCCATGTACCGTTACATAATGTCGCTTTCGAGTCAAAATGGCCTATTAGGGATATCGGAAATCTACGGTTCGAGAGCCAATTCCGCGCCGCGATAAATTGCGTGTACATCTCTGAAACCGCCCCGTTAACATTTCAGACGAGACGCAATGGGACTTCATCGTTATTAATCGCAATTTTATTGGGAAAAATGGCTCATATATGCGAGATAATAAAGGAAATCCGCTTTTTTCAATTTTCATCCGATAACGTTTCAACATCTACATATATATTCGTTTATAACAGGTAAATTTTCATTAGAAACTGAAATTGGGTCGTGAATATCATAATATTAGTTGAGCTTCTCTATCACTCATCCAAATGGAGGCTAGAGGACAAGACTTGAAGCCTTGGCTTGTAACATTAACGATCACGAAGAGGACTAGGCGCGTTGTAATACGCCCAAGACGATTTATGGTGTTCGGTAATTGCTCGTTTAACTGTAATTAATTCTCTAGGGTATGTATTCCCGAACGAATCATAAGTTTTGCCAACGTGCAATTTTCCCTGCTCCGATACACGGAGCAATACAATAATTAACCATTATCGTGTCGTGCATAATAAATTTTCACAACGGGACTAATTCGAGCCAAAACAATGGCTCTATATTACGATTTGTACATATTTGGAATCGCGAGGTTTGAAAGCGGATTATAAAGCAGAGCTACAGCCGCAAACGAAGTCCCAGATTTATTTTTGAATTCGGTCGACACGACAGTTCGTTTAATTAATTAAGTCGGCTTAGAAGCGGTGAGCCACTTTAGTCGAATTTGTGTTGAAGTAGATTTCGGTGATTGATTGATTGTTTCCGATTTCGTAAAACGAGATTTTACGGTGGAAATGCGAGGAAATGCGATTACTCTTTAACAAAAATATTTTAATGTACTTTATTATATAAGCCGCAAGAGAAACAGGATTTACTGAAAATCGCAAGATCCTTTTTTTCGGTCGCATGTACGTGCGCTCATCCGAAAAGCTTTCACAAAGAAGACCGTTTCATTAATCTAGATTCAAAATCGTATTTGTGTTATTTATGGGTTTCGCCTGAATTTATCTTTATCTTGCCGATTGTTTTTTTTTTGTATTATTTCGAAGTTTTTTGAAATGTGTTAAGATCAACGTTTGTTTTGTGCGATCTATTCGGACGAAAACCAAAAGCAAACTATCGGCGTTTTAAAAATAAGACGGCGAAGCGTTTGAATTTCGATATGAGTGATTTATGATGACTAGAAAAAATATGATATAAAATTTTCTTTGATAGTTTCGTGCCCACTTTCCACGCGAACGAGTGTTCCTTTGATAAAATTTGGTGAGCGATTAAAGTGCATAAAATTATTTTTATGGCGCAATATAAATATTAGCGGTGCGAGTTTTCTGTAATAGGAAAATAACCGGCATTCAAGCGGTGTAATTTAATCAAACAGAATCGTACGGGCGTGTAAATTAAGGAAATGTTCGCTAACAAATAAATGGCGAGAGCGAAATTAAATGACTGCGAATGGACCGAGAAGTGAATCCGTATTTAATTACAGTAAGCATTATTAAAAGAACGATTTTTTTTTGTTTATTTTATCAGGAAACTCGTTGAAATTCTCAAATTGCGATTTTAATTTGTTTTCCAATATATGTACGTGGTTTTTATTTGTCGGTTTTATTTTCAATAATTGAATGAAACTATTAATTCAATATGAACAATGTTATTTCTTTACTAAACTTTCTCGATTTAAACTTACGAATGGTACTTGAGTTATTTTCCAACGAAGTTTTTAAGAAAACAACTCAATGAATTTTCATACGAAAAAACTTTATCTATTATATAAAATTCTTATAATAAAAAGATATATTTCTCCACATTATACCATACTTGTACAATATTATAGTTCAAATATTCATTATAAGATTTTACATAACAAGAGAACTTATACAATTCAACTAGAAAAAAATCATTCATAAAAAATGATCTACTTTATAACGAACGTAATATAATATGAATTTTTACCATAGAAATTATTTTTTTCCTTGTATTATATTATATTAAAATCGATTTTTTTCTTCCACCACGAATAAAACCCATATATTCACGACACTATGATCGAATTCGAGCCTCTCACTCAACTGAGAATTTCAGGCCATCATAAAGGTGTTAAACCCAGCAAGATTACGTGTCGCAGCTTAACATTCAAGTCCACAAGAAGTTGGTCCTCAAGCCCCAGGCCATATAGAAGGACCCTTGTAAAATGCGGCGAGCAATTATGCCCGCAGCGTAAAACTGGAGCCGTTTCGCCAGGAATTCGCAAGCTTTTAACAGCAAAATACCCTCAGCATATACATCGCGTTGTATACTATGCAAAAGTAAAAAGGCTTCACTATTATTAGACGTATAAACGGAGAGGAACATTAGCGGTTTCGTCGGCTCAAATTGGGACGCACTTTCGTGTGCGGCGATGCACAAAATTAGACGTTACGCGGATAATGGCTGGCTTAATTTCGGGTGTCTGTTGGTGTTAATTTTTAATTTGAGACGATTAATCTGTGTTGTGTGGATTGTTAATTAGTGTGTTTCTTTATGGGTTCGGACGCGTTGCTTGTAGAAATTTAATTATGTAAATGGCACCGTTTAGTTTTTTACGAGCGTTTTATACTAGATTATATTGGTCCAGATAGTAGTTGCTCTAAATAACAGTACAACTAGAGTCGATTTATAGATTGTGGTTTTTTTTTAATTAAATTAGTTAATGTATAACATGTTGATGTTTCTGAAATGTATATGATAGAATTTTATATACAATTTAATTAAATTTCTCGTTAAAAAGTGTTATTTAATACAAAGGATGAATTAGAATGGAAAGCCGGTGGCCCTGGGAGTTTTTTTTTCGAGTCCTTTGTCAAATGAATATTTTATGCATTGTTTGCGGAAACTGAAACAATCTCTAACTATAATTTTTTTTTTATTTCGAAAACTCCCCTTGTTTGAATTTGAGCGGTCTATTTATCTCCGAATAAAACTATCACAAACATTCAGTCGCTGTAAATAACGTGCACATGGTCTGTAGCATATGTTGAATATTGGTTTTAATCGAAAATGTAAACATTCTCCATGAACTTGAACAATTTTATAACTTCTACAAATTTAATGAATATAAAAATAAAATTGTTTTAAGACCTCAAACGTTTCATAAAACTTCAAACAAACTTCGAATATTCCAAAGCCTTTTAAATATGGCCTGTCTGAATTCATTATCGTGTCCTTTATATCTGAATATTAGAACGTCTATAATTGGTTTTAACCGACATACGAGCCTGGCCATGTAAAAGCCCCCATCTAGAATATCAGATTACTTTCCATATATAATATAATGTACCATAACCATCCTGAATTTAGCCCGAATTTTGTCAGTTGCAAAAAATTCACCCGTATACAAAATTTTCGTGTGCCATCATCTGTATCGTCTGTCAAATTTGACATCGGTACTCAGTAAACACACACGACAAGAACATGTCCAATTTGGGGTTGTAGAGATGCCAAATTATATTCTCTGTATAACCACCCCTATGTGGTGCTATTGACAAAAGGCCCTCGCGCAACTATGTACTTTATATACACGTCTATTAGCCAAAACCACATTTGTCGTCGTCGTAAATCGGTATTGGCATTGTTAACTCGAAGATTAACTGTCTAAAATTGTGGTAGAAATTAGTGAGAGATGGAAAAAGCCGAGGAAAATTCACCATTTTCCACCCGCGTACAATTTCGTTACGGGACGGTTGCGCACACACAGAATTTATTTTATCAACTTAAGCGGCCTGGAAAGGAAAAACAAAGGTCGCCCCAACTTTCTTTTGAGTCAAAGAAGAAAATTTGTCTCTCGGTTTAAACGTATTATTTCTGTCGTGTCTGAATTGCGTTCACGGTGAAAGTTAGCACTCAAAAACACGAGGCGTCTCTTTTGTTGTCATTCATATTAAATTTACAGAAAAAAAGTTCTTCGTCTTATTGGTTCCACATATAATTAGGTATAGTCAATGCATAGAGGGTCGTTACGAAATGGTTCTTTATGAATTCAGATAAAATATCTTTCGGAATGAATAAATGTGAATATCTCTTAAAATAATTTAAGTTTTTTTTTCTCACAATTATAAATAAATATTTTAAGCTGAAATTGTTATTAGATCAAAAATATATAATGTTTTATAATCAATATTGTGATTGAAAACAAATTTTATACAAAGGCTTCACAAATTTTCATATTAAAATGGTATGAAGCTAAATAGTTTCTTTGAAACACTTATTAACCTTTCATGAAAAGACCATTGAAAATGATATTGTTATTTCATAATAGAATTTCTTTCAATACTCGATACAATACACATAATATTATTATTTTTCAGATACATTTTTATATTATTACAAAATAATTAAATTCGTTGCGAACAAAATTGGAACCATTTAAAAGTGTAGAATCTGTCACGTTCTTTTCGACCTTTGTGAACGACATCCGTTTCCCGGAAAGCATTCACAATCGCCTGGGGACCGCATTTTCTGAAAAAGCAAAAACGAAAATTGTCAGCTTTCTTCTGACCCATGCGATTGACTATCTGACCCGTCAGTTTCTATAGATCAAACAAAAAAAAAGCTAGAATTCCAAAATTGCACACAGATCAGAAGAAACGCTCAGCACTTTGGCGAAACAAGACAAACGCAAAACCCGATTCTGAAACGTTCCGTATATTTATATAACGGAAAAGTTGCAAATGTTTTCAAATTTTCCTTCAATTAAATTCCAATTTGGAATCGAACATTTCCAACAAACACTTTCGCACAATTGACGGGCTTTAATCAAAGTTCGCCGCTCCATTAGTCCCGCATTGTGCACTCGAACGAAGTCTCGAATAAAACCTATTCGTAAAACGTGGACGATCCATTAAAAACCCGGCTGTTAAGCTCCCAGACGATCGTCAAGATAATGTCGCCTCTGGTGAGGACAAATCGTCGTTGGGAAGTTCTCCGATTCGACGCCATTGAGCGGCTAGACTGGCGCCGACCCTTTTTAATTTTTCGGCGATATGTGGGCTGAAAATTTTCCGGAAAAACGCCATACGAGTAGCATGAAAAAAGCGCGTTGATGACGGGGCGATTTGTCATCCGTCGCGGGTCTCTGTCGTGAGGGCATTTTTTTCGCGGACGTCTTATAAATTGTGCTAGTCGAAAAAATAAAGCTGATATTCCCCTTTTTAATATGGGGCGTTTTGAAAAATGGCTCGTGTGCTATCGGTGGATTTCCGGGCTATTTTCCAACATTGGGGTATGAATTAATGGTTTTTTTTTTACATATGTATATGAATTTTTGTTTGCATCGATTTTCGAAATGTGTAATAAATTTTCAGCACTTGATTTTAGCTTATTAAATATTTGATAAATTTGTTGGAAATACGCGAATATACGAGTTTCCTGTTTTGTAAACAAAACTTTGTACTTCAAGGCTCTTTGTATAATTATAATATGTTTGCACGCGATAAAATTTGTGCTTAGTCTCATGTACGTTTGTAAGATTTTCATTTCAAAACAATAAAGAATTAGCTCATCTGACATATTACACATATAATATGTATTTTGCAAAACAATATTTTATGAGTGAAATTTTCAATTTTCTCAAAAAAAAAGAAAACCACTTTATAATTTTGACGTGTTCAATTTAAATTTTGAAGAAGAGACATTTATTAGATATGGCGAACGTTATACGGGGAGAAAAAATGTAGAGAATTTATCAAAAGAATGATTTGTTATCTCGTTAGACGAATGAAAATTTTACGGATCCTATATAAAAATTTAATTGACTTTTTCTCCAAAGTATTTCAGATCCTTTCAAGTCTTACTAAATATAAATAATATAATATATAAAACTTAATGTTTTCTTTATCAGGAATAATATTTCAGTTGTAGCTTATTGTAATAACAATTTGTCGTACACAACAATCACCGAAGGAAAATATTTTATATATACTATAGTAAAATTCAACGAAAATCTTACTTTATCTTATTTTATCTTATCTTATTGGTTGTAATCACGGAAAGTAAAAATAAGTATAAGATTCGAACTTATGTCATCAAATTTAAATTACATATTTTCAATGTAAAGTCTTAAAGTATTATGATACTTTGTAAAGCTGTAATAAAATTTCAGACTTTTTTGTTGACTTTGAACGTATTTGCATCCAAATTTTCATTGAAGTTTCTTTATAGAAACGCTTTAAAAATTGACTAAAATTTTCTTTTTGATGGTTTTTCACAAAGTTAAATAATTTTTTCATACATTTAGATAGTCTTTCTTGATTATTTCTTACCTTAATTCACATACCGTCTTAAAACCATTTAAAAATATATATTATGAATGTTGATGTAATAATAGCTTTAAGCGTTTTTCAAAAAAGTTTAGTTGCGATACTAAAACTATTTCCAGTATTTATCTTTCCTTATTTTGATGACGTAGTGGATGAAATGATCTACATTAGTATTTTTTCAGGATTATTCTGAAAATCTTTGCAAACTCCAAAATTTTTTTTTGTCACGGTAAACATACGTACGAGTATATAAGCCGTATTTATATATATCAAAATGTAATACAATAAATTTCCCTCGGGTTGCGAAAACCAGACAACTGATATTTATTCCAAACTCATTTGTTCTTCTAACATTTTTTTTTGCTTTGTTCGGGTATATTCTAAATCTCAAATGGTCAGGCACAAAACAATATCTGATAATGTCAGTAAGAAACGTCTTACATATATAAAGTTAGATGTTAATCTCAGAAGATTTTATTACCGAGACATAAAGTGAGTTTTCCTTAGGCGGTGATTTTTTCTAGCTGTATAAAAAGTCAATATTCAAGCATCAGTTCTTCCTATGTGCTCGTAAAAAATAAATTTTCACATTCCAAACATATATCAACGAAAATGGTGAAATAAATCACGAAATATTTTATCGATGAAAAGTCTTTGAAGATATTTTCAACCGGAATCCATTGAATAATATTCAATTCGCTATAATATTATGTAATATATACGTTCATGCAATATGACTTGATGTTAAATTTAATCACGTATAAATTCTTTCGAATACGTTTTAAGTTTATGAAGTTTTACATAACAATCATGAAAATAATCACAAAAGTTCGAATTGAACTTTCTAACTTCGATCAAATGCCAATTCGATGCAATAAAACTTCCAACTTTCTTGTCAAACGAGCGAAATGTATTCGAACTCGTTTGCATATTTCGTTTTCAAAATATCGTAAGAAATTTTTGACGTATTATATTTCAACTTAAAAACAGTTTGTTGTTTATTATAACTGAGGAATACAACTCCAGGGAAAACCTACTCCAGTTTCGTTATATTATATATTCGTACATATTATATATTTTAGTTTACATGATACGCATATAAACGAATTATATTTGGGCTTTTCGAGGTTGAAGTTAAATGTGTAATTTGTTTAAAATTTTAAGGTATGCATGGTGGAAAATTTTTCGGTAAATTGTGACGAACGTATAAATAAAATTATATGTCGCATACTTTACATTTTGAACAAAAGAATGATAAAGGAATTATAAAAACTATTGTGTTAATTTATAAAAATTGGTGGTGTATTTTAACATATCTATAAAAATGAGGGGAAAATCTGTATAAATATTTCAAGTTTAGCTGAAATATATATATATATATATATACGTATGTGTGCGTATATATATATATATATATATATATACATACATATATATACATACATATATACATATTTTATAGCTTGGTAACTGTCAAATAAATGACACGAAAAAACTCACACACGATCTTCACCAGAGCCACAAAAGGCTTTTTTATATTCATTCTGGAAATGAAAACCGGAACATTTCACTATAAAAAAATATTCCCCAAAAAGCAGAATTTCACAAATTCACAAATAAAAACTTTAAATATATCCAATAAAAATATTTCTATACAAAATTTTCGCAAACGAAATACAAACTTTTATTTACGCCCAAAACTTTCAAAGCTTATAAAGTAACTGATAATTTTCCGAGTATGGACTCGGAAAATTATCAGTTGCTTTTAAATTATGTTGTTTTTATCTATGAAGATAAAAGCAGCACTCATAAATTACATCTACTCAATAACACACATTACCTTCGAAAAATACCATTCAACTTTTTCCGCGAAATGCAAATCCAGCAATATCATTAGCCTCACTAGATCACTGTAATACGCTCACTCACGTCACACGCTTTTAAACGACACCACTATACAGCATGCATATCACAACATCATCACAGCGTCGAACTAGACCATGTTAATTAAATTTGATGGTGACTTCGAAGTCACGAGGAATCGAGATTGGACACGTCTTTCCCGAGCGAACGACCATCGCACACTGAAACGCGTTTCAGCACTTCAGCGGGGCGCCTCATACATTTTACTTTGTGTATATTGAATAAATTAAGAATTTAATTAAACACGGTTGCTACTACTCGTTTTAGATATCGTAATTGAAATATTCGGTGCTTGCGAATTTCGCTAAGAAATTTTCGGGGTTTGTTTTTTTCGATGGGTTAGACTAGGTCTGAAAAATTAGTTGTGTACGTAAATTATGGCAATAAAAAAAAAAATAAAGTTTTTGTAGATTGTGACGTCTAGCAAGAAAATTATGTTAATTTTAATATAAATGCAAAAAGTTTTCTTGCGTAGAGATTTTCGTCCATCAATCATGACATTATAATTTTTTTATTTGAAGTCATTTTATAATTTCAAATTTTTTATAAAGTTTTGTCGAGTCGATTTTGTAACATTTTTATGCTGAAATATTGGACGTAGAAACTTTTTGTGCGAAAAACCAAAAATTTCATTAAATTTGTTTTGTGGATATTGGAATCTGTAATGACCGAAAACAAACAAAAATCGAGTGAACCGCAAAACAATCCCTTAAATGTATCGAAAACTTTTAAGCATAACCTCCCTCGTTTGTAATTAATAGCTAATAAATTCAATTTGATATGGCAAAATCAAAATATTCTGGGCTTTTAAAAATAATTGTCTTGTTTCATATTACGAAAGGAATTAATATTTCAGCTACTCGACACACTTTTGTTAAAATCTTTGTTTTTTTCATCGTTGAGTTTTTCTGCGATAATTCTTAAACCGAGCTCGGTCAATTAGCATCGTCCTTAATATAAAACTCGTGTTTTCGCCCTAGTCCTTCCAACAATGGTTTTTGTGTCTTTTGTCGTAAACGAATTTACAACCCGCTCGTTAAATATTCATTTTCTTTTATAATCCTGGACTGCGATATACCAGCTCGTTTGCGTTGATTTGATCCAACTGAAATAATTACTTCCATATGCAAAACAAAGAGATATGTACTGAACTCGCCTGGAATGGCCTCTGTAGCTTTTGTAGTTATTTTTGAATTCGCCAAAGCTGAACGAAATAATTAATCGTACAGTCTTTCGAAGGTTCGAGCTCCGCTGCGGTGAATAATTCACGTGTGTGTGTGGATCGTGAAAAACGTGTGTTTTACCCTCATCGATTATTCTACGTCAATATCGCCGATGGTGAAGGGTTTAAATAAATATTACAGCATCAGTTTGTCTGAAAAATGATCGGTTTCAATTGGCGAGCTCGCGTTACTTAAAAGGTTACTATATACATACATCTATATATTATATTATACTTCACATAGTATAAGCAAACTCTAAAGCCTTAATAAATTTTCATGAAATAGCAAAAATTAATGAAAATATTTGGGAATAAATTTAATAGGCCAAACTCGCCTATCTGTTGTTTCAGCTTTTTTTCAATTTTGTTCTTTCTAAAATTTAAGATTAATTGTTCGCAAACATTGATTTTTCATTATCTTGCCATTTATTGTATACTTGACTCAAGCGAACTTTTATTATTATTACTCATTAGCTTTATTCGAATTGAAAATCAATCCGTAATATTGTCTAGTATTTATAATCTTCTCATATTGTATCATGATAAATAAAGAGAGCTTAATGATGATTAAATACGAGAGATACATAGTACAAATGACTAGTTCATTTATTATATATGAATATTCTGCGATAAAGATAATGATTATAGTAGGGCTCAATATTATTTTATTTTCCATTTCATCCAGACGGTCGAAGATAAGATAATATGTGTATAACATTCATGAATAACAAATAATGAAATAGGTAATATTTTCGATAATATGACATACAATATTATAATAAACGAAATGAAAAAAGTTTTGTTTAATTATCGTAACACTTTCATCTTTCTAGGATTATATTTAATTTATATAATAGTTTTGTGATATTTTATAATTTTATAACTACTTTTCGAATTAAAATTATTTTATGATTGTTTTAAACATGATAGTATCAAAAGCGGAGTTGATATTTTATAGATTAAAGGTCCCGTTTTATCAGAAAAGTTGAGAAAAAGAGGGTCGGTTTTAAAATCTTAAAAGCTTTTGTTTCCAAAGGGGTTTGGTGGAAACGGTGGCAAGGAGGCTTCCAAGGTTTGTATTGTAATCACGTCGCTCGTAAGAATCCCTTCAAACAAAATATGGCCCTCGGGATCGAGAAGCTGATCACGGTTCTTTCAGCTAGTTTTCGTTGAGGATTTTCGAAAAAAAGCATTCCAATCACGATATCCTGTCGCAAATAACCCAATTGCTAGGTAGTTTCCGTTATAACATTCCCGAAAATAGCTGCCATACGAAATTAATGTCGGTTCAAAAATATCAATGAAACTCCACCTGTTCTATGTTGTTCTATAAAAGAATTCTATCGAAATTCGCATCGTAACATTTTGCGAATTTTATTATCGAACGAAATTATAAGCAGCATTCAGATTAAAGATTTTCTCGCAATTCAGGTAAGCGGATTTTCTTTGTGATTCAAATTCATCTATACGGTTCATTGGAAAGTCTTTGAAAATTTTCGATAGACTGCTGGAAACGACTCCGCGGTCGAAATTTATGAATTATTCATCTTAAATACATTGTGTTTGAATTTAACATATTTTAATACTGAAACGAAACTTCAACTGAGCATCGAAAAATCTCGAATCGATCAATCCATCTGGGCATCTTTCTGTAAACATTGTTAAATCTGTCAAACTCATACAAAACCACAAAATCGATTTGTATGCAGGACCTCGGTTTATATTCACCACAAATGGGATTCAAATTACACGCTTGCCGATCTCTCGATCAACCGACCAATTTTATCCATGTTTTCCCTCGGGGACAATTTTTATTCGAAAACCAATCAACGTTTTATACACGACCATGTAAGGTTGCAGAGTGCCTACTGTAATTTTTTTTATAGAAAAAAAAAAACGATTTTTTTTTCGAGGTACATTACACCAGATTAAATTACGTGTAAATCAAAATAAGTATGCCGCAATGGATTCGAAAATGTTTTTATTTCGATATTTATATATTTGGTAAACATTAAAAATATTTATGAATGTGATATACGCAAACATTAAAACTCCATTGTGGAATTAATGTTATGAAAATAATATACTTTATATTTTTATTAAAATATATATCCAAGTGAAACAATATCGAAATCTAAGATAAAAAACAATGTTGTATAATATTTTCGTGGAATGCGTCTGATAGGAAATTTGAATCGTTCCCACAACACTACATATTTTTTATTTGTCGTGTAAGTAAAAGTCAAAAATATTTCATATATGCGGATCGCTTTATGAAACATTCATGAGTTCGCACAATAAATAACGGTCGTGGCCCTATCGGAATACGTCGATGAATTTTCCGTTAAATCTAAAACGAAAAATTCAAACTAGTCGTGAACATCGAAAACAAACATTCAAAACGATCGTAACTGACACGAATCAACACCGATTTCAATGTGAAATCCTGAAAGCACTCGTTCCGCATAATCAATCATTCATTTAAGCGTTTTGAGTTCGATCAAAAACTTTCTCATAAATCCAACGTAATTTTTTATAATTAAAATTTAATAAACAAATAATTAATTTTGAAATATTTTGTTTTAATATTAATTCAATTCAAATTCATTCTCATATGGAATGCATACTGTAATTCAGCACATATTTCGAAAATACGGAAACTCTATCGGACTTGCACTATTGATTTTTACTTAGTGTACACGTGCACTCTGCAAAATTTCATCGGCTATCAACGTGATGGCTGATATTTGACGTGAAGCATCGAACGACCAATAAAACAACGCGAGACCTTCATGCTCGATGGCTTAATTTAATTTGTATGGATCCGTTGCGAACGTTTATTGCTCTGTCATTTTCGCAGCCGTATTTCACCGTCGAATGCTCTGAAATTTGCTGAAATTCAATTACGCGGCTTGTGTTGAAGCTCTCTGTTTGTTTTTCTCAAATTTCGTGCGCTACGATGATGTTTCGATGCTGGATAGTCTAAATAAATTACCATATGTTTTTTTGTTTAGATGTATTGTTTTGATAAATAATATTTTATTGTTTATTTGATGATTGAACTTGTAAAAGAATTTGTATGTATTTGAAGTGATGAAAATCAAAATATTTATATATGAAACGAAAATTGCTTTGAAGAATCTCGATTTGAAATTTTTGTTTGATTTTTAATACAAAAGGTAAAGGAAAATTGATAGACAAATCGTTATTTATGTAAATATTTTTTATAATACATATTGTAATGTTTTTTCGAATTAAATTGCCATCTGATTTTGAACGACTACTAATATACAGTTTATTTAAAATGCCAGAAATTACATTTTTTTTACATGCTCAATGAATAAAGTTTTGTATTAGATTGGTTTAGTGTCGAATTCAATATCGACACATAGAATATTCTCATCGCTTGTGAACCAATTAATACTTATTTTCCGCATTGCCAAAACGTAGCGATTCTCGTTCAAGTATTCACTTTCTTTCGTCAAATTTATTTTGACGAACTCAGTTCCCTGAAATACACATTTTTCTGGATAAAAAACAAAGTCCAATATAATACTTCTGCAATTTGATCATATCGATGGTACCTGAACAATTTTGCAAACGTTGCCAACCATTCTAACACTGCTCAATGGAATTTTATAATATCCAGCTCCACATGCCGTTACATTTATGAGTGGTAATATATCGTCGGGTTCCATGTCGTTTTCTTCCTCTTTCGAAAAATATTGAACGTTCATCTAAATTTTGAAAAAAAAAATGATTGCCAATATGCGAAATTATTATGTATACTTTACTCCGAATTAATGAATACCAAAACGGGCTCTGAGGTTTTAAAAACAGTGACATTTGCGTGTATAAATATATTTCCGTGATCATCTTTAAATGTTGTTGTTTCGAATTTTGTGATTTTTTTATCATATTCTTTCTCGTTGCAAAATTTGAATGATGTTATATTCACGATAGAACCGTGCTATAAAATAATAAAATTATCAAATGTACTATTTAAAGAATGATAATTTTTTAATCTTACATCATTCTCGGAATCGTCTGCTATTGTTTTGCAATTGTATATGCATAATAGAAACAATGTTAAGGATATCACTGTGAATATATTCTTCATTATACTGATGCAAACCGCTTGTAGTGGAAATTGTACGACACTGAAAGTATATACTCATATGAGTTTCGTATAATAATTGTGAAAAACGATCGAATTATAATCGTCCTCGTTATGTCTAGTTCCATTATCGTGACATAATTGCTTTTAAAACTCCGATATGTATCCGATTTTTGGATACAAATGTATTAAAATTATGTTAAACATTGTATAATTTGAACTAGAAATTGTTTATTTAAATAATTTATTCAAAATTGGTAAATGGAAAGGTTTAATATTTTCAAACCTCCTATTAATTTTTAACAAAAATATTTTATTTCAAAATAGGAATATCAAATTAAATAGAAACATTCTAGGTGTATAATATAATATTTCGAATCTAACACATGATTTCTTTTAAGTATTTAAAATTTTCCTAGGATAATAATTGTTTTAAGAGTTATCAAATTTTTTTTTTGAATTCTGAAGTTTATTTGGTTTTGGGATTATGATAGAAAAAAGTCAAAAAACTTTGCAAATTTTATTTATCGAACTGTTTAACAAAAATGAAAATATTTGTTTTTGATTTTAATCAAAAACAAATTAATTTTAATACAAAAAAATACATATTTTGGGTACCAATTGAATATTTTTATCGATATCAATGTTATTGAAAAATAGCAAATTCAATTTCAAATAGCAGATTCCTTTTTAGTTTGCTGGTAAAATTTCCACTTCAGTGTCAAGACACATAACGGTTTCTTTTTTTGTAAACCATTCGACGTGAAATTTAAATTTTCCATAGAAAAATTTTTGACCAAAGAAATTGTGTGCCAAGCCGTCAATGTCCCTTATTTCTGTGAGATAAACTTGCTAAAAGATAATGACTAATCTAAGACTGTTCATCAATATGTCGTTATTTTTCAATAAATGATAATTAACCTTTTTCAAGACACACTTTTCATCTGCTTCCATAGGGTTAGGAAAAAGTTTCATCGCTTCATAATATACACAAATATTATCTTGGTTATAATTGAATGATGGCGTAAACTTGCCATCAGTCCATTTGAAGACACGAATTTTACCCTGTAAATGTTTATTTTTCAAACTATGCGTTTCTATATTTTAATTATTTATATACATATATAAAAAAATGTTACCTTCACTGGACCTACAGGTCGTGTTATTGTAATGTTAGAAATCAAGTTTTTATGTTCAATTAATTCGAACGAAACCAACGTGCTGTTTTGTGGTTTCGCTAATTTCTCACATTTCTTTATATAATCTAAGTTTATAGTAAAAGTTCCCTTAAATTTGGTAAAAAATTTTTAGCTTTTTCATAAAAATAATGTATCTTTTTTAAATTATTGGTTTGAATATTACGAATTTTGAAGCTGACTTATCTGTTGTCAAAACAAATGACTTGAGCGAAATAATTATAATGAGAGTTGAGAAAAAAAGGGTTTTCATCACTGCTACTTTGAATAGAACGAGTATAAGAGTGATAAAACAAACAGTATTTTTGAAAAGTAAATATGACATAATTGATATCGAAACAGAGATTACAAAATTTGAAATAATCAAAAAGAGATTTGCTTGATTCAAAATTTAAATCGTTTATCAAATAATTATAGTACATATCTGATAACATTATGCAAAATGAGGCAAATATAATATAATAACATATAATATATGAAAATTCTTTTCTTTTTTTTACAAGCTTGCTTAATTATAACAAAATTTGAATGTAGGTCCACCAAGTAATTTTAAATTTTGACAATATGAAAATAGAATATATTATAAAATAAAATTGTTGAAAATTTGCGTCTTTTTTAAAAATCATTTGGATATTATATAAATGAAAAATTTGTTTTTAGTTTTTCTTCAAAATATCGTTTTCATAAAATTTTACATTATATATGCGTATATTTATATAATTCCCTCACCGAAATACGACTTGGGCTAGCGCGGTGAGGTATAGCCTAGACTGCCGCATTTGTCTGGTAAGGCCTTGTCCTGCAGTGGATAACTTATAGGCTGCTAATGATTTATATAATAATATTATAGTTATAAATATTTAATTCAAAACAAGCATATTTTCAAATTGAAATTACTTATGGAGCGAGAGATGCATATTAAATATTTACTAATAAAAAAATTATAATAGTTTTAAAAAAAAGGTCTTGAATATATTTAAAAGAGATGACAGGTCATATTATTTAATATTTGGTATTAATTTCTACTATTTTGTATGCAGCTCTCAACGATATGTAGGTACATAAATGGAAAACTCAAAAATTTTGCCCTTCGGTTTCGTTTTTGTACCCTAGTTTTGAGGATCAGTTAAATATCTGGATATTTGATTCATCAATCAAAAGAGCTTCTAACAGAGATGTTTTAAAAAATATTTAAAAAATTTGGACTTTGGTTTTTTTTAAACAAGAAATATCAAAGAATTCTAGTTTCCCATTACTCCAGTAATTTTTTGATAACTAATCATGTATTTCTGATAGTTCTTAGTTGATATTGATTTTTGTATTCCTATCTAAGGAAACAGACAAAAAAATAAGGTTTTTTTATATTACCTATAATTTGGAAATTATTAGTGCACAAGCACAAGATTTTAGATTTTTTCTAGAAAATCAAAAAATAATAATAACTAAAAAAGTTTGATATTTTGATTAATTGTAAGATATATAGCTTAAAATTTTTGAAATAATATGACATATCATATTTTTAAATTCATCCTAGACCTTAAGACCTTCTGTACAGTCTATTAAAAAAAAAACAATTTTATATTTAAAAATAAATTTATTTTAACTGGATAATTTTTTTTTGGTATTATTTTAAACACAAATGATTATTTAATGTTTTTAAACAGGAACGAATTCTCCTTCGAATTCAAAACACATAATTGTAGCAGATTTGGTATACCATAAAAAATTGAATTTGAACTTTCCATAGAAAAAACTGTTACCCAATAATTTGTGAAAAGCTAACTCGGTATCGAAATTATCACTCACGTGTGATTGCTGAAATATAATAAAATTCCTAAATATACAAATATCTCAGGGGGTAAATGTATTATGTCATTTTTTAACCTTTAGAAGATTACACTTATTATCTGCAAAAAGATTAAAAGGTAGCAAATTTAATGTTTTATAGTAAATACAAATATTATCTTGATTGTAATTTAGCGATTGCATAAATTTTCCATTTGTCCATTTGAATACTCGAATTTTTCCCTTTAAAGACCAAAATAAAAATTTCACTATTATACATAAGTACATAAATAAAAATTTCATGTAATTTTTACCTTTGCAGGACCAATAGTATCAAATATAGTGAAATTAAAAGAAATTTTTTTGTTTTCAAAATGAATTTCAAGATATGAACGATTTTGTGGTTTAGTTGATTTACAAGAAAAAAACTTTAAAATATCCGGTTTAAACGGACCCTGAAAAATTTTAATTAAAATCTTAAAATTCAGATATTTTTTGAAAATTATAAAAATAGTGACATACGTATGAACCTGGATTTGCTAGAATCAGTGATGTTAGTGTAATTAAAATAAAATAGACAACGCATGCCATTCTATCTTTTAAATTTTATTTGTTCAGGGATGTTCGTATGGTTTGTAATTTTTTCGAACTAGAAAAAAAAAATACTTACGACTCAATATTATAAATTTTACTGATTACAATCGAAATCATCAGTAAAAATTCGGTAATGATCAACCATTATTGTACTACTAATATCATAATTTCCACGTGATGCAAAAAATTATGTTTAAAATCATCAATTTTATTATAATATAAGATAAGATAGTAAAAATTTTTAAAATGATTTTTTAGCGTTTTCTACAAATTTATTGTAATAAAAAATCAATATAAGTTATTAATTTTAGGATTGTTTATGAAAGAGTATTGAAACAACGAATCATGAATTAAATTTCCGTTTATTTTATTGCATCTTCATGACGAAACATTTTGTCAAATATTGATAATTATTTCAGTAAAATTATTCAGCTGATACCAACTCTGCTTCTGCATCGACACAAACCACGGTAGATTTCTTCGTATACCATTCGAAAATGAACTTGAATTTTCCATAAAAGAATTTTTTTCCCAATAAAGTATTGCTAATGATATCTATGTCCAACGTATTATTAGGATAAAATGCCTGTAATCAAAATTATTTATTTATTTGGTTTTTGTGAATACTTAAAATTAAATTTCAATAATTTTTTTACCGGTTTGGCAATACACTTGTTATCAACGACAAATTTAAAAGGAAGCACTTTCAAAGGAAAAGCATATTGACAAATATTAGCTTGATTCATCGTCAGAATTTTTGAGTATTTATCATCTGACCATTTAAAAATTCTAATTTTTCCCTGAAACATTAAATACATTCATCGTATTTTCCGCATAAAATATATGAAAATTCGAATACTTACTATGAGCGGTCCGACATCCTTTGTAATCCTCATATTAGCCCAAAGTACATGATGTCCTTTACTATTCATTTGGATACCAATTTGGGTCTCGCAATCAGCTAAGGGTTTCATTAATTTTTCACAATTTTTCAAGATTAATGTCTTTATTTCAAACGGACCCTGAAATTTTCGAGTCGATTAAGAAATTTCGATTTTATATTCCATTATAATTATTTTTTAATACTCACGTAAGATTTATCTGTGCTTGTTTGTTCTGTTTCGAAGGCAAGATTACAAATCATCACAGTGACGGCAATAACAATATAAAGAACTTTAATGGACATGTTGCTTTGTGTATGTGTATAGCTTTCGACGATTTTTTCGAAATGAATCATGCGTATTGCTGCCATGTGAACCATAACGTTAAAATGTTTATATAAGCGCTGCCATTATTTATTTAGTAATTTAATGACAATTCCTATCAACATCCTATTGGATTTTAGGGCGATATAATAATCCATAAATGATATTTGACTATTGGCTCATCATCATCAAATTAATCTCATTTCTAATTAAATTATCTTTCAAATTGACATAAATTTTCGGAGAACGAAAATAAAATTGAGTTTTTATTATTGTATTAAAATATATACGTTACCAAATTATCTATTACCATTATATAAATAAAAAAATATTTGAATATTTCACTCATTCAATTGCAAAACTTGGTTCATTTTTCAAAATCATTAAATGAAAACAACAAAGCTAATTAATGTTTTTATTTAAAATCGCAATGGGGTACATTTTCAAAATAAACATGATTTTTTTTAGTTTTGATTAACATATAAAAAGACATTTTAAGATAATGCTGCCAATTCTGCCATCACATCAATACACACGACAGTCACTTTTCGAGAAAACCATTCAAATATTAACCTGATTTTTCCATAAAAGAATTTCTTTCCGAGTAAAGTTGAAGCGAGTTTATCGACATCCAATACTTGATTAGTGTAGTTAGCCTAAAAGTTCAAAGATTACACACAATTATTGGAAAATTAAAAAATTACAATTTTAAAAACATTTACCGCTTTTGCCACACAATTTTTGTCAGTGACTAAGTTAAAAGGCAAGACTTTCAAAGGAAAAGAAAATTGACATAAATTTGGCTGATTCATAGATAAAATCTTCACAAAATTGCCACTTGTCCACTTATATATTTGAGTTTTTCCCTATAGTATCAATTGATTAATAAAATTATTTTATTCAATAAAATAAGTTTTTTTCATTTTTACCATGAGGGGACCAATATCTGTGTAAAACGATAAATTTGTAAGAATAACAAAATGATTTTCTTGGTTTTTTTCAGCTACAAAATTATAATCACATGGTCCTTTTACTTTCATCGTTTTTTCACAGGTTTTTATGTCTAAAGCTCCAATTTTGAACGGTCCCTAAAATTAAATTTGAAAGAAATAAAATACAAAAAGTTGCAAATTTGGGCAATTTGTTAAATATTATATAAATTATACTCCATGCCGTACATATCCTCCATCCTCTTTGCCATTGCCGCATAATATCACTGACAGAAAAAATTGAAATGTATATGTGAACAAAGCACGCTTTAGTTTCATACCTTTGTTATAGTTTATCGAATGATGAATAAAAGTTAGTCAAGGCTTATTATGAGAAATACTGAACTAGAAAATTAGGGATATTTATGTGGTCAGCCATGCAATAAATATATCAAATTATGATACCAATTTGTAAAACGAAATTATTTTGAAATTATGAAAAATTTTGATCATTTATCTGATAAATAATGAATCATTAAATATTGCTAAGAATTTTAAATAATGGTATCACGAAAATAATAATACGTCGCTATTTTTTTTAATTATTAGATTTTATTGATTATTTCAGATTTTTTTCAGATATAATTTATTGTATTAAATTTTCAAATTCAATAATAATCAAATAAGTGTCATGAAAAATATGAGAATTTTATTATATATTTAAAAACAATTACTGTCTCTATACAAAATTATTTTACTGTATCGTTTAAATATGATTTTTTATTGCTCAAGTGACAATATTTGTGTAGGATCTCTATCTTCAATCCGATTTATTTAACGTCATTAATTTTGAGAAAGTTCCGTTTCACATTCACAGCATATTGCTGTTAACTTTTTTGTGAACCATTCGAAAATAATTTTAAATCTTCCATAGAAAAACTTTTTCCCCAAAAGACCGCGAGCCAAATTATCCACATCCAACGTCGTATTATAAGTGGCCTGTGAAATATAAGATTTTTCATTTTATTTTGAAATTAGAATATTTAAGGATTCGTAAATTTTCAAATATTTACCACTTTAGCCACACATTTATTGTCGACTTCAAAAGTAAAAGGCAATAGTTTTAAAGGAAAAGCATATTGACAGACATTGGCTTGACTCATCGTCAACGTCTTTACGTATTTTCCGTCTGTCCATTTATATATTCGAGTTTTTCCCTAAATTTAAAACAAAAATATACTGTCTGTATTTCATATCATAATTATCATCATTCGATTTTTTACCATCAAAGGACCGATATCTTTAGCAATTTGTAAAGAAGATTCAACTTGTTTGTGTCCTTCTTTATTTGTCTTCAAAATGCTAACCAAAGTTACTTCACCTCGAGGTTTCATGACTTTTTCACAGTTTTGTAAAACAAAATGTGATACCTTAAAAGGTCCCTGCAAGTAATAATAGTTAAAATACACTGTTTTTTTTAAATTAGGTTCGTGTTTTTATATAGTTACCAATTGAATTTTCACTTACATAAGCCCCTTGATTTGTATTAGTTGTTGGTACACCCTCAATTGAGTTTATGAATAGAAAAATTTGTAAAAGCAAAAGAAAAAAATTGCATTCCATTTTCGTCAATTTTGATATACGAAATGTTGATATCGTCGTAAAATATAGATATATCGTATTTTTGTAACTCTCGTTAAAAATCGCTTATTGTTAATTATTTTCCAAACAAGCGGTGTTCCGAATTGCATCAGATACTACGTATTATATATGTATGTATAATATGTTACATAAATATGATTTGTGGAAAATTTAAAGTTCGATATAAAAATTTTATTGAAATTGAAAAGAATTAAACTATCTTATTTTATACGAAAAGAAAATAATAAAACGTATTGGTATTTTTATCTGATAACACATAAGAAATTAATTTGTCCAATATATTAAACATTTCATGAAACTATAACATGTTAATAACTTTTTATTAACTCATCACTAAATTATATTGCAAAATGTTCGATTAGTATTGATGATCAGGATTTTTTTTATTAGGTAGGATTTTAGAATGATTATTATTTACTTAAAACATTTATCTTATATACTAGTTATATGAACATATTTTTATATATTTAAAAATTCTTTGACAAACATGTGATAAACAAGAGCTATTTGCTTAGAAAACAATAAAAAGTCGTAATCAATAATATTATATTTGACATGTGCAAATTTTCTTCCTCGGAATTTTGTTCAATTATGTTTGTATACTTTTTATGCTTCGTGGATCTATCAATTGACTCTCGCAATGTAGACAGAATACTTTTTTTTTGTTTGAATATAGTTCTAAAATTGATCCTTGTATTCCGTAAAAAAACTTTTTACCAAGAAACATTTCCATGTATTTACTTATATCGATCCGAATTCCATCATATACTCCCTAAAAAAATGTTATCATAAATAGGAAATAACTCTTAATTATTTTGCTACAAACCTTTTTTAAAACGCATCCTTTATTTGTATCTACGGTAAGATGAATAGAATTCATTCGAAGAAAATCACATAAATTCGGAATATTTAATGTCAACGATTGCTTGCGCTGGTCTTCTATTACTTTGAATAAAGTAAATTTTCCCTTAAATTTTTTTCGAAATTGACAATAATTTTTTTTTTAATTTAAGTTATTATTATTTTTTAAATACTGACAGTTACTTGTGGTAAATCAGTACTAGCTACAACTGACAATAATCTAACGTTCTTAAGTCCTTCGACTTCATTATTGATGACATACATATTTAGCATTGACTCAACATCGCTACAATTCATTATTTTAATATTTATTATTTTGTAATAGCCCTATAGAAAATTTATTTTGATTTGAATACATTATATTAATATTATAGAAGAATCTTTAAGTAAAAAAACTTACGAAATTTGCCTCTTTCTTCTTATTTGTTTTGTTACATTGAACTTGTACAAAAATTAAATAAGCTACAAAGTATATCAAATTTCTGTACATTTTTGCTTGGAATATGTTAAAATAAATGTTGAAATGAAAAAATTATTTTTGAAATATTCTTGAATTATTTAAAATCATTATTCATGCGCCAGTGATTGTATTCAATGGCAATTGATCATGAAAATGATAGCGAAAACAATTATTTTGATTTTAAACATGATCATTACTTTTGTAATGAAATTGATTTTATAATAATAGATTTGTGGGAATGTATTATTTTATTGGATTATTAATTTTATGCATTGAAAATATAATCTATAGAATCACTTTATATCATATTATACAACACAATTATGGTTTTGAACTTCTTTTTTTTAATTCAAACTTACAATATCATTTAAAGTACTTAAACAAAACATGACTTTCTTATTTTCGAATATTTCAACTCGAGAGCCATAAGTTCCATAAAAAAATTTCTTCCCAACAAATAAATCCAGAAAATATTTGATATCAAAATGTATTCCACCGTAAACACCCTAAAATAAGAAAATGAAAATGCTTAAAGGGCGTAAGAAAAACCAACATATGTTTTAATTTTTTTTACTTTTGGAATTGTGCAGTTTTTTGAAATTTCAATTCCTATGTTGATTGAATTTTTTTGAAAAAAATCGCAAAAATTCGGCACATTTAACGTTACGATAGGTTTTATTTTGCCTTTCACTATCATGAATATTTTGATTCTTCCCTGAAATCATTATGTTAAATAATTTTTCGTTTTTTTTTATTTTTACCAACAAACTGAAAAAAAGTTGAATAATACTTACTATCATTTTTACAACAACATCTTGAAATACTAATGATCCTTCTAATTTCATTTGTTCTTCATTTAGATTTTTTATAGCAAAATAAACTTTATAGATTAAAGCATTGTTCGAACAATTATTAATTTTTAAATCTTTCAACTTGTAATACCCCTTTATCAAAAATATCACATTTTTGGTAAAAAAACGATTAATAAAAACATAAACATAATTTTAACAACTATTAATATGATACTTAATATGATAAAAATAAAACTTACATATTGCATACTTTTTTTAGGGCTTCCATTTTGACTGTCACATAGAACATATCCTATAGAAAAAATGATGAAAATCCAAATTCTCATAAAGTCCATTCTTTCGTCAGCTCAATTCGACGAATGTTCAGAATGTGAAAATATCAAACAATCATTATTTATTCGAATTGCTCTATTAACTATTCATAAATATGAAATTTAATATTTCACCGTATAACTATCAATATTCTATTGTCCAGTCGTAAAAATTTCCGTCAAAAACTATTAAATAACTATTTTGAAATAAAATGACCCATCAACTATACTTATGGTTTATTTACTTTTATATTTACATGATAATACTGATACTGAAGATAAGAACGATAATAATACTTCATATTGAGATTTTATGAGTATAATGCAGTTAAGACATTGATGTATTTAAATCTTTTTTGAAACTTTTTACTTTGAAACTCCAACTAGGACTAGCTAGAATTGAACGAGGTGAATCCCTAGGAGATAAGAACAACGGAGAAGCCGGCAAAGACACAGAGGCTGGACCTCCTCGAAGGGCATTGTTGAAGTGCTGTAACAGTCTGGCACTACACAATGGGATGTCTATCGTTTCTGTGGAGTTTATCGATTTGGCATCTATAACGTACTTCCCATCCTTTTCGCTGAAGCTAAAAACAGAAACAATGTTCACAAAAGTGAAAATCATTCAAAGAAATCTGATACTATCCTATAAAATATACGAACCTTACGACCTCCATAAATCTCGAACCCCACTTTATTTCATGGGACATGTAAGATGTTCTACTTTGCGTCATCAAACCGGACGATCTCGCCGATCCGGTGAGAGTTATGATGATTTCGATTCTGAAAATTAATTCGATTTAATAAGTGGTTTGACATGAAAATAAGATGTTTCTTAATCGAAGTACTTTTTGTCCAGAAGATCTTTCGCCGATAAGTCGTACAGGGGACTCTTTTCGTCTATGGTATGCTGAAGTGTAGTTGGCCATAATATGAAAGGGGAATTATTGTTGAAGAAGAGCGGCTTGATGAGAGGACCCGATCCGTTTCTGTGTTTGATGAACCAACCTCTTATTTGGGTGCCTATAACGTGCTTTTGAAGTACGTCCCAAACTCTAATTATAAAACATAGCTGACCGTCACGCATACAAATCTGAAAATTCGATTGAAATACATCATCGAATTAAAATTAATTTTATTGAAAATTTAATATAAATATACCAATGCGCTTTTGCTGAAACCAACTCCTTCTAAGTGTTTTTCTGGTCTGATAATTTTAGCAAAAACTATAGAAACCATAGCTCCAATCATAGCATTCCCAACTACTACCTGGAATCATAACAAATTTTAAATTCCGTTTTTTTTTTAAACTTTTTTATGCATAATTCACGCGTTTCACCTCCATAAGTAGAATGAATGCAATTTCAGGACATTCTTCGTTAGGATATTTTTCTCCATACCCGATAGATACCTGAAATAAAACATTCATGTATGAAAACACTTGCTCAGTTTCGTTGCATGTATAAATTGTATTGGAATTACCTGCGTCTCTACGGAAAAAGTGAAAATTCCCGTAAAAGTCCGACCTTCGGCAATACACGGTATTCCTTGTGCATTTTCTTCCAAGTCTCCATTAGCATAAGCGGATACATAATACATTAATGCAAATCCTAACCATACAATAAAATTACACATGGTAAACAGAAGCACTATCCATCTCCATCGGCATTCTATCTAAACAGGTCAAAAATTTTCATTAATTATGTATACAGTTATCTAACAATATATAAAGATGATTTTTATCATTCAAAATAAATCAAACCATAGTAGTGGCGAAGTCGTTTAGGTAAATTAACGACCGTCCTACGATATTTTTTAATAAAGGCACATTGGTATGTCCATTTTTGAAAACCACTCGTTTAGAACGGTGAGATCGATTACCGCCACTTTCAGGTTTTTTCCTGTAATTTTAAAGGTTTTTTTTATTACGATTATTCAGTGAAAATGAAAATGTTTCTGTATTAGTACTTTTTCTTTCTGGAACTGTTTCTTCCAACGTATTGTATCGGATAATTGGAATTCGCTTCACTCAATGTATTCGTTCTTGTAACATTATCACAATAGTCTTCTTCGTCTTCTTCAACTGCTGTGTAAATATCGGCAAAAATATTCGGTGTTTGAGGATTGAGTTTGCTTGCAATAGTTTCTCTATTTTCTTCTGTTTTCAAATCGAATTCATTCCCCCCAAAAGACACTGTATTTGCATTGAAATGAAAACTTGTCCTATTTTCGTTTAATATTTCAACTTTGATTGGCACTCTTCCCCTTTCATTTTCTCCTTCTGTATTTTGCAAATTATTTTGATTGTGTGCCAAAATCTTTTGCAACGAACTAAATTCTTTCGGGTTAACGTTTTTCTTGTTATGCATACTTTCATTCGAAACATAATTCAAACATGTGCTAAATACTTGATCAACAGACTGACGAGAAACATCATAATTAACATTTTCTTTTTCAATCTCCATTGATTTCACATTATAATACCTCAAACTATCGCTTCTAACGAATGCATTGCTGGTGCTCATTTCGTAATTCGAACGCGATCTTTCTTCGAGCTGATCTCCAATAATAAGCTGATCCCTTTTCTTAGATCCGACCACAGCATCGGTGCTCTTAGTTCTGTTTATAACCTCTTTTCTGAATTCTGACTCGCTGTCTGTTGAATCATCGCTGCTGCTCGATATGTACACACGACTCATACTTTTATCAATCACAATACAATCACTATTAACGAACTCAACATCGAACTCTCCACCGCCGATCGCTTCGGCGTAACTTCTCCTTCTGATCATGATAAAAAAATCGCTTGATAAAAATGGTTAAAGAAAGCACGTGACACTTTTTATCTTGTGTATGTCACATAACAAACGGTAGTGGCACTCTGTTTGACCATATCGCTTTTCGAAGACATTATTATTTTATTTTCGCGCTGTCTTCAGCAGATAAGGGCTCTTTAGAACTGATATGTTATCTAAGTGGGTTTGTGTTGGAACGTTTTGAGTTGCGTCGCGCCGAATGGTGGACTGAGATATTTAAGTAAACATGAGAATTTTTTTAGTGTTTGAGCGGAGATTACACCACATCGCCCCACCTACACAGATCAAATTGAGGATAAAGCAATTGTCTCCTTGTTTCCTTCATTTAATCATAATTAATCATAGGAATTATGTAAATACGCTTGTGTTAAACTCTTTATCAAAATAACTTTTGAAATAGATAGAAATATGTTATTCGACATCGCATTTGATTAGATAAGATTTTTTATATGGTTCAAGTCAACATTTTTTGATGATGATGCGACGATTCTCTTAAATTTTTATTTGAATTCTTTTTGTACTTGGTCATCAAAATGAAATTATTGTATAATTAAACAAGTATATAAATATAAATGATATTTTCAATGGTTCATATGATATATCATTCATATATATATATTTTTTTTTTATTGGCTTCTGTTATATAAATAATGAATTCATATATTGAATTCATATTCATACAACATATGAAATGTAATTATATAACTATCCTCCATATAATAATAGCGCTATTCTGTCTGTCTGTCTGTCTGTCTGTCTGTCTGTCTGTCTGTCTGTCTGTCTGTGTGTGTGTGTGTGTGGGGTCACGCTAGAAATTATGCACTAAATTACATCCTTTGCCAATGTGCAATAAGGACTCTTTTGGTTCACATTGTCACGCTAGAAATTATGCACTGAATTAGATCCTTTGCCAATGTGCGTTAAGGACTATTTCAGCGTACACATTTTCACGCTAGAAATTATGCACTGTTCGAAATTGGAAATTTTTGTTTTTTATTTGAATTTGAATTATAAATATTTTTTTTTTACATTTGAATTTAAGTAATTTTTATTTTGATTATTATATTAGGGGTACCGGAAAAAAATTCCATTTTTTTTAAACATAATAAAAATTTATTCATATATGTATATTTACGGGCATATAGTAATTATAAAATATAATCGCCATCATTATTTAGGACTGTCTGCCATCTATTAGGCAACTTTTCGATCCTTTTTTTGTAAAATATGGAAGGCTTTGATGCAAAATATGAATTTAAATGGTTTTCTAAATTTTTCACCCTGTTGACTTTTTTTCCTTTAGTGAATGCTCCAAGAACACAAACAAATAAAAATCTGATAGCGCGAGATCTGGTGAACAAGGAAGATGATTTTGAACTTCGAAATTTAATTCGGCAATTTTCCCACATTAAAAAAAATGTAAAGCATCTAGCATAGTACCTCCTGGGTGATGTGGAAATCTATGCTTTATTAGATAAATTAATATTAAATTAAAATAAATATTGTAATATCTACAAAATATTCTATAATATTTTATATAATAAATTAAATAAACATTTCACATTTTCAACTATATTCAACGGGTAAATATACTGTCATTATATTGTATTTTCAAAATTTTTCCTCAAATCACGCGTGCGATGTTATAACATCGGGCCTACCGCTTGTTTACTTTATATTAGTGAACAGAAATACACTACATATAATTTTTTTCATAAAATGTTTGTTTATTAAAAACTATAGTATAATATAAATGTAAAACTATTTATGTATATTTCAATATTATATTAATCAAATAAATATTAAATATTACTTTTTTTAAGTATCACTTATTGCAAAAGTTTATTTTATACATCACAGATTAGATTCATAAGCTTCCACAGTATCTACACTGCGCCGTGTTCTGAAATATAAAAAAAAATATTCAGAATATTGAATTTATTTCAAGAAATATAAAATCACTTACATTTGTGATTTTTGATCCATTGAATCTTCTAAACTCATAATGATTTCATCATCAAATCCAAGATTTATTTCTCCATCTTTAAAAAAAAGGTTATAAGTAATTCATAAAATAATTTATTGACAGATTGAAAGATGTAATAATGGATTTCAGTGCTTAACATACCTTGTGGCTTTTCACTATACTCTGGTGGTAATTCACTCATCCAAGTTTTTTCATCATGTGGATAAGAATCAGAATCAATCAACGGAGGCAAAATTTGATGTGGAGTTGGAAAAAGCGATGCATTACTTTTTTTGCGTTCTACGTCTTCTTGTATTAATATCGAACTGAAATCAAATTTATAATTGTATAATTTTGTATTGTGATAATGACAAATTGTTATTGGCATCTGATTACCTTATATAGTCATTGAAACAGTTATATCTTTGTAAAAGATATAAAAATATCACAAATACAATAAAAACTCCAATTGATATCCAGATCCATCCCATCACCATAGAATGATAGTTTGGTGGAAAGAATGGCTAAAATATATTTTAACAATAAATTGATTGTTTCAAAAGTATGTATAATAAAAATGAATATTGAATTTATTACATTCAAATTTGGTATAGAAAGTTTTCCATTGTATTTGGCCCACATATCATCGAGGTGTTCACTTGTAAGCTCATAACCATGAGTCAAATTAGTGTCAGAGTTTACCGGTATAGAATATCTAATCAATATACAATTTTCATAATCAACCCAGTCTAGCGGGCATGTAGAAATTATATGAAAGTTAACGTTTGTGCTTCTGCAAAAAAAAAAATTGTAAAGTTATTGTATAATATTAGTTGAGTGTTGTTTAAAAATATTGGATTAGACACAATTAATTCAACACAATTAATATCTCATATTCTATTTATTTCACTATGAAATATTATAATATTCAAATACCATAAACATGCAATATATTTTTATATTCAAATGCTTTACTTATATAATATAATTTCATAATTTTGATATTTTGATAAATTTTAGTATAGTAGTACCTATATAATTCAATAATTGACAAATTTTATTAACTAGATATTTAGAGAAGCTGCAATATAGGTACTATTTTTCCTTGACTAGGCAAATATATAATATTTATGGTGATAATAAATATTATTAACAATCAATAGACATAGACTAAACTTGAATCATAAATATAACAATATCCTGGAATTATTTTTATTAGATGTTGAATAAAAATATGTAAATTGGTTTGGATAATTTTAGAAATTGATAAACCATTTAATTCATGTACTAGTTATAGCAAAATATAGTTTTTTTAATGTATTATAATTTACATCAATTAGAAATAACATTTCTGTCTATAGTTTGTATATTTTAACTAACATTACCATTATGAAGCCATACATAATATATTATATTAAATATTCCTTTATTATAAAGTTTTTTCTTAATTATTTTTACTGGAATTTCAGAAATTTCTATCATTCGAAGATCCTTCAATAACAATTTTTATGTTTTTCAATGAAACCCATTATAGGAGTATTCAGTTAAAGAAATATATTTAATTAATAAATTTACAAGTTTTTGAAAATGGATTAGTTTGCATATAAGATTTTTTTCACTATATTATGATATGTATTGTGTTTTACAAGTACAATATTTAAAATTGTTTGAAAATATGTTTTATTGTATAAGAAATTTGAATAGAATCTGAGAATCAAACATTCAAAGTTACTTGCTAATTTTGAGATTTCACTGATTTGATTTTATATTACTTATTATGCATATTATTTTATAATCTTAAAAATCAATTGCTTTAATAATATTTGGTCTAATTTAAACAGCAGATAAACGCTTTGTAGAAAAACCACTAACATCTATTTGGCCTACAATATGTATACAAAAAAAAAATTATTACTGACAACACTAGAAAAAAATTTCCTCCAAGAAAAACAACAGCATCAAAACATGCCATCAGATCCTATTGATCGGAAGACGAACGTCGACTAACATAAGCTACACCAATTTCTCCTCAACAATCTTGTTGTTGTTCTTCTGCTCCATCTCCTCGTGGAGTTTTTTCATCGTCACCAGCTCGCTGGAATTAGCAATTCCAAAACCGGATTTTTCCGTCACATAACTTCCATCGACTCCCGACAAAGGTATAAACCTGGAAGTCGACTGTTCGCCATTGGCCCCTAATCACAATGCTGTCGGAGTGACGTTTCCTCCCCTGAAGTCCTTTTTCATGGACGCAGCCACGTGCTCGTGACTGCTCATCACCAGCTATGTCTGTGACTGCACCATGGAAATGCTCGTGGATTCAGTCATGGCTGGAGCGTGGGGCTTATCATGTGTGGAATCGTACATTGGAAATTCACAGCAGAGGATGAATTTCAGCGTTTTGGGCACTTCTACGTAAATAGCTGGAGGTATAGGTATCAGCGGCGACGTGGAAGATTTATAATACATATATTCGGCATTGTCTCTATATTTTTCATCTGAAGATCTCTCTAATAATGGGATCCCTGATAAAAACAATATTATCAACGTGGTGAAGATCGGAGAGAGAATCGCAATCCATTCAATTCCTTGTATTACGTTTAGTGATATGATGAACATTCCCCACCACAGTACGATTTCGCCAAAATAGTTTGGATGTCGTGACAATCCCCAAAGCCCGTCGTTGCACCATTTTCCGCTATTGGCCGGATCTTGTCTGAACGAAAACTTTTGGAGATCTGCATAAGTTTCGGCAAGCAATCCGATAATGAATATACCAGATCCAGCTGAATCTAATGTCGTCATCGTCTTCGGAGCTTTCGGAAATGAATGATGCGGCGAATTAACGATTATCACAGGTAAACTGACGATATACACCCAAAAAGCTTGAAACGTATAAAACACGCCGAATCTCACTACGTTGCTCTTCCTGTCTTCGAACTGTTTATCTCTGCCGATCAGCATGATCCTGTACATCAAGTAACCAGAGAGACGAACTCCCCAGAGACACACCAGTATAGTGACCATCAGTTGTCTGCTGTCATAAGACTTAGCCTGGCTGCCTCCCTGGCCCAAGAAAAACGTCACCAATGCTATGATGATGAAATTAACACCCCCGGTGAGATCGGTGAGCTTGTCGCACTGAAAAGCGGCGGCGATCACGAAAAAGATCACTTGCATCACACACGTCACCATAGCACTGATGGCCAGATTGTTCTTATCGAGTAGCGGTATCATTTTGAATGTTGGCGCGTTATTTCCGGTGCGTAGTCATTATGGAATGTAGGCGATCGATGAGGCGCATTGAAGTTTGGTTGTTTTTTTTTATTTAAATGTAGGTCAATTAATTGTGGCACTCTTAGTACGGCGTTACGTGCAGATTTGCGATATATAATATTTATGCAACGAGTGCGAAATGGTTTCAGAGAATTTTAATGCACACGTAATGTTAATGGACACGCGACGAAAACGGTTCTGAAAATGCGCCTCGATGGCGTCTTGGTTGCGCATTGGCGCATGCGTTTCAGCTGCCGGGTGTTGCCCTCGTTACGATCTTTCAGCATCGTATATACAAATGTAAATATGTAGAATTCGGAATTGGTGTCTTATGAAATCGATGGGAGTGCGAATAGATGACACATCGAATTTTAAAAAAGTGACATTTTCCTATCATAAATGATTCATTAACGGTGATGCGCAATTAAGTGTTTAAATTTAAAATATATTCGTTTGTAATTAATACTACATAATTGTGATGATATAATATTACTCACATGTTTGTTTCTACTGTGATGTTTTTTTCTTCGCAATAAGCTTCAGCCATCCATATGAGCTCATCTCTAAATGCTTCACGAGACTCGTTATGAAACGTAGTAACATTCATTCCTTTTAAGTATATATAAGATTCAATCCGCGGTTGTAAAATTGATGGGTCTACTGTAGTAGGTGGTTCTGTTGTAGTTGGAATTTCTCCTATAATTAAAAAAGATTTTTTTTAATAATGAAAGAATTATAAAAAAAAATGTTATTTTTACCGATAGATTTCAGCCAAATTTCGAATCCTTTGTGAGTGTTAGGTTGGGTAGGTTTTTTTGCAAAAAAATTTATATAAAGATGATCTAAATGATGAAGTCTATATTTTTTTTCTTCTCTTATTTTCCATGTAAAAAGTTTTGCAGGCTCTTGCTTATCATCTTTATTACCTTATTTATTATAAAATAATAATTATGATTGAAAATGAGCCCAATTGAAAATTGTTTAAAGAAAAAGAATAATAATAATTACCTGGTTGCAACAAAACATAATCACCATTTTCACCATTTAAATCTAAGGCTTTTATTATGACTTCTATACCAAAATCATCTTTTCCAGACTTAATAATCCATTCCCAATCTCCTTCAGGATACGGTTGTTCTGGATAATGACTAGATTGCAATGAAGTGTATTCATCAAGTTTTAGTGTTATTGTTGTTATACGAGTAGGTCCAGCAAAAGTTTTAGGGAGAGTTTCGGGTATAAATTCAGTGTTGGTTTCATTGACATATTCAAAGGTAGTTTCGGAATCAATTTCAGAGATGGTTTCAGGTACAGTCTCTAAATAGAAATTTATATTGAATTTTATTGATGTGTATTTGATATATTTACTTTATAATATTCATGAATACATACGGCAAACAATCATCGGGACAGCACACATAATGTACAATAAGGTTGTAAAATTCATCTTCGTTTTAAACAACTACTAATGTCTGATTTATTTGAATTTTTTTCCAATGTAATGACATTTTACATTGGATGAAATCCTACGCAGTACTAATTAGATACTTTACAGATAAAATATTTTTATCGCTTATCATTGAAATATGAATTATCTATGTTCTCCTATCAACTTTTAGATATGATATGTATTATCTCATTGTCAGACATTCCTGTGTAGTCAATAATTTTCAATTGTATATTTGTTTAAAATTGTATCTACACACAAATAATGGAGTAAAATGAAAATTTGCAGAAAGTGATAATTTAAATAATATATAATATTTATTTAATCCACTAATAAATTTTATTCTTTGTAACAAATGGTAACATAAGGTATTACATTTTACACAGGCATTTAATTCAATATTTAATAATATATAAATATAAAATTATACACTAAATTGTTTAATAAATACATGTATATACAATAATCATATTTAAATAAATATAACTAAAAATATCTTGTTATTTCATAATTATGGCAAAAATAAAATGAAATTGTGTAGAATCATAAGAATTGAAAATTGTGAACGAAGTACATTTACTTCTATATTTTTTTTACCCATCACCATATTTGAAGAAATAGTAAACAGAAAAATTACAATATTACGAAGAAAATAATGTTGTAAGATAAAGAACTGACTATTTTGTAATTATCACAAAATCAAATTAAAATAATTGATATAATTTTTCATATGAATAAATCATCATTAACATCATTGTATACAGTCATTTACCATCCACTGCTAGATGAAGACCTCGAACAAAAATTATAAATAAACATAACAGTTAAAATATTCAATATGAAAAATATGTATAAATAAAATATTTATAGCATAAATTTTTATTCTATATAATGACTATAAATTTTTACAACAAAAGTAGTGATATAGTATATGAATAAATACATTTTTTTAAGAATTTCATATTATTTTGGTTCCAATGGTAACTTAGTATTAAATATACGAAATATTCAATAATTTTATGATTCAAATTTATATTTCATATAATTTCATAAAAATATAAATAAATATATAAATATATTTGTGTAAGTTTTTAATTTTGTTCTATTTATTTTATTCAGACATTGGTAACTTAAAAACATTCTTTCCTGAAACTAAAACCAAATTGGTCGCACTTCACTCTTAAAACTCTGGCTAACTGTGGTGGTCCACAATAAAATACAGTTACTTTTCCTTTCTTTTGATTTTGGATTTGCTTAAATACCTTATCCCAATTTGGACGACCAGCATTTGTTCTTGTTTTAAGACCAGTTATCAAATCACGTTTTTCCTAAATTAATTATATTGATTATTTCTTTTTGTTTTACTCTATTACCAATTATATTATTTTTCAAATATTACCTTTTCGTGTAAAAGATCTAATGCAAGTTGTAATCCTACTGCTTTCATATCACACTTCTGCAATGCACTTGTAATATACATATGCATGTCTAGAAATCTTTCTAAAGCGCCACCTAACTCTGCTTGTTCCATTTCTAGTTGAGAAAGTAAGGACACAAACCATTCAAAAGACCTTTGCTCACGATTGATCCAGAAAAAGTCAACCTATAAAATTATAATTTATGAAGTCATTCATTAAAGAATACATAAATTAGTATGAATATTATTACTTTTCTCAAATTCATAATAGTTGGTGGAATATCACTGGCCCATGTGTATTCGCATTTTGGACAAGAATGTCTAGCTTTCCAATATTTGTGCATAATTGATTGTAAAATAGAAGCAAATGGTGTCACACCAATTCCAGTTGCAACAAGAACCGCATGTTGAGCTCGGAAAATATGTGAAGACGGTGCACCATATGGTCCGTCTAAGAATATCTGAAAGTTATTATTAAAATTATATATATTTATTTTGAGTAAATAGTTATATGGCAGTAGTATTATATTAATTTTTAGAATGATTGTAGTATTTTTCAATAAACACCTCCAGCGGTTTTCCTACTGGATAATTTATAAAAGGAAAATCTGATGAAGAACATGTATCTGCAATGGCTGTTTCCATCTGTCCTTCTTCTGGATCTTTGTCTGGACTGATAGTTTTGGATAATCTTCTGCGGGCTAAAAAAATTTGATTTTATGATTGAGAAAATTTTTACACTCAGCATATAATTTAACTCAAAAATTTACCTATTGTTATGATAGAAGATGTAGAATCTCTTTGTTCACAATTTTCCAGACTTGGTGTTTTGAAAGCAATAATAGTTGGTTTTGTTCGCATGTACCTAAAACTTTGGGCCAATGATTTATTTTGAGGACTATAGTATGCTAGGCCCAATGCTTGTAAATGTGCCTTTTTAACTTGGCATTCATCAAAACTTTTTTCGGATTCTGATCGATTATATTCTTTTAATCTACAAAATCATTTCAGTTTAAGTCAGATTATAATAATTTTTTTGTATTGAAAATATAAAATTAGTACATGTTTAGTAAAATAAACCTACGCCATTAATCGATCTCTTTTTTTTGTTTTTACTTGTATATCAGGCATAGATCTTGATTTTTCAAAGGGTGTTTTATTGCTGTTCAACATCATAGATAACTTTTTCTCAGTCAAAATCTTTGCTGGATTAGTTGAAGTAGTTCCTTTATATAAAATTTATACAGTAAAAAAAATTATATTGTGTAAATTAAATTAGCAGAACATAAATATTATACTTACCAGATTGATTTTCATGGTCACTAGTTGTTTCTTTTTCCTCTTCTATTGTGAAAGCATCATTGGCAAGTCCCATTGTTGGTGAAAATTCTAATGATTTTTTTTTCTTGGTTCCAATACCATTTCCATTTGCTGCACCATTTTCTTTATTGGATAAGCTTCTTTGTATGCTGAATTTTGTTTAAACCGTTTTAATTAGCAAATAAACAGGAAATCAGTAATTCGTTTTCTCCATCTCTACGTACCCATTAAGTTTTTGTACTAATTTAGATGTATCTGCAAGACTTCTTCTTGGAGTTACAGGTGGAACTTCTCCAGCATGTAAACGTTCACGTTCATGATCGAACCACTCGTAAAGTCTGTTTGTCCACTGTCCGACTCCTCTTATGTGAAGCCAAATGTAATCTAAACAAATTGAAAAGTGTATTTTATCAAATTTTAAATACTATTTATGTACATGTAAAATATAATATAAACAAACCATCTTGTTCAGGAGCACTGCTAATAGTAAAAGGATGCCATTCGTACTTAGCTATTTCCGGTATATTAACAAACACATAATCACCGGGATGAAAATCAAAATGATGAGGTCTTTTGATTACTAAATGTGTAACTTTTGATGGCAATAATATTCCTGAACTTATATAAGTTTTGCCAGTGTCTTTACCCATCCACGCTAATCGAGATATTCTTTCTACAATGTATATGAATCCTGGTATTATGAACCATTTCCAAAAATTTGGTCCATGGAATATCAAAATTATCCAAAATGGAATGTATAAAAGATGAGACCAGTAAAAAACCTGCATGAATGTTTAAATTAGATTTTTTAAATTATATTAAATATAAACAAATTATTAGTTTAAATACATCACAATCATTACCTCAAAGCTTCCTCCTCTTCTAACAAAAGCTTGAGAACATATAAACATTATAACCAGAATAATAATTAAGCTTACTCCGGTAGGATTAGCACATCCTTCGACAAGTCCGAAAAGTTTAGGTTCTGCGGTCATTAACCATTCGTAAAGGGTATAATTATTTTTATTCAAAACAGGATCGTTAACAACAATTATACCTAAAAATACGATTACAATTTTATACAAACATTTTTTTGAAAACATTTATTTATTTCGTTATGAAAACTTACTGAAATTCAACAAGTGCATTATTGTATGGACAACACTAAATATGAAAATGAGCATTCCTGTCACTTTATGCAAATATATATGTTGATCCAATGGTAAAACTAAACCTACGCCCCTAGTTCGCAAAAAAGTTATACATCGTCTTAACATCAAGACCAAAACCCACATACAATCGAAATTCAAGCATTGACCTTAAAAAAAAGATATAATATAAATTATTATGATAAAATACATATATAACATAAAAAACAGATACTAACCGCAAGCTCTAGCTACAATAACATAACCATTAGAATGTCTGTATTGAATAGCTCTAGAAATGAAAAGTCCAAGATTCACCAAGATGAAAGCTCCCAAAAACGACAAATACACGTAATTATTTTTCAAATAAGGCACAGATAACTGATAAGGTCTCAACGACATAATTTTTCCAACATTAGACGCCGGTGGAGGTTTGGGCTTTGGTGGTACTAGCCATCTGTCAATACTGAAAAAAAAAATTAAATTTACAATTTTTATTGGATTCAATACTAAAAAAATCTTGCAAAGTTCTAAACCTTATAGTTAGATTTTCTAAAAGACCTCCATGTTTTCCTAATTGTCTTTTTAAATCTTCGTATGTAATGGCACCTCGTCTCGTTGGATCTGCATCTTCCAAGAGAGCATCAGCTAAATCTGCTAATTGCGCTTCGCTGAATTTCATTCCATTTTCTTCCATGCAAGCTCTTAAAACGTGTCGTAGTTCTCTTTGTTGAATGAGACCGTCTCCTAATTAAATTTCGTTTTCATGAGGAGAAAAATTGATGTGAAATGTAATTTAATATTAATATAAATTCAAACCGTCTAAATCATAAACTTTGAAAAGGAATCTAATTTTATCTTCGGGAGATTTTCCGGAAAATTGGTGCATTGCATCTAAAAATTCTTGTAACGAAATTGACCCAGAATTATCTTTGTCGAAAATTTGAAAAACTCGTTCAGTGAAAAATGGCTAAAATAAAAACCAAAAAACTTTATGAAATATTTTGGTGTACGTGAACATTTTTTACTAGTTTCATAAAATACGTACATTTTTGGAAATGACAATTTTCTGGAAATCTTCTCTTCTGATTTCTTTTTCATTTCCAACCGTCTGTCTAAATAAATTTTCAAGCCATTCTAAGCTGCTTTTATCAAACCCGGTCCTTGGCCTTAAAAAAATATAATATATTTATTACATTTGTTGATAATAGAATAATTCGCGTCATTTGTCGAAATTATACCTTGGATTGCAGATATTAGAAATAAATGCAAGAACTTCTTCAGGACTTACGATTCCATCATTATCATTATCAATAAGTCTAAATATTTTATCAACGATCTGAAAAATTAGAATTGCTTAATATTTTTGAAACTTTTAGAAGTACGTTTGATTTAATGAATAAAAATACCCCTTTTGCTAGAAATATTTGACAAAATTTTTCTAAAGTAATGACATCTTGTCCACACAAAACGTAACTGACACTTTCAACCTGTTCGGCTAAATCTATTTGTTTTTCATCACTGAAAAAGTTTATATTTTTAAAAATTTTAATTTAATAAAAAAACAAACAGTGTATTGTATAAATACTTACACTAGTCTTTCTTTCAAAAACTCAACCCAATCCTCTTGTACAAGATGATTCTTTTGGTCTTGATCAAAAAGCATAAACAGTCGTTCTAAAAAATCCTGGAAAGGAAAATAAACAAATTTTGAGAAATCTTGAAAATTATAAAATTGATAGAATGAATAAATAAAATATAATTTTGGATTCAAAATAAGTTCGTAATTCAAAAGTTTATGATTTGTCATTATAAAATAGCCGAGTTGTATAATATTATATTTTCAGTAGAACAATATTAATTGAATGAGTCTAATTGTAAGGTAAAGCATTTTCTTATTGTAATCAACAATTATAGTTTTTGGAAGTTTAAAAAACGATTGAATCACAATTACTAAAAATGCATTGAATTTTGGAATGACTGTTTCTACCTTCGGAAAATTTAATCATTTAACCTCCTCAGGCCTGACTTTTTTTTCATAAAAATAATTTTTTTTTTCATTTCGTTTTTATAGCATTGAAGATGAATAAAAAGATTTTTTTTCTTTTATGAATTGTTTATCTATCTAAATCACATAATAATGATTAATTATTTGAAAATAAAAAATACTGCTGAAGTGACAAAAATGACCCTTCAGACCAAATTTACGTTCTAATGTACATTCGTGTTTGATGTCAAATTATGATATGATACATTACAACATACAATAAAATTTTGGTTTCAATCGATAAAAGCAGTCTTCTTTTTAAATATTTCACCATAATAATGTTATGTGAGTGGATTTTTAATAACAAAATATTGAAAATAAAACATGACTTATCGCGACGTCGTTGAGATGTCAAGCAAAACTGGCATATAACAAAAATTTCGCGCCCTATATTTCAAAACAGATAAAATTAAACGAAATAACATAGTTTATACAATAATTTACAAAAAGCCCCGATAAAAATAAATCTAAAATAGCTTCAAAAAACGGTAACAAAGTCTATGTACATTGTAATGTGCACAGGGCTTGAGGAGGTTAACTTTAGCAAGCGATGACTTCACGAATTCATCGAAAAATTTAATAAAAGTCAACCTTCATTTACACATCATAAATTCCAGAATAATTGCAATCGGATTCTGAGTATTTTGACAATCTTCGATTAGGTCTTCGGCTCATTAGCATTGCACACAGCCTTAGCTTACCTTGCTCCACATACGAATTGACGTCATCGTCGTACACCGACCAATAATCGTATGCCAATGAAATACCGATCCAATAAAAACATACGCTAATTTCCAAGGATGCATTTGGACCAATCGGACCCACACTCGATACTACTTTTTTAATCGATCGAAAGCCAATAAGATCGTTTCCAGCGACTATGGGGAAATCCTAACGTAACGCGGTCCACTTACCGAATCGCCAATTCTCAAACATCAATCTAACACATTTTGTTACATATTACATAGAGTATATTAAGTTTATAGGTTCTGATTTTCGAAAACCTCACCCTATTTGAATCAAGATGACAAATATCTTCGGTCTGTCGTCTTGGCGCTCTCCAAACGCTCTTTTCGCGCGAACGTTCCCATTAATCACTATAATTTTCGGCTGAGAAAAAGTCTCGAGGCTCGTTCATTCGAGAATTCAACGTGTCCGACACCCGAAATGAGTTATGACAGTTACTTATCTATTTATTAAACATATACTATTCAGAAATATGATTCGCGCCCGAGGGCTGCATATTCGATCTGTCGTACATACATTTTCGCTTTACGTACAGAATTATGCGGGCGGAAGTTGTTTAAGTTTCGAAAAGTATATAGATTACATCCAATTGGCTTTAAATGTTTAGCACTGAAAGTATGTGAGTGCTTTTGATCATAGTTAAATCAAAAATTAATTACTATCAAAAGAATAACAGTTATTTTATGGGTTATTATCCGAAAATCGAATTAGAATGTTTTAAAATAAATTTATGATGATGAAACTAGGATTTAGGATCATTTTCTGAAATACTTTCGTAATAAATTCAAAGAATGTGATCAATTACTTATAATGGGCGGTGTATTCTATGTAACATATAAACGAACGCGTATCGGGGAGCTCTCTATAGGAATCTGAAATCTCTGTTACAATCAATGTCTCCTGCTGAGATCATAGTCGGCAAGATCTACCAAATGTAACCTGTAACGAAACGATCATACTACCTACAATTAATCTACCATGTTTTCCGACAACCTCATACTTTGTAATTCTTAATAATTCCGGGAAATTCTAAAAAAGCTCCTCGATTCATTCATCTTTGTACGCTTAAAAGCTCATCTCCGGTCGCAATCGATGAGCTACATCGCTAATGATCCTTTATGATGTTCTTAAAGCGTCCCGCTGGTAAGTTAATCTATCTTTATATTGTTGCTCGCCGCTGACAGCAATTGCTGGAATTCGATACATATTGTCGGACTAATCATATATCATAAACGGTGCTGTTATCTCATCAGTTGCAGCGTATTACGATCATAATAGATACAATGTAAGTGGTTGAAATAATTATTTTTGCACAACGAATATATTTCACGTGTCTATGTATCGTATATGTTGAGGCATTTGCTTCATTAAGTGATTGAAAAGATTGTGAGTTGTTTTGAAAATTCGATTTTGAATCTGAAGTAATATGTAACAGAGATTTGATTTGATGATAGACGTTGATTTTTATGATCTTGGATTATGTAGAAAAAAATAATTAGTTATATTGCGAAAAAACTATTTTTATATCTTGAAAGCCAAAAATGAGTATTTAAAAAAAATGTTTTCAACGAAAGACAAAATTTTGAATTATAACACATACCGACTATATATAATTTTAATACGCTATAATAAATTCAGAAAATATATAATAAATTATTCGACATTGGTATTTACACCTACGAACATATTTATTGAATTCACACGTAATTATCGTGAATTTTCGTGAGAATCGAGCCGAAATATTATATTTTGGGGCACATTGACAGATACGTCGATATTATTGGATTCGAAACTGTTCTCACCTTCGACGGAGCGCGCTCGAAAACTTCATTAATTAATATATTTCATCAGAATAGTATAACGAGAAGGCCATCATCGCGCGATCTCACAAACATAAATATTGTTATTATATATAAATTACGAACGGACGGAATCGAACGTGCCGCGGGTCGTGAGAAAACGACCATCCGAGTTAAATATATCAGATAAAACGGTAATAAAGCGATGATTAGGAATTGAAAATTGCATTTTTTTATACGCACATCCGTCTAGAAACAGGACGTCGTTAAGCATCTCACATAAAATGCATTCGATGAGATAAAACCGAGCACAATCCAACGTAGTTAATGTTGCTTCATAGGAAAGTGCCCACGCACGGGCGTTATCTCGAAACTTCATAAGTTCACCAAGTTAATTACTATGCAATAGTGAACTAATATATAAAAAAAATAATAAAGTATACGAGCTTTATTCGGTTCAAAATCGACGTATTCTGCTTTCGAAATCGTCCGTTACACTGCGGCTATCGAATCTAACAACCGCACGTCAGCTCTTATTCAAATCTCATTACTGATTTGATATTAATTGCCGAGCGCAGCGTTAAACTTCGATATCGTGGCATTACCCGGAGGATTAATGGTGAAATTAAGCTTCATTCACCCGTGTAACACAATGGCCGCATTAAATGTTAATATTTTTGTTATGAAGTCTCTCGGAACTGCGGTGAAAAGCTGAGCGGTCGTTTCGAAACGTCACATATTGAAAATCAATTGAATTGCCCAAGAGTAATTAGGTAATAACAGTGTGAAGCGAACGGCGATTCTTCGGCGGATTATTTATGTTCGACAATTAGTACGTTAATTAATGGCAAGTCATCATAAGAAAATTAAATCATTAGAGCTTCACTGTATGCTGTTTTTTGTACAGACGAAATTTGTATTCATAAATTCCTTACAAATGTATTGAATGCGATATGTTATATCTTAAACGAGAATTAAATGAATATTGTGTTACATCCACGATATTGAATTTATAAGCTTTCGCAACATCTATTTTTTTTAATATTTTCAATCTAATAATTGAGAGTTATCATAAAAAAATATATTTTTTTACCAATCACTTTATAATCGCTTTTAATTATTCATGTTACAAAATCACGAAAAGGGCTCACAATTCAATATATACAACGATCAATCATTTCCCATTCATTATTAATAGCATTATTGATCTCCTAAGATCCATTTATTTTTCGATTATCAATCTCGAAGTACGAAAACAGATACTTTTCCATGTACCTGGTCCGAAATTGTCACATGCAATAAACGCATTTTCCAGTTCGTCACGTTTTCTAATGCGACAGAGGTCAACTTGTTGATTTACAATATACACTTTATATGCTCTGGCCAGATCAATTTCGATTTTGATTTACGATCGAACGAGTTTTACGACACCATCGCTAAGTGAATAAATAATACCGACCCTGCTCCTTCCACGCTCTCATATATCGCATGATCCACATTCGGTTCTTATTAAACGCTAATCTATCGCATTTGTTGAGCAATCGTAATTATACGTGTTTTTTATTTCATTCTAGCAAAATTGTTGGATATCGCTTGACAATATTTATCGTTAGATTGCTGTGAAAATGCTTGGTTTATTTAGATGTTGAAATCGGACAGAATCTGCTACTTTTTTGGTACTCGTAATTTGCGAGAATATTCGCAGATTATATGGTATTATTTCGGGTAATCGTTTTGTTTTTTTATTGCAAAGTTTCGTGCACTTAATTCCGAAGGTGAGATGTTGAAAATACTACATACGATGTATTATTATAAAATGTTTTTTGACGCGTGCTGAGACTCTTCACAGATTATAAAATATTACCGAGTGAACGATTTTCTATGTTATGATGCCAATAGCGATTTTTAGTATTAAACAGGTCAATTCGTTCCAACATCAATAACTATATTTATTTCAATGAGATCAAACGAGCCATTACTGAATGAGCTCAATATGAAAACATAAACGTAAACTTTTGAAAGGATAATTAGAAGTTTAATCGAAAATGATTTTATAGGACAGACTCATGAACAGCGTATCGAAACTTGGGTCGAAGATTCGCGCAATGATTATAGCATAATACGCTTATAAAAAAGCAAATAATGTTTATTTCATGTTGGGTCACATCATCAATAATGATCTTATAAAGGCACCTGCACACGAATAATCATCAATCACTGAATATGCTCGTATGCAGTTTGAAGATCATAAATGGTGAACGCGCATCAATTCACCTACTGTCCGCATTAATACAGTCGGTGTGTAAAAAAAATACAAACGCGCCTACAAAAAATTATTTTAATACGTACAAGATAGAAATAATTCCGATAATTTGTCTAATCTCGTCTAGATCTCGGAAACGATTTGCGTACATTCGTGTTATCTTTGATGACTACTCGTTTTTGATGGATCATTCAATATACGCATTAGTGCAAATGAAATTCAACTTCAATACTAAAATGGGATTAAATAAAAAGTTACAATTGATAGAATCGTTACTTACAATGCGCATTTCTCAGTATCTTGGACTATTAATTCAATGAATTAAATAAAATAAAAATGTTTTTCGATCGATATCATAAAAAAATATATTTATACGATTAAAACAATATAAAGCAATTCATTAATTATATTGTTCGCGTATTCATATTGTTATTCGAATGATAGTTTATGACTAATAATTGGATATCTTCATATGCACGATCGACGAATGCTTTATTGAAAATTTTTATAAGGCTCACAAGATTATAACAGGCAATTTTCAATTGATTTATCCGATAATGATATCACCTAGCGGCATTTTTGAGTAATACGGTCAGAGAAAATATTGATTTAACTATTGCACACTTATTTCAATCGGTAAGATATTGTAAAAAAAATCTAAGAAAATTTAAATAAAACACTCGCGATAGGAACATACAGAGTAGACCACCTCGTTACCATATAATCAGCAGTTCAGATCCGACGGAGGATGAAGCCCCCCAGGTGTGAAACCATTCAGATGAACAGCTTTCTAGCGGTGATTTTGTGATTTATCTCGAGCATAATTAGCTTGACAACTGAGGTCGATAGGCCAAGCACTTGTTATGGCGAAAACGCTTAAAATATTCATCAATACGTTTAACGAGGTGTCCGAGAGTTTCGGGTTGCAGTTGTCGATCTGCGTTTCCGATTCACGATTATTGTTTGCCGAGAGAGAAAAATATTATAACTATTGATCATTTTGTAGCCTTGTCTAGTTTCGAACAGGGCGTGAAAAATTGTTCGTGATGGTTTACGCCCAAAACCAATGTGAATTGGTTTGCATTCTATTTTTTGGTTTGGAGCAAGTCTTAAAAAATGATGCGACTGTATTGAACCCGAAGAAATTGAAATTTATTTATTTGTACACTCCCACTCATATAGCAAGTGAGTTTTTTTCACGACGGCAAACGGGGCAAATATCATTTGTTTAATAATAATCATTTATTTTCGGATTTTTGTACGCCTACCGCTTTTTCAAATGTGTAACGAACTGTTGAGCCGCTTAAACGTCGAGTTAATCTGAGTCGACTTTTCTCATAATCGTTACCATATTAAATAAAGAAAAAAATAACTAAGCGTTTTGCGATTCTCAAAAAAAAAAAAAAATGCCATATACATTTGACTATATAGATTTATCATAAAGAACTGGTGTAGAACAGAGAAACACTAGTTTGTATCTTAAGAAAGTTGTAGCTATGAAAAATGGTCTTTTGTCATTGTCGTTGAAGTACATGTAACAAAAAATGATCTATTCCGATAAGAATATATAACAAATACGTACATTTCATAGAATATAATTAATCGTAAAACACAGAAATGTGCATAAGAGATTGAAGAATTTTTTAAAAAAATATGTGAAATTCGAAGCCATCATAATTTCCGTTAATTCTCAAATGGATGACAGCATCTAGTGACAATATCATTATAAGCTAATGCGAGGAATTTCTTGTGCAAAAGTTTTTCTACTATCCTATATGGAAAATCAGGATTTTATAAGGAAACCATCTATCTTTTCTTGGCTGGTTAATAAAAAAATACGTATAAATCTTGGAAAATAAAAGGCTAGAACGGGTGATGTGCACCGGTTTGCGAATACCACATGTTCGCGCAACGCGTATGCGGAATTTTTCAATGTGTGATCGAAAAAAGATTACAGTTTTCATAAACGTACTTGCAAAAAATATATAAACGTGCTTAGAATTTATATCTAAAGTTCGCAATATTATGTGAAATTATGCTTTAGAATCTGCACGTATCACTTTAACTTGTAATTACTGAATCTGGGTAAACGATGCAATGTAACATGCTCAGAGCAGTTTTGCGAAGGTCTTTTTCGAAAAATGTTGAAATGTTGTCAATCGATACATTGAAATGATTTAAGATTGATCGACTTTTACAAGGTGTATAATTTCATGCGAGTTTCAAAACATCTTCAATCGAAATGATATATTCAAGGATCGACGGAATGGTGTTTTATAGAATTAATTTATTGTACGCGCTTCAAATTCTTCTTATTTAATTTTCATCGAATAACATTAATCATGTGTAATATGGAATGCCAATGATTATAAAATATTTCAAAACTGTTTTATTGCATGTAATTAAATGTAGACATAACGAACGGCTCAAAATTTACGGCGGTCTCTCCACCGAATTAATAACAAGTTCTGTTATAGTTATTTAGTTACAAATAATTAATTTTCACTTTCGAAAAAAAGCTATGGTCAAGACAGTTAAAAAATTGAATATTGGTCGTGTTTTACTACAACCTGAGTGGATATCATGAGCGCAAGTTCAACATTAATTTATGGCGAGTGCTGTAACGTTTCAATATTAACTTTCATTATGGTCGAATCGTTATACTAATTAAGCAAAAAAAGGCGGTTAGTCCGTTAAGAGATTTATACTCTTACGGCATTTTACATTAATTGCACGTTAAAAGCTACAATTCATTAATACGGTAGGCGTTGATTTATGCCTTTATCGAACAACAAGTCGAAATAATTAATACACGCGCATTCATTAGCGAAAGAGCTTTATGGTGAATCCGAAATTGATGATCGCTTGAATGAATGCAAGTGTTAAACTCTCATATTTAGCGGTACCTATCGTTTACAATAATCAATCTAAAGAACAAGAAAAGTGTCCGACATATCAAAAATCTGGAAAAAATTAATCATTTTTTATCCAATTGAACTGTAATTAAAATTTCACCTTCGCGAAAGCAATATGAGAACAACGTGTTTGTAATGCGCAGTAGTCCCACGTTTGTTTTAAACGGTAATTTTTTATTATATATTTAATAATAGTCATTTTGACAGGTGGTTAATAAAACTGAATATGATTTTATGAATAAACATCACTGTCAATAAGATGAAAAATGCTGTGAATCATTAATCAAATTCGTTTTTTTTTCACAGTCGACGTTAAGATTTAGGGATAAAGTAGCTAGCTTTTTCGAGACATTTTTTTATGATGCGAATCAATCTAGTTTAACAGACTCTATTGATTTTTTACGATACATTTTTTTTACGAGAAAGACTCTTCCTTATATGGCACATACTATAATTTAACCGATTATATTTTATAAGCATCCGATACCGATTTTAGGGCACAAAAAATCCTATTATTTCTTATCTCTAATATAAAATCGCCTTTTTTACTTTTAATAAAATTTAATTGTTCATAGTAAAATTATACCAGAGTATCTTCACAGACCACCCAAACGATTAAAAAAAATGTAAATCGATCATCCACATTATAAAAAAAAATGTTAGTGAAAAATATTCAATCACATTTTTGTATCAAAAGTTTATTTGATTTTTCCGAACTTGTTGATCTTGATTAATCATTGAAAACAAGCGACAAATGGGGTTGTTATTAAATGGATTTCATGATGAATCCTTGCCAATGAGATCATTTAGTAAGGAATGGTTTTTAATGGTTCTGATTTTTCCCAATTAGTATAATATTATACAGCATGAGAGTATGCTAGATACAATTTTCTGGTGATATTTGAGAAAAGTAGTGGAAAATTCTATAGTGGTTTATATATATATATATAGTGGTTTTATATATGAGTCATATACGATAATGATGATGACGATGAATATGAAAATGATAATGATTGATGTAATTTTAACAATTTGTTCATTTGTACGTATAAAATAACAAAGAATATTATAATAAAAACCAACATAAAATTTTATTTACGATGTTATCTCTACATTCATTTATACTCACGATTCACGAAAGCTAAAAAAATACAGAAAATCACCCATAAATAACGATCAAACGATAAAATGCCCATTTTAAAATCAATACTGACTTATTCGAAGTTGCACCGCACCCAATGCGTTACGCATTGCTCGCGCGACATATGCATTCTAATCTGGTGCATATATGAATTGCAGATTACATTATAGTGTGTCTAGGACAGACCATGCCTGTCTGTGGCGACTGTCACTGGAGGCTATCTAAGTCCGCCCATTGGCTGGTGGCCAGGCCAATAATTAATGTGGTTGCGCAAACGTTGTCTAACACTTTCAGCCAATGGCGTGGTGCTTCGGCTCACCCCGCTCTTGAGAGTCATATGAGTGGTGTCACCTCTAAAGAGTCAGAGGAGTTCAATGTGTTTGCCAATAACTCGTGTGATATGTGACGTTTATTATGAGGTGATTGTGATTTAAGGGAGTGTTAATGTGTAATAGCTCGAGCCGTCTCGACAGCCGGAGGAGTTAATTATCTGCGTGGAAACTCATTCGATTTTATGTTGAAATTTGTAAATTATGGTTCAGTATAATTTAAAAACCATGAGAAAATGTTTCACTGTAAAATTATTAAATTGACTAATTAATAACTTGTTCAGAGATATATTTTTATTATAAAAATTTATCTAATGAACTTTTTTTATAGATCATTGAAAAAAATGTGAATAAATCTCAAAGAATTTATGTATTTATAAAAATAACTACATATAAGTACAAAATAAATGTTTGTGTTTATCATCAAATTGGATTCGTCATTCGAAATTATCGAAAATCGACATCTGCAACGTGAAAAATTTCAATTTAGCCGTTATCTCGCGCCCACGGTGAGCCCGATCTCGGCTAAACAGAAAGACACTTAATATTCAATCGTAAGTAATTTCAACGGATAAACCCGACCGAATATTTCACGGCGCTTATCGTGTTCTGTCATTAAAATACATATTAAACAAAGTCACGAATCCAGAGCCAATAATGATATAAAGCGTACGAAGCTAAAAGCTCCTCGAGGCGTCCACGGACACTCGCAGCCGAAATTTAGAATATTATCGCAGCAGTTCTTTTCGGTAATAAAATTCGACAGAGGAGCGTTTTAATGCGACCCCGTATATCGCAATTAACGTCAATCGAACGCATCGTTTTATCGAAAGTGCCGACCAATAAAACGATCAACTAATGACATGTCAAAAGTTGCGCAATAGGCTTTATTTCGTATAAGAACGAACAGAAAATACTCCGTTGATTTATTTTTATATTCAATTAATCAAATCCTCTATTACTGTCACCGGATATCGAAAAATTCGAAACACTTCAATAAACGTGCGTAATACACTCGACCCACATATCGCACGTATTAGGCATCGGCAAGTGTCCGCGGAAAAGACAATTTGGAACCGCCGTTGACCTCATCTGCTCTATTGGAGCCGATTATTGCCCGCACAACCCTGAGGATAACGAGTGCCTAGTCACCTCGATTGGTCACTTTTAGGATGTTACGATATCGAATATAATGTGTGATCGTGTGACCGAAAGTCATTCAGGATGGCCACATCCTCGGCGGAAGGTCGACGCCGACACGAAAAGTCATTCTACCAAAGGTCACCTTATCTGCTCTCTATAATATCATGTGCATGTTGATATATCGAAAAAAATGTACATAAACTGCGGCCACCCTGCTATCTGGATACGAGAGCGGATTGATTGCGTTCTCGTCATAAAATGTTATGATTATTGACTTTTACGATTGAATTATACGTTATATTATTATTAGTTTTACGACTATCGTAATCGTGTTAATTCAATATAATTTCGAAGCTGTAAAGGTAAATGCGGGCTGAAATCGGTAACGTTGAAAATTTGACGAATGATTCATTTGAATATGCGTACTTGTTACGAAAATATAATTGAGGTTGTTGAGGAGAAAAAAAATTGGATCGTCGGTCGATCGTTCTTGACGATAATTGATTGTCATGAATAGATTTCATTAATGTCACACTCATTCATCATCAGAGCCCGTTAAAATGGTGCATCAATCTTTTTATAAAGCCTATTTGTCACGGAGTCGACCTTTTTGTCATGTTTTGTACATACATACTCTGTAAGAGGCTTCCAATCCACTCACGATTTGTGTAACACAAAAGCTTACACAGCTTTTGTATTTTGAATCGACGTATCATTCAAGAAATGATTTCTATTGCTCAATAATTCAGCTGTCTTCATTTCAATATAATTTTCGATATTGAATTTCCTCTGAAATTTTGAATGCTGATTTGAATTTTAATATCACTGGTGAACGTTTTATTATATTTTATAATATTATACATAAAGAATGCGGTATCTTTTCATCTTAGCATTTAAGATATGCGATCCGAGTGCATGAAAAAAGATTGTAAGCTTGTCAAAGATGATTATTGGTTTAGCTTAAGCTAAGCTTATTCGACACATATTTATAAATATAAACAAAGTATTTAAAATTTAAATAATTTAAGCTGCGTGTCGGTTAATATATAATAGTTGATACAAATAAGATACTTTCAATATTAGTATGTATAAAATGTGCCTTATTGTGAGATACGACCAAGTCACCATAAATTTTGATGCCATAAAATGTGGTAGGGTTTTCTTAATGATCTCGACCACCATAAAGCCATATTTTTTACATAGAAAACATTTCACTTGAACATGTAGCACATTGTTTTCATACCGGTCGGATTTACAAAATGGTATAATTTAAAATGCCCCGTGGCCATCACGAAACTGAATCACTACAAACCACTAAGAGAGGTTGCGATATTAAATTCGTTTTTTTTTTCTTTATTTAAAAATATAACTGTGAAGCTGCGGGATCAGACCACTGTATCTTTTTTACGTTTTCGGCATTGAGAAGATCTCTGAAGATAACAGGTGTGTACTTTTATCATTATTGCCATCGGTTTCCTTTTGCATCGATAATTTGAAATGATAAAGAACGGTGACATTTATAGAATATTCAAAACAACGTCAAGTTTTTTTCAGTAGCTCTAGTCTTATCTAATTTAAAAACAAGATTAACTTTCTTAATGAAATCCTTCAGATCGACTTTATGATTCTTAAATCTCAGATCGTGTGTGGAAGTGTGTGCTAATTTCACGGCATTAGAATGAACAAGGGGTAATAAAATAAGATCGTGATGTTAATGCAATTTGTATCATTAAATTTTGAATCATAATGGTGTGTGTTGCAAAATATGTCGTTACAACGATACTTGGTGATTTATGATTATGGGGAAAAAAGCAGGTTGATTTTTGTGCACATTTGACATTGACCTCCATATTAATATGGATTTGTAAAATAAATATTAAAAAATATCAATTTTCTTAAATATAATATAAGTCAATTTTTTTTAAGAAGATTGGCTATTTTTAATTACTTTCGTAATAATATCTCGATGAAAGCTTCATCTTATTTTTTTGTAATTGTACTTGATTGATATTGTATCGGTGATAGTTCAATGGCGTTTTATATTTTAACTATTCAAGTCACGTACTAGAGTCGAGAAATAACCATGTCTGCTATCAAGATATCTAATTAACTCACAATAATATTCATCTACACTCTAGGTGTGATATAAAACGATTCAGAGAAGAATTTAATCAAATTTCACGATTGCATAATTGGAAATATTATTAAATGTTAATTGTACGGAATCTGACTCAATAGAGTGTAATATTTTTAATGCATCGAAATATAAGAGTAAAAAAAATTAAGATTATAAATACTTAGTAGCTGAAAACAAATTGGAAACCCTTTTTATAAAATACTTTTACTGCTGATACATTAATGTGTTTATAATCGCGTATAATACGTTTATGTACGGTATTCAAATTGATATTCGCCATAGGAAAGTTATTTTAACAAGCGTATCATAGACTCAATATTGCAGAGAATAAAAAATAGTTGTGATATAGCTTACAAGCAATTACTACACGTATTTGTTCACGCTGCTACAATAGCAGTTTTGATACTCAAATATCCATTAAAAATAATTGAAAACCCTTTGTGAACCAATGTTCAGCATGACCTGACGATTTCTACACGATTACATACTTGGATTGAGTTATCAATATAATGGAAAAATTCTCGCTAGTTAAAGCTATAGTGAAAATACAGAAGCATACGTATAACATACATACTGTTACAATATTTTAAAATTTTATAATACTTCGACAATACGTTGACATATTAGTTATGATTTTTATTGTACAAAAAATGCACTTACTAAATAGTATTTACAATTTCATATTTTCCGTCGAGAGACCGTTTCTTAGCTTAAAAAATGAAACATTCATACACTCAAGATAGCGAGTGGCTGAAGCAGATTGCGTTGCGAATCTATCCATTAATCTACGGAGCAATGATAGACAGGCCGTAAATAAGTCATTAAATATTTTAAATTGTATCGGCCCAATTGATCAAAGGGATATATCTTTATAATGAGAGCGAGTAACACACGGACCACCAAAAACGTCAAGCAAACCAAATTAAAAATAACATCGAAGGCTTAATTACTTTTCGGAACATGAAAGCGTACAGTTGTATGTAGTGCTGTGCAAGCGATAGGTGTATTTAGGTCTGTTTGTTTATCAATCTCTCAATAATTAAGTGGTTAAATTAACAAAGATATTTCAACTGTCAGTGCGCGTGTTATGTCTCAATTTCATCTCGTATGTAAATACGTGTGTCGATTTTTTATTGAGTTGTTAATTATAATCCAATCTAACGGGACTTCAGCTCGTAATTACTCCGAAAATAATTTCATTAACTTATAAAAAACGCACGCGTGCACACAAAAACACTCATTTGTTTATGTAATAATTAAACATACTAGTCTGCGAGTCATTATAGGACATTCTTCCGCAATAGACGAATTAATCTAGTCGAATGTGCTAACTGTTGATTTATAGGGACACTATTGAGAAATTACGATTTTTTTCTATCTTATTGAACTAAAATATGGTTATTGTGTTGAAAGGCGTTGATTGATTGAAAAACGCAAAATTATTGATAATTAGCGATCCGTTAAGCTCATTCAAAAATCACTTACATGTTAATTCTATTTCGTATTAAAAAATAATTAGCGATATGCACAAATGAATTTTTCACGAGCTAAATTAGAAACTAAGCTTGCACAAAGATCACGCAATAAGAGGATTAGACGAAGCCTGAGAACGGAGGCAATTAGTACGGCGAAAAATTCCACTCTTTGCTAAATTCACCGTTCAGTCAATTTTATCCCTCGAGGCACATATTTTTGACGTGATGATAACTTAATAATATCTATATAATGCCTTTTATCTGGATGAAATAATTATATTTAATGACTTAATCTGTACCCACACCAAAATTGAAAGAAAGTTTAAAATAATTTAAAGATTGGATCGACATAATCAATGCGTATAAGAAAATAAAAGCGAAAGACTTATTAATATGTAACTCCATATAAGACATCTAATTAAATTCAGTAATTGCAAAATTAGACGGATGCTGTAAACCAAGATACATTTATTAAACAGGAAATTGCACAAACGCGACTTATTCATATAACACCTTTCCATATGATTTCTTCTATTTATTAGCAACGCATTCGGACAGATTTAATTTTCAAATAAATTATCGCGGTCCACAAAAAAGTCGAATTTTATGCTCGTTCTCAATGAATATTTTATTCGGTCAGATTTGGACTTTTCCGATAACATATAAATTTTATATGCTAATTTAGAATTCATTGCATCTCTTCAAGACACATTCTTCGATATAAATCCTAATAGATTTATTGAAAAGGTTTTCAAATCAAATTTTCTCACTAGTGACAGGAAATTAGTACGTATTCGAACGCCCTTAAAGATTTTATTTCGATTTTATGTTAATGCGTGACTTTCAAACACTTCTTAAATGAAAACATGTGTTAAGATTGAAATCGAAACGTAACCCGTAAATTGCATAACCGTTCATTTACCGTATTTATTCGTTAATGGACGTCAAAGAATTTAATCGCATTCGGAATCGAGCTTCGAATGAAACGAATAAATGTTCCTTTCAATTACGGTGGGCTACTCTATCAATCGAACCACCCACGTACGAAACCTCAGGAGCCATTCAAATTCAATTGCCCCAGCAGCATTTATTTGCATTATAAACACATCGTAAAATATTCGTGAGAAAATCGTTATTTGGAGCACTGTTGTGAAGCAGAGACGAAAATCTAACTAGTTTCGTTTGAATCGATGAATGGAACTTGATTTCGTATATATCTATTAAATTTTGACTTTTATATCCCTATAGAGGATTTCCGTTCATTTTTTTTCATTTTCATGTTTAAAGATGTAAGAATATAAGATAATTTGAATCAAGTATAAAAAATAGATTTAATTATTTTATATCGAATAATCTAGTGAGGAATTTCGGATCGGAACTTCTTTTTGATAACCGACATAACTCAGTCTGTGTCTAGTTACACCTGACTTAACAATCACTACACACAAATATATATTTTTTTAATGAGCTCGTCGAATATCCACCAGCACTGAATATCGCGCGACATTTTATTACCCTTGATTACAATCTGTCCGTACATTTGCATACGAGCGTATCATCTGCATTCAATGGCGATATATTCCATACATAAATAACGATCAATGTTGACGGTCCGACCGAATTGATTACGCGCGGTGCCAAAACAAATGGTAAACGTGTCTTGATGAAGGATCCCGTCGTCGAATTTTGCATAAATAAAGCACAAATCGAAAAGTCGACCGTTTGATTTACGCCCGACCGGTCATTAATTAAACGGACGAGATTAAATATCGAATCGTATCAGCGAACGTATAGATTTCGTCCGATCTTTTGAAGAGAAAGCATGGCTGGGTTTCGGCAGTTGAATACTCCTGTCTGATGTTGTGACAAGTGTGACCGCGATCCGTGGAACAAAAAGGCATTTCGAAAAAAGCACAATCATTGCCGTCGTGGGCGTTTTACGAATGCTTTTGTTGGGCAATGAGTACTTATCGGATGTGCTTTAATCTTGGAGACATCGCAATCGAATTCAGAGCAGAGATTGAATGGTTAACATTTTATACAATACAATTTAAACCATACTGACGATAAACTCAAACATTAAAACCATGAAAATGTTTAATCAAATTCATTAATTCAATATAATGACCGATGAATACAGGCAATATTCTTGAGCAATTATCGAACGGAAAAAATGATAAAGTTCGTTCTAGTTACGTATCTATTCCGAAACGTAGAACCTGCGTCGACAACATTCTCCGGCCACATCTCAGATAAGAAATGCCCCGCATCAATTAGGGACTGTATTTTCAAGGAAAGTCAAAGGACCGACACGTGTTTTATATAACGACTTATCAATGATTAATGCGGCGTGTCCGTTTCGTCAACGCACCAGCAAAAAGCGAATTAATGCGTTTCTCATAGTACGATATGTAAATCGGCGACACACACTCAGTACGTGGGTGGAGATGTTAAGAGTATTATATTATATATTCTGGCCTGGATCATTAACGTCAGTCTCCGTTTGTCTTTGCGGACGTGGGTAAATCTTTTACTACATCATAATTTGGACGAGTGATTTGAAAAAAGAATTAGTATGTCGGTTTTACGTCCTTTAGGCTATTTAAGTAGATATACAAATGAGAGCTATGATTAAAAATGAAAAAAAAATTAATGGGATCATTAATTTAAAGAATTTCAGAAAATTTTAATTGAAATTTGAGTTTTGGGTTTGGTGCTTTCTTCTTGGAAAAATCTCAGTGCGTCGATATCTGATTTGTTTAATTGATATCAAAATACACAAACGACAAAAGGTATGACTGAAAATAAAAATTTATAAGATTTTAAATTCAAAATTTATTCCATAAAATGTATGATAAATTCGGGTAGGTTTTATGCAAATATCAAATTTATGTTTTCATTTTCATGCTTTGGTTTTAGGAAAATGTTTACAATTAGTGCGTTGATATCTAATTGGTATTTATACAAGGTTTCGGAACAGAATTATTATTAAATTTATCTACATAAAATATAATAATTTCTCCATCCTCTGTGTTTTAGCTCTTTTTCAAAACCGTGATTTAAAGTCTTCGTTGTCTATACAATGTGAATTCCGATTGGAAAAAATGTTTACATAGCGGCGTTACGTATGCTTGAAACACAACCATTTAATTCGACACTTGACGCATTGGATAGCCAGAAACATGACCAAAACTCTATAACCGGTATTTTTATTTGTTTTAACGGTTAAGTGGCAAAAAAGGCGTAATTGAATAATTTCGTAATTGGTATGTATGCATGTACAAGCGGTGCGATTTCGACATCCTTCGCTTTTATACGAAGTCGCCGTGCACGCATTATGTTACGTATACATTTTTTCGTATGCGATTTTTTTTACAATAATATACACGCATATAATTTATGTCCCATTCATAAATTGCAATCTACTCAAAGGTCGGCGGACCGAATGCACTCACGCGCGATAAATTTCGAACATTCCACGGCGATTAGAGCACTAGCACTAATTTTAATACACGTACGGGACTTATAGTTTATATTTATAATACGTTATGATAAATTATAACCGAAACTTTCCAGTGGGTCGTGAATCGGGCGCGGCTCCGCCTCCCGCGACCGGCGAGTCATTAATTTCGTGTTAATTGCAAGTTACATTAACCGAGCCAATAAAACAAATCGTTTGTGTATTTCACGACGTTTCGGCAATAAATACAACACCGACGTTCCGGCCAATTACAACACGTCTCAATTAAGAAATGCGAAAGTATCATCGCATCAAGTGCCGGGGAAAAATGCGGTTGTATGTATTGGATGGGCGAGCGGATAAAAGGGATTCAGTTGCAAAAGTTGCTATGAAAAGTTTAGTTCAAAAATTTGGCAAGAATTTATGATTGGTTTATAATTTACATTTAAAAAAAATGTGAGTTTTGAATCTATATCCCTCTTAAATACGATACAGAAAATTTACACCAACTGTAGCTATTATTTTCGATGCAAATTATATGGTGTAACCTGAAATTTCGCACGTCAATCGAAGCATTAGCGAAGCTTTGAAATCGCCCGTTGCATTCACCTATTGACTTTATCTGTTTTGATCTCTCACTTGGAGATTATATCGATTTTCGTATGAAGCGAATATTGAGGAAGTCAACTCACCAGATACGTGCGATAGATATGGAGCACCCAATGGATCGAGTATGTTAATATTTTTAAATCACACCCATGGGCTATACAACTACTGTACTTTACTCAAAAATACATTAAAATTCGATCTGGAAAAATAACGAGCTCCCAATATGCATATCGACGTTTCGCGGCAACGAGATTAATGGCTACAAGCGATCTACCTTTCGTTTCAATCTTGTTACATGTTGTGTTTGTGCGTATTCAGAATGATTGGGTGTATATGAAAAAAAGAGAATAAACATACAAGGACCCAGAGTCGACATATCAATTTATGAGATTCTCTAATCTGCGGCTTTCACTCGCTGTCTAATAGTCGCTGCTTCTGCTTGCTGCCATTCAGATGTCGTTTGAATAATTTCAAAGCGACAACGCATAAATTATTATATCCGATTAGTAAATGACGCATCGATCTTAATGCCACTTTTATGTAAATGCGAACGAAAACGCGTCAGGTGCGAAACAGTTTCGTTTTACAACTATAGATTTTTTCAACTTGTCTCTACTTTTATGTGGACTAGATGACCCCCTATTGCCATGCCTTAAAGATAAATCTAAATATTATTTTAATATATTAATTTATAAATCAAAAATATCTGCTTCGTTTGACTAATTTGTTAATTGTTCGAAATTATATATTTGGGAAAGATCTCGAAAGCTTCGTCATTGCAGCATGACAGTCACGATAACAAATTTAATTTCGCGCCTGCTTTCATACGATCACATCAACTCGTAAATAAACATATCACTTACTCACATATCAAATACAGCTATATTATCATGCAATTATAATTTTCATAAGGCGGCATGAAGCAAAGCAAATACGGCACCGTTTGCGTGTTGTCCGTCATGCATCCATCACAAGTCTACTTGCACACCGCGTTACTCGCACGACGGCGGTTTCGATAGCATATTCACGAAATAGGTATTCGATATATTTTTTTTAGTATACAATGAAGAGGAAGAACGGTCTGGTCTGATCAGACGGTATGAAGACGTGAAGCAGTTTCGAAGCGGCCGTGTTGGATAGAACGCCGGTGGCTTACATATCCTGTCGTCTCGTCTGGTCGGTTTTATCTTAATCGATTTGACGCGTAAACGGTAGCGTATGGTTTGTACTATACGAGATTAAACTGACAGTACCATTCGACGTTGAATGTCTTAGAAAAAAATCCAAACATAGATGAATCTGTTGAAAAAAATCTACGAGTGTGAGCTGGCGATGCGAATATTCTCGGTATCGGTCGCATATTATATTTGGAAAGTCAAAAAAATAAAACATATTGATGTTGAAGCGTAAGGCTTTTCAAGAAGTGCTGCTGAGGTCGGCGAACCTACGTGAAACCTGTTCGCCGCAGAAAGAACGGTGGATCGACAATTAATATATGGATCAAATTTTTGAAGGAGTTGCTCAATGGAGTCATAGATGTAAAAGGAAACGATAAAAACTTTCTAATGGATGAAAAAAATCAGGCGCACGTATCGGTCCTATCGCTTTAAAATTTAATACAGTAAATGCTGATTTTTTTTCCGCGTATTAATTGCAAAACGTATTTTGATAAGTGTATGAAAATTAGATAGATTGAGAATCTAAAGAGCAGATAGTGTGTGTCTAATGGTGTGGCATTTGTTACTGCGCTGCAAAGAGCGGACGAATTCACATTATCATAATGACTTGCATTAGATTGATCATTGTTCAACATCAAGTATTGTATTGACAGTTATCAAATATATTAATCAAAACGATATACATATTTATGTATAGGATCATGTAAGAATACGTCAATACGATATATGACTAAACGAATAACAGCCAAAGAACTTTTATGAAATTCATCGAATTCATTAGAGCCTTATTCGACAAATGTAATTAAATTAGCCATACGTGCTTCTCGTAATTACTTTTGCTAGTTTAATTACAATTTAGTACGAAGCTAAGTATGCGATATCAACAGTGTATGTATATAATACACAGTTTGAAATTTATAAATCGTAATTGTTGCGGCCGCACCATCGATGAGGGAGCGCAAAAAAGGCACTTTGGCGCGTGCCTAGAAGGGGTCAATGTGACGAATTTGGATCAACGCGTTTAATTTTTTCAACACACAATTCAATATTTGGTAATTTGAAACGTATTAATGTCTGGCATCTAGGAAACTGGGCGATAAGTGCCAGATAAGGATCGCGTTACAGTGTAAATAGCCAATTACCGACGCGGTTTTTACGCCACGCATAATCTATTTTTTCATTACGTACGTTCGGCTTTTTCAACCGAGACTGTCGTGTACCTACTTCAATGTACGTCATCGTCATTTTTATATGAGGAGACGTCGAACCGCAGCTGTCAAAGCGTCCGAGCTTTCGACCGACAGACGACGATAACTTTCTGACTTTGAATACGTAATTTGACATAATTACAATGCGCGGTGTGCCGTCAGAAAAAAAGTACCTGAGGAAAAAATAACGCCGAATCGGCTGTAATGTGACAGAGTCGTTCGATGGTAATTTGTTCTTGCGCGAATCATTTGCATGTGAAGATGACGCCTCGCCGGACTGATACCAGTTATCGAATTCAAATTACCATATCGAACTAGGTCTCACTGAATATTCTTAAAATGCCACATTACTAACGATCACCTTATCATAAATTCGATTTTAGTTGATGTAATTCATAAATTTAGAATCGCAATTAAAAGAAGATTTCATGTTTAATTGATGTTCTTAATTAGCACATCGTTTAGAAATTGAAAGGTAAATTCTATGTACAGGTGCACGTTTAAGTAGTACCTAAGTTCGAAGGGCATATGACGCACGAATATGACCAACATATGATGTCAAACCCTTTCATGTGCCAGCGAAGATATAATGTCCCTTGCAGTTAACTCGAGGGCCATCATCAATCAAGTTACGTTAATAGGTCACATGCACATTGAACCGATCCATTCATGTTCATGTGAATGAATGGTAATTGAGACTGTAAACCTACGTATACATTAAAAGTGAAAAATTAACCGAGTTTATTCACCGTTTTCTAGTTCACGTTTTAGAATTTGCTATGATTTTAGTTATGTGTGAAACATTCGTGAGTTGGACTTGTGCGCGACGTGTTAAAATTCATGCGTTTAGTGTTTGGTTTACTAAATCAAAGTATCGAGTCGCTCGCGGCGATTGAAATCTCTTAAATTATTATATTGCCATTGTATCGAATAAATAAATTATCAATTATAATAATGATTTGCGATGGTCGTTTGCGCTTCGATTTCTTGAACGGCAAGTCGTGAATAAATTCTAGAATAGTAGCCTTTCATAGTTCAATAAATATGTCATGGAGAATTGTCGAATTTAGGCGAGGAGCGTGATCGAAATGGCTATAAAAATACATTCCAAATGCCTAAAGTCCTTTTACGAATATGAATTCAATTTTTTAGAATAGGATTGCGCACAAATAGTACAATCGGAGAAACACAAAAAACCTGATCGTCTTAGCCTTGTATGAAATTTGACGATTCGTCTCTTTTGATACGCTAATGGGATTTTAACCACAAAGAAGTAATCAAATAGTTCAATGTTATTTTACGAGTCCACTTCGAAATTAAATAAAACAAAAACATAAATAATTGTATGAATGGACTGATTTTTTTATAATAACGGTCTACTTGTATAAATCTTTTTAACAAACTGTCTCCAATGTTGAGGCAACGGTTATTAGAATTTAGTTTATTTTCATGCCGTAAAAAATCTAAAACTAATTTCAAACGATGTACACAACGAGATATTTTAGTCTGATCAATCTATACAACGCGATAAATCTTATTTCCATACAGATATTACATTTAGATACTGTTCGATCGGTGTGACTAACTTATATTTATTGTTTATGGAAATTAAACGATTATTCGTCCACTTGGCTTCGGGAATATTTCGAGAAATTGGTTTCGCTTTTCAATACATTATTATACTATGGAACTAATTAATATTAAATCTTGTGTAAGGAGAGAAAAAAAGGAGAATGGCACCTACGAGCTACGTTTCAATTAATTTATGATTTTTATGTAAAAAAATACGTTGCCATTCTCCTTCGATATTATTTATGTGAAACTAAGATTATTAGATTAGCATAAGAATAAAAATTTGATACATATGAGTGTAAATCATAAAAAATAATGTCTAAATAAAATTTATCTGCAAAATTACTTTACTTATGAATTTTAACAAAGATTTTATAAGCAAACAAAAAACACCATAAATCTATTATGACTGAACGTTGGGAAATGTGTACGACAAATGTAAACAAGAACAACATATACCCATGTCAGTTTTGCCTTCATTTTTACTATCCAAAAGTGTAGGAGAATCGTTTCCACTCATTTTTTTCTAATGAGATTGATAAATCACCTCCCCGGGGGCAAACCGGCCGACGAAAAAACAGGTGAGAATGGTTTAATACATTTAAATAATGCTGCATTATTAATCAACGCAAACTGTTATGAAATTAATGTCGTTCACGCGTATATTTCATCTTCGACGCTTTTCACGCAGCTAATACGGGTACGCACTGGCTCGTATTACACACATCCAAAGTCGCCGATCTGGTACATATTTTCACGTCGAAAAATCACAGTCGCCGGAAACTGGCTATTAAACAGAGTAATTTTAACTATCAATAAATAAGAAAAAAAACTTTATATTTGAATATTTAAATAAAATTATACCCGTCGAGCGTGTCGAATGTGAGCTCCATTAGAAGGGCGATATATCTAATACCGCGCCGCGCCGGATGTCGTTATAATTTGACAAATTTGACGTTTTCTCTCAATAATTAATATATTTGTTATTTGTTATCAGGTTATAAAAATGAATTGGAACAAATGTTTAAATTCGAGATTTATAACAAACTTTTCGAATTGGCATCGAATCGTTGCGTCATTTTTATTGAAAGATATGAACGCGCGGTGTGAACACAAACCCACTTAGTCTAGAATTAATTTTTGAAATAAATTTAAGAACTCACCTCGTCTTGAAAAACTCTCCTAAACGATTCTTTCGTATATTTCTGTTCTTCTTGTTTCACTATATGCGTGCACTCTTTCATCAAAGTGTTGTAACGCTTTTCTCTCAAACACTCTTCTTCCATACATGACTTTTTCACAACTTCGCATGGTGGGGAAAGCAAAACAGTAATATCACTTTTCCCTTTATTATTTTCAATAGCTTTGCTGGTTTGTGGCGATTGATCTTGATTTATTTCTGAATCACTAGTTTCTCGTTTTCCATCCGGATTGATCTCATCGAATCGTATTTCGAAAGGTTTCACTTCGATCTTAGGACTTTTTTCACCCGCTTCGGGTGGATCCATGGTTTTCTGATGTCGGTCGTCGCTAGCCATATTTTTCATTCATCTAAAGACATCTCGGAAAGCACTTTTACTTTCTAACACGAAAAAACATATGTGCGTAGCACAACGGAAAAATAAATCATAGTGTACAATGGTTGGATTTAAAACATAATTATGATGTTACGGAACGTCCGGTCTCACCCGTTTATATCAAAGACGAAAAATATTTAAAGTATATATCGTAACACTCAAGAAACATAGATTCCCGGATGGAGTTATCAACTTTAGAACTATAGTGTATGCTCAATCAATTTTTTAATTCGTTCATGCTGTGCAGATATTTTTTCTTAATAAATTTATTATACAGCACACATGAAAGAAACCGCTTCGAATCCAGCATCAAAACAGCTATTATAACATTCAAAATGGTTGATTAGTTTTTTTTTGTAATGATTCAAATTTTAATCCACGTCTCAATTATTTCAAGTGCGATCGTTCATATTGTACGAATTTAATCCCCGTTTCTCTGCTTATTCGAGCGCTTAGTCACCCGGGGCGAACTAAATCTTTTGAACAATAATTGTCGAAAGGTCAGACGTATTGTTTCGCATGCAAAACACTAACAATGAATAATACTGAGAGAGAATGTCGATCGGCTGAAGAGCCAGTAAAACTGCAAGGCTGAACCCATGAATCTTCGAATTTCGATACTGAAAGTAATTCAAGTCAGCCGCAACAGATTTGGTCGATGATAAATTAATTACCGCTTGTTTAGAGTGGCTGTCGGCGGAATAATGAAACGATTTATAATTGTCCGGTCATTAAAACCACCGGTTTGCGGGTCAAAAGTCAAACATGGCCTGTCAGCGACCGATTGGTGTACAAGAATACTTTGCAGCTGTTGAAAAACGTCTTCAGAAGACGAACACGCGCCTCTATTATAAGAGAACACTACTTGACAATCGAGATGACGGACGAATTTTTTCATACTTGACACTGGATTGAAAAAAAATATATAAGGTGGAAGACAATGTGAACTCATCATTTTGGCAGCCTGGAGCTTTCACTTTGTACTCCTACGCGCATTTTTTACATTGTCTCTGTTAAACATTGTTCTTGGCGTGCTCGATTTGAATACATGCCCAAGTACGAATAGTGGAATTAATTTTAAAAATCGACCGTATCCACTTCATTATAGTTCGTGTATAACATGAAAATATTACGTTTAATTGAAAAAAAAATGCAATCGCAAAAATAATTCATATGTGGGTTTCATAAATTCAATCGTGCAAATATCTAGTTTAGCGTATATAATGTATATTTTTAAAATACAATTTCAATCATTATAGAATACTTCGGTCAAATATGGCAAAATCGAGATCATTAGCGTGTGCACGTTTAGACTCATTTAATCATTACGGCCCAGCTACGAGCACGTTTTGTTGTTAGTAAAGAAATAATAAGAAAAAAATCTATTTATGTAGACAAAATAAAAATATAACATTCTGAAAATAATATATTACAGAATTGAGTAAATATTCGATCTCCTGAAGGGTTAAACCGGATTGTTAACCGTTCTGACGTATCCCGTCGAACAGGTGGCAGTTGGCTTCGGTAGCTCGAAGAACGGACGTGGTCCTGGCTCCACGATGATGAAGACGGATGATAGTCTAGCTCCGATGAGCTGATCAGCCAAGAAACGAGGCCAAAGCGAACGTTTCGAATGTGAGGCAACCAGACGACGAACGTTTTATCAACGATCGGCACTTTCGTATGCATACTTTAAAAATACTATGTTTCCAAACTGAAAAAATCTACTAATCGTATGAAAGATTTTTCAGAATTATCGGAATTATTTATATCAGTTATTTCTTTAGTATCAGTTATTTTCTCTAATAATTTATACAGTTAAAATATTAAAGTAATCAGTAAATAAATAAAAAAGTTAAACTGTTGAATTAATTAAATTCTGTTCGTTCTTTCAGTATTTTATTGGCATAATGTTTTTTGCTATAAATAAAAAATTCTTCATCAATGTTTTAAAATAAATATCATATGATGTAAATCTTTTTAAATATTATATAAAAAAAATATATTTTTCAAAAAAGAAAAACTTGAAAAACACTGATTGTAAGTGCACTAACATAACAAAAACTTGGCTCAAACATTATCAAAATGAGTTAAAATTGAAAATTTACAGAAAAAGTGCATTTACGCAACTAGAAAGGAAGTCGTACATTTTACAATAGATCGTTATGTCAATACTCGTTTTCCGCCGGATCGCGCGTTTCCCGCGAACAAATTTCGCAAATAAAGCCTTCACACAAAATGATTATAGCAAAATGTCACCATCGAACCACTGACTTTTTTATAGCGAACATATTTATCCAACAAACAGCAGTCGGACAACTCATCCGCGGGCGACAATTTGTCTTTGTCGAACGGGAAATATTCCGATCGGCACGACTAATCAGCCGCCGCCCGGACCGAAATAATGGCTGCGAAAAAAACCGAAACACACTCGAAAAATACGAATCTTATCTGGCGCGAATGTGTAAGTGTAAAATATTTTTGTATCGCCCAGATTAAAATATGTACGAGTCAATAAAACGTATTGGCGCGTCGATATCTAAGCGGAACGGATGCGGAAAAATTATGGACGGACTGCGAATTCGCCCGTTATCGCGGCTATTTGTTAATTTCACAATCTAGATCGCGGGGAATCATCAATTTCGTACCGAATCATCAATTTCGGATTGTTTGGTTCAAGTGGAAGGCTCGTTCGGATTTATTGTGCGGGGCGTCGAACAAAAGAATCTGTCGAAAATAAGTATGGGCGTGGAGAGTGTTTGAAGAATGATGGACCGCTCGAAGATTGACAAGCGATTGTTTTGTGAATATTCTTAGAATGTTTAATCGGATTATTGTTTTTTTGATGTTTTCAAAATTGAATTGAGAGTTTTTGCGCCGTCTTCAAATATAATTATGAATATATAAAACAAATGAATATATAAAGAATACAAAACAATATTTCAAATATAAACGAATTGAATATTGACAAGCGATTACTTGGAAATTTTACAAGATTTCAAAATAAAATAATTTTCTACATTTATTTACGATCACTATGCAATTTAATTTAAATTAATGACTTCGCATTCATTATATCTTGAAAATATTTAAAATTCAGCAATTAAATTCTTTTTCACGCTCGATAAATGATAAAATGTTTAGTTTTCATTTAGATACACGTTATAAAAATCATTGACACATGTTATTCATTTACATTAAGATTTCTCGGTTATTTGAAAAATCACGTAATGTACAAATAATCACTATTACGTGACAAATCTATTTTCACGCACTGTACAATAATTGCTTGCGCAAACATTACACGACTACTGAAACATTGCCATTTTAGTATTAGAGATAAAACACGTATTTCTCAAATGCTAATGATATGACTAATTTGCAAAAGATACACACACTAAAATCTATCCAAATTTTGTTATAAATTTCACACTTTCTGCTGACATCACGTTTTCTAATAACACCGTTATAATTTATTGATTCGTCAAAATAAAATTTACGAGTTTACGTAAGTTGGAATTCAACGTGTGAAATAGCCAATTTGTTAATTAATTGTCGAGTCAAATTATTCACTATTTCGATTGCATTTGCACGGATAGATGCGATGAAACATCGCGTCCATTTAAATTTTGAACGTGGGCGATATACTAAAAATAAAATTAGCATATAAATTACCAATTAATTTTATCAGAAATTTCAGAAGTCCAATAAAATTATAAAACATAATGTAAAAGAATTCAGGTGAATTTTAAAAATTACAGAATACGAATTCTATGTTCAACTAGAGAATTCTTTAAAATTTTCGCACGACTATTTTATGTTTACTTTGAATAAATATTGCCTATATGCAAATTTCTCGAAGTAAAAGTAAATATGAAACGTTTATAAAAATTTTAACCAATGGTTTTGAACATTGAGTTTTACTGTCGGAAGAGGAAAATATGTATAATTTGATATTCATATGAAGCAATCAAAGAAGATAAATTTGATTTCATGAAAAAAATCAATATATATGGAAAATATTCTTAGCAAAGTATACACATGTATTAATATATGTACATAAGTTAAAAAACTAATTGCAAACGTGATTTTTTTCTTATGTTCTATGAATAATATACTCTAAATTATATTGTGTCTTATCAGATAATAATAAGCTAGAGTCCAAACGAGAGATTAGAGTAGTTGGAAATTAATTGGATAAATTTCGAGCTCTATTTCAGATCACAAAATTAATTTTGGATCGATAGCACTTGAGGAAACCCCTCATTTCAATTTTAATGTATATGTTTTAATATTTCACTTACTCCTTTTTAGCATTTTGTCTATATAATTAATATTCAATGAACGAATATACATCCCGTATTGAAAAAATGAAAATGCAAATCAAAATTTTTAAATATTCTCAATCTAAACAAATTAGATTAGAAATTGAAAACAAAACGGAAACTGGATGCAAATTTTAGTGAAATTGCCGCTTTTTATATATTGTTGACAAAAAATATTTATTCGTCGCGAAATCGCTATTTTTAATTTAGATTTGAAAAATGATATCTCTTGATTTTAATTGAAAATAAAATTATTTCATGATAGAAATTGATAAAATAAACATTTTTTACTGAAATTAATTATATGGACCATACAAGACAACTCTAAATAAGGCTTGGCGATTTTTCTTATCCCGTCTATTCAATGTAAATATCTTTTCATTTATGAATAAATTACTAGAATAATTTTCTCTTGACTAGTTCGCAACGTATTATTACCACCGTAACACATTAAAAAAAATCATATGAAAATTTTATTCATGCGTTTACTAAAGTGAAAAGCAAAGAATAAAAACTAATATCGAGCTTAATTCTAAAACGGAAACCATTACGTGTATTTTTTTTAGAAAACAAATGTAGTTTCTTATATTTGCTATATTGCTCTTCAATTTTTTTGAATATTCAAAAAAACAATACTTCGACTAATATTTACGCATATTTTAAACATATTGTTTCGATCAAACAAAAATTCTACAGGAATTTCATTTTTGAGATGGTAGATATTATAGAATAATTTTTCAATTTTCCATTTCAGAAAAATCTATAGATTTCATAAAACAATACAATAAACAATTATAAAATACTATCACACACCAAATATTCAAATCGAAACCGAAAGTCCTACAAAAAAACGCATACGTACACAACAAAAACCAAACCGACCAAACACACAAAAAACACGTAAAAAAACCACAAAAAGACCAAACACGAAAACGACCAGACGCTCCAAAACATCCAAAACCCCAACCCGTATAATGTACATCAAAAAAAAAATTCACAATATTCAAAATGTGGGCAAAAAGCGCGCGCGTTGCCTTTCCGATGGTGTTGAGTTTGCGGCGGCGGCTGCACTGGCCAACCGCCTCCTCTTGGCCCCCTGCTTGTGCTTGGCGGAGGCTCTTCTCGCGGGGCGCTGCCCACCTGGTGGGGGCTCACCACCTCCGAGAAGGTCACCCCTTGGAGGTTGGTGGAGGAGTGTCCTCTGAGTCAGTCGATAGTGGTTGTTGCGTTTGTGGCATTGAGGGTGTTATTTTTTTCGGTTGGATGTTGAGTGGTTTTTGTTGTTGGTCAATGTTACTTTGGATGAAATAGTTTTTGGTTTTGTTAGTGTTTATTCGTGGAAATTGTTTTTTTGATGTGTTGTTTGTAGTATCGAGGTTGTTTGATGAATCAGTGTGACGTTATTTTAAAGTTTCGTGGAAATTTTTTAATTATTATGAATGTCAATCAAACGTATACTTATTTTCTATGAATTTTATGAATGAAAGTCATTAAGGAAATTATTATTGGATGATTTTTCGTTATATTTGTGTTTATAATTTTACCAAGACCATTTGGTATATTTATGTATTTTCTACCAGTTTTATCAATTAAATTTATTATGAACGTTATTATTAGATAATTTTTCAAAATATTTGTGTTTATTTAATATTTAATGTATATATTTATAATTTAATCAAACAAATACATAAATAAATATTTATGTATTTTCTACGAATTTTATCTACTAAATTTTTTATGACCATCGTCACGTGAAACATTTTTTTTATTGTGTGTGCTTACTTAATTTTTATATTTATAGAGAGTTTGTGTATATTTTATTTGAAGGATTGTATCATCTTTATTTATAATTTAGAACAATATAAAAGCTGTATACAAAATACAACAAGTCATAAGTCAGATAAAAAATAAAGCAGTAACGCATCGCCCATCAGTCGAAAGTTCTATTTATCATTGGACACCTGGACCGGATAACATCAATTGACGTTTTTCATAACACAAATTCATCACAAGTTTTATACTTACATTATAAGTATCACTAAATATAAAAAATATTTCTTTGATGGAAAATTTATGAAAGGATGTTTAAATCGGCTTACCCAACGAACATATATTTATTTTCAATCTGATAGTGAATTTGGCGGTATGAACGACTTGCTCTATATATCGTATTCGGTTCACTTTTTGTGATTTTGCACTCTTGCTTTCGTCAGAGTTAAATGAAAAAAATTAGATCAGTTCGACTGACGTCTGAGAAGCGATGCCTCTAATAGGTTTGCATCTAAAAGTGTATCGTGTTTTTTCGCGATTTTGCTATTGCACAACTGAAGAATATTAACATAAAATGTTTCATGTTATGATGGAAAAATTGAATTTGTGTTTATTCGATGGAGTCACATTAAATTAGTCGCGAACAAAAGAATTGGTGAAAACGAGAATTTGTATAAAAAAAATAATAAATAAGGAAATTTTGTCATTAAGTATCCAAATATGTTAAACAAATCTTGTTTAAAATGAATTTGAAAACCACGTTGATTTTAAATGTTAAATTTTGCAAGTCGCATAATCAAAAATTTTAAAATGAAATTCAGGTCTTCGGGTGAATAAATTTTTTTAATAAATAAATGTCAAATTAACAAGTAAAAAAAACATTAAAATACTTTAATACATATGAATATTTCAACTGACTCAATAATTTCAATCAATTTTTAATCCATAATTTATGCATTTTAAACAAAATTTGCGGATAAGGAATTCGACAAAAAAGGCGCGTCTAATGCGACAATCGATCATTCTATAAATGTAAACTCTCTTTAATTTTTTTGCTAGCAAAATTATAATTTTTTTCAATGAAATATATGTTTTAGCTAATTCTGAGATACACCCACATCCAGTTATTTATTTACACCACGTATATAGAAGTCGCCTATTTATTACCTACGTGCTCGCAGGAAAGCGCATAAAGAAAACCATACACATTTTCCACGGCTTTATAACACGTTAACACGCATCGCCGATAAATCATTCGACAATTGCCCGACTGAATCATCGGTGATATTTTTCCATAACTTTCCATACATCCTTGCCACACATACAACTATCGAGGGCACTGCCTAGGTCTAGGGGCAACGATTTCGCCCCGAATTGTCTACAAACCGCAATCGTACATAATTCAGAATCGTTATTTCGTATACACGTTTTTTTTTCCACCGATCCCGTATTCGGGCTCACGTTCTCCGATAATGATAGGTATCGAAGGCTAACTAACTACGTACACATGAGCCAGTAGCCAAGAAGCGGTGCTGGTTTTGCACAATCGGCTTTTCGTACGGCCACATGGGCAGCGTCAAATCAGAGTGAATTTCACTCGGATAAACGGCGATTTGTTTGAAATATGTCCATTCTAAAAATGGATGCATTCGCAGACTGCACGAGATACCCTCGCGGCTAAGCCATATATAAACGTTTCGAACTGTTTTTAATTGGCGTATGTTAAAAGTCGCTGCGAGCTTATTGCCGCTGAACAGACAACGCTCCGGATCGTATGCGCATTTCAAATTTGCAATCGACAATTCTCAAAGTGGTCATATGAGGTTCGATTTGAAATTATGGAAGTTCAGTAATGTATTTTAAAGCATAGGGACATATTTAGAAAATTTTCCATATGTTTATTTAAATCTAGCATTAGAATCTAATATTCACGTAACGTACATTTTAGACAAATAACATGTTACGTTATATAAAAAAATATTGAATATGTATTTTTTTAATATTTTCAGAATTTCTGATTCATTTATTCATAGAAAATATTTCAATATAATAAATAAAATATCAATATTGAGAAACATCAAGTTAGAACATTAAGCTTGTAGGACAAGTGCCTCGACATCGTGTCACATTGAAGCAGTTGCTTTTAGCCTTCACTGAAAAGATTTACTAGATTATTCATAACATGTAACATATTATATTTTCAAGCACTTGGATAATTTAGAAATCGCACGATCCCATCAACAGGAGTGACCAAAAAAATGTCGGCTTTCGAATCGTACGAAAGGTTATAACAACGATAACGCAATTAAATTCGACGAATCAAAATATTAAGGCCATTAACGACATTGTATCATTACAATGCGTGTGTGCAACTGACCGTTCGCGTGATCGTCATCGATCGATCATCCATTTATAGGTTAATATGCGAAATCGCAATTTCGACCAGGTCGAAATATCCAAACAAAAAGATCTAGTTATTGTATTTTTTTTCACATTTCAATTATGTTCTAGGAGACGACTAATGGTTATTCATTGACAATTATTGTTTTTTGTTGGGCCCGAGGCAATGCAAACGTATTAAAAAGTATAAAAACGCGCGAATGATTCGAATTTATTGATTAAACACCTGTAAAGCCGAACAACGGAAGTCGAACATTAATCAAATTGTATTTACCCACCGGTATACAGTATGGAGACCAAAAAAACGAATCTTTTTTGAAATCAGCTTCAACGGTGAAGCGTGGCCCAATTAGCATTATTCAAACGCGCTTGCGAATTGAAAACGTAGCGGTTTAATTTTTACAAGAAACAATAATACGATCTCGTTTCGTTTCGGACAATATTATATGATAGTCGAAATGACTCGTATGTTTACTATCGAATCGTATGTAACTCAATTAATCGTTATCTGATGTATAGTTTTGATCGCGTTGTGTATTTTTTGATCAATGTTTCTAATTAAGTTTTACTAACCGGTCGAAAAGTTTTCCACTTGTTGAAATAGCCCATTCAATAAATCAGACGCCTGTTTACGAGGGTATGATTGATACGATACCCGTATAATGATTGTTAAAATCTTTACTATTACATTACAAATACCTGGTTCGAAATCAAAACGCTGCTCATTTTTCTGCGGCTACATTTGCAACGCTGTTGTTAAATTAAAAATCAATTTTTGGATAGCATCAATACGTGTTTATTTAAACGCAAATGGATTTTTTATGCAAATGAGCGCACAGACTTTGTTGGTAACTAACCCAAATAAATAATTAGAAACAAAGCAATTTCTTGCGGCCGTAACTAGATGTTAACTATTTAGGTTCTTCGCCGTCTTTGCGCAACACTACAATTATCTGCGATAGACAGCATCCTAAAGCGAAACAATGTTTTACACCAAATTCAATAATACGCAACACGCTTTGGAAATGCATATTCGAAAGACGTCAAAGGTCGTCCGAAACATTATTATTTATTATATAATATACCTATGTACAGCGAATTCAAAAGAATTCCTAGTAACTCGTACGAAAGAGTTATGTTTCTATCTGAACCGCGAAGTACGCCTTTTATATTTCAAATGCCTTCCAATCATAACTCATATTGCTTTTTATTTAAAATTAGATTTGAAAAATATATATATTTGATTCGAATCATTATGCTTGTATGAGATAATAAATAACAATATTAAAAGATAGTTTGAAAAAAAAACAGTAGAAAAATATAGATAACGTTTTTCTTCATTCAAACAGGTAACGAATAGAAAATTCGTGAAGAAAAGTGTGATATTTTTTTCTTTATTCTTAAATTGGAAACTGGCACTATTGAAAGATTGCTACTTAATATTCAAATAGTCATTACTGAAATATTTGTTTGTATTCCAATTAACATGAAACACTTAAAAATATATCAATGTCTCGATCGCTCGAGATTAGTTGCAATCAAACACAAGTTCTCTACATTTATCGCTTTCGCCGATACATTTATTTTTTCCAATTTAAGCTTTTAAATAAGTTGTCTGTCCGAATTCTTGTGCATGGTTTATGTTCTAACTACGCCCTAAATTTTGTTTTATCGAATGTACATCTCATATCACCTTAAGAATCAAGCGTGAAAGTATTTACAATAAAATTTAATTGATCCGATCGATTCATACAAAATAAAGCCGTTCTCTTTGATTAAATCATTACATAAAAAAATTTGTGTAACAAAAACGCCTTATTGAGAATCATCTTCTTAGCACAACCACACGTCCGAATGTTTGTAAATACATAAGAGAGATTCGTATATCTCTAAATCGAACTTATGAAGTTGTCTTAACAGTATGTTGTAATGATAAGTTCATTATCATATTTTTTCATATTTCTGGGACCACACACACTTATTCAAGCATAAAAAATGAATATTTTATCTAAATAATTAGTCGTAACTGTAGCATAAACCGGATCGTAATGCTTTAAACAAATCGTAATAATAAAATCTTAAAACCAGTTATCATCATTTGTAAATAATTAATTTAATTCTAGAGTATGTAAAGAGATTCTATTGCTTCATGAACGTAAGTACGCAATTTATGTTTCGATCTCGTGCTCTCTGTCCACATCTCGTTCAAAAAAAGATCCGAAATAGTTACGTTAATTTCATAATAACATATGATGCGATAGTTAACCCGTATCAGATTTTGCAGAATGTATATTAATTAAAACTAGATTAAATTCAATTGTTCTGTTATTAAAAAGTTACCGATCAAACTAACGGTCGCATTCTTCGAAACGTCTTATTACGAAGCTTAATCGAAATTGAGAATCTCAAATATTTTGTTACGAGAGACGATTATCGACTTGCTTAAAAATAATATCATACATTTGAAAGTGTCCTTTATGTTTACAACATGACCGTAATATATTCATCGTATTAACTTTTACGACGCGAGATACAAGCGATTACGGAGACAAAATTTTCGATAATTATCCTTGATCTCGATACGCATAATAAACAATAAGTCATCGTAATTATACACGTAAAGAGAACTAATGACAAATAACAAGGGAAGGGGGTTAATTTTCGCAAAGAATTCGATAGGGGCGTGGTCGACAGTGGTAATTGTCGGTTATTGGAATAATTTTTTTACGACGCACACGTCAGTGCGAAAGCTCCGTTAAACGGTAAAAAGTTGACACGAAAGCGTGTACGATTTTCACGCAGACTTGTCCCCTGCTTACATTTTAAAACCTCTAATCTGATTGTCAATGAGTGATTTAAGGCTCGGAATCAATAAATAATGCCGCGATCGATCAGTACGCCGAGCGGAAAAAATACGCTATTAATTGTGCAATTTAATGCCTTTTTTTCATACGCGATAGAGACCTCACATTTCGACATCGAGTGGACAATTTACATATTTTTTTTAAATCATCACGCCTTCACAGCCATTTAGCACGATAACCGAATAATTAGATCACACATCTCATTTTCGGGAATCCCTATTTCAAGATCTGAAAAAATCGCTCGTTCCAAGCATGAAATTTCAAACGATTACCAAACACGACTGCGTCATTCGCGAATTATCCATGCATATTTTCACGTACATACTTATTTTTTTTGTTATTTATTTATTGTCGATTTAAGTACGTATCGGCACAGCTTCTTCAAGGAGATATTCCGTTTAATGTATTCAAATTATTCATAATTTATTCACGCGGTCCTCGGGCGATTTATGCACGCAAGGCGACCGGCGGCGATCATTAGACGTTTGTTTTTTGGATACGCAGATCGGTATCAATAATAAATATGTGGATTGACTTTTCGAAATTTCTAATTTCGACGACGACTTTTCAACAACCCCCACGCGCTCTCGGAGGCTCCGTTTTTGAAAACGCGGACTGATTGCCGGTATCGGCCGCCGGTAATCGAAGTCGATTTCTCATGTGGTCGTAATTCCTCATGTGCTTCTGGATGCTTATTATTAGATTAGACACGGCCACGGCTACCAAATTATCGCGGCGAATCGAAATTTCAAAACTATCATTTTGATAGAAAAAAAAATGAGATCGTCTCGCTCACGAATTACACGCGGGGTGATTTATCTTAGTCTTTTGTTAATGAGACGGTGTAAAATTAAATTATTTTTTTGTAATCTGGAGTTGTGTACGTTTCTGTTTATAAAAATTGCATGATACTATACTGGATCGTTTAATCAAAATAATATTCGAAATAAATTTTATAAAATATAAAATTTCCGCTCGAATCTTCGTTGTATAATACATAATTGCTCATACAATATAATTGTAAATCATGATTTTAAAATCATTTTTTTTATGTACATACATATTTATATTTATAACTAAAATTAAAAAAAATCATATTTAACTGATTAATAAATACAAAGATTCAATGGTAACTAAAAAGCACCGTTATGTAACAGAAGCTTTCGGAAACGCTTCGACGCGTTCAATACAAATTCTTAGAATCATCATTATTGAATTTCAAAAAAATAAACAAACAAAAAACTCAACAGATTATAAAGATATTCTAGAACACATTCGTGTAACACAATATCGTGAAAGCAGCACTGGTTTCGAATTAAAATTCATACATTTACACTGACGCTGTCAAACGCGCTCAACGTCACTTGTGCACGAACAAAAACACTCGCCAATGCGAAGAAAAAGAAAAACACACACCGCAATGGCACATTCAATGATTTTCGGCATCATCGACTCATTGATGATCCTTTCAACTGTATCGGAGCAACGGCCTTCGCAATAAGCTTTTGACGAATTGCGAAATTCGATAATTGTGCGACCGTGAGCGTAACGACGCGACCATCATCGAATCAAACAAGAGATGATTCTCATTTTTTTTCACATCGACACTATTTTTTTTATCATCTCGAATTAAACGGCAAACACTCTCTCTTAATGGTTTCACGCATTCGTGTGATAAGGCAACTCGGTGAATTCCACAATTTAGTTTTTTGTACGTATTTGATAATATAATACATACTATAAAATGTTGTAGTTTAATTTCTTAATAAAAATATATGATTTTGGAATTTAAATAAATATTTTGAATAATAAACATATTGGTCTGTTACAATGTCCTATTTTTAAATATCGAATTAAAAAATTAGATATAAACGCACCAAGATTTTTCCGTAACAGCGTGAAACCCGAAACCTAAATTGAAAATTCGTGATTAAAATCATTAAATTTCTCAAATATTTCTTTTAAAATTTAATTTTGAATTCGAAATCGTTTTCGTTTAAATTTTTTAATGGTTTTTCTGATGAATCAGAATTTTCATCATTTTCGTATTTAAATACCAATTTTATAAATTAGACATTAATGCATTAACATTTTCTTACTAAAAAACATGAAACCTATGAACCCGAGTTATATTTCTCAAATCTAAATTTCTTAAAAAATAAATTAATTGTGATTGCATATTGTTTACCTGACAATTGACAATTTGAAGGAATACAAAATAATATTAAAATATCCAAACACTTTTCATTTTTACTACTTTATTTCAATGCCCTTTCCAGTAGTATCAGAATAGCTTAAATTTTAAAATATATACTAAGCATATAGATTAAATATAATATAATATTATGACAATTTAGAATAAAACATCTAATTGAAATCCAAAACCAGCCGAACATCCTCCGCCAAAATTTTTTTCCAACATACCGTTTGAGTTAAACGAATCCCGATCTCGAACAAGCACCTTCATAAATACATAGTAAACGTTCTCGTATCGGATCGTGATTCTAAACGGAATCACGACCGTGCACATCTAATACCGCTTGACTAATCACGTTATAATGTAGATATTTCAAATTCGGTCCAATTAGTGTGAAATTGTACAGCGTCGGAGAACGCATGCACAAACGAGCCATCATCATCCATCTTTGGTGATCATCGCCGCAATTAGGGGCACACTCAACATTCGGTTCGTTTCTATTAATTTTTTTATGTATCATCGTAAACGGTGCGTTGAGATGATTGTTTAAGTGAATATTTAATTGCCAGCGATGATAGATTAGCACGAACGAGACGCGGTAGTTAAGAATCGAAATCAGTTTGATTATTCGTTGCGTCGTTCGTCTGAATACTATATATTATGTAAATCAATTTTTTTATAACGGATCAATTTGATAAAGTAGATCATTATTGATGTTTAAAGAATTATCATTTCATATTGCGAATATTTTTGAGTAAGTAATTTCGTACGGCCTTTGCGTTCAGGTGTTATAAAAATTCTATTCACTTACATACAATGCGATTTTATTATGATTATTAGAGGCGTATAATCGTTTGCGGCATTATTGATGTTGTGCGACTTTCAGTGCAACCGGTACACATCGTCGATCGTGAACGACCACACCCCCTTTCGGCGAAAAAAATGTACACACACACGAATTGATATTTCAAAAATGTAGCGCATACATCGGATTTAGACAAGCGATATTGGTTTTGTAAATATTTGCTCATTTCTTTGACAGCTACATCGACTACACACAATCAAACATAAAATTTTTATCTAATACTTAAAAAAATCATACGATTTTTATTTATATAAAAATTAACAGTACATTCTCTTCTATTTTCGATCCGTTACACAATTGAGATTTTGTGAAGTGAAGGCGTGGCAATGCGCACGCGACAAAATCACTTAACGGACGTATTATATAAAACGCGGCCAATTACCGACAAGCCATTATGGTAATATTCTATGAAGTGTGCGACGTTCAAATACGTTTTACGGCGGCGAAAAAAATAAATAAAAAAGGCGTCTTGTCGCGCGGCCACGTGGTGTAGCTTTCATATTAATTTGACTAATTACAGCCATTACACTGATCGATTAATATTCGGCGCAGATCCATTCTTTGATTAGCGACCGGACCGTGCTCCGATACGGCCCAAGCATTTGTCGATTGTCAAAACGTTGTGAAACTTTGCCGGTCGACGGAAAGCGGACCAGTCGTGTGCACAAGTGTGGCAGAAATCTGTTCCATCTTAGCTGGTGCATTCTGCTTTGAAACGTATATTCGATTCAACATGAAAATGGAATAAGACTAATAATTTTTCCAATTCATATACGATAAAATTCGATTTTAATCAAAAAGAATAGTACTACGAAACATCAATTGCACGACAAAATCTTTAGAAGTTCAAAATTTATTTTATTACTGTTCATAAACAGATAAGAAGCAATAAACTTTAAAAATATTAAAACCATTTTATAAATTTATAACTTATTCCACTTTTATAATGTACAAAATATCGATACTGGTTGAATTCTTGTGTGAGTTTTTGCGATCAAAGCATCGGTAATGCATCGATGGTATGTGCGAGAAATTCGTCTCAAGGTTCTGTATGAGATAATGAAAATCTGATGGTTTCGCTCAAATGAGATAACATTTTGAAATTGTGGTATATTTTAAATCGCTGACGTTCACCGCGATAATCGTCATTGATAATCACTGAAAAAAATTGCGAGATCACGATCTCGTTTTTAAACACCGAGAGGGTTACAAAACATAATTAACAACAAAACATATCTTATGCGATCAATTAATTGTGAATCGTCGGTTCTTTATCCAGTTGATAAGTTGGCATGTGTATGATCGTAAGCTTTTATAATTTTTTTCGATATTTTTGCAAACTTTACAACACTTTCTATATCCGGTAAAAGTTCGAATTATACACGTACACATATAATATAATGTGAGGCAGTTTTTTAAATGTTTTTATGTAAATGTTAAAAATTAAATTTGAATGCATTACAAAATCATTTTATGTATGTATGTATTTGGCTTTCTGTCATTATATTATATAAAAAAGCAGAAGTGGTTTTCATGTGTTGAAAAATTCTCGAAACTCGATGGATCAAATTGATCATATCAATAAAATATATTAAACAAATATATAATTAAAACTTTTGATTGTATCAAATAACCGTTTATTTTTATCGTAAAATATAAATAGAATGATGCATTAATTGATATGTTTCATAATTTACAGTTTCGGAGAATATACTACCGAAAAATATCAACCTATCTATGCAGTATACCTACATCAAGATGAGAAAATGTGATAAGTAACCGGTGGCTAGCTAAAAATGATAATGAAGACACAAAATTACACAATAAAAAATACGCGTATCTAATCGAGGAAGGAGCAAAGCTGAGATTGATTTATGCAAATGGATCAATTATGCAATATCTCGTACCCACAACGTATCGATCATTTTCATCGATAAGAGGAGAAAATCGTAATTTTTTGCATACTTAAGCCATTGCATCGACATGCAAAATTATAGTTCACAATCAAACTGTTAATTCGATATACTTTCGAATATTTTGATAAGAGAATACGTTCGCCAAAGTCGTTGCTTTCACGCCAGCTTGGCTCCATAAAATTGATTTATTTTTCATCCCTGACAAGGGTGTTGACGTTTAGATGCATTTTCTCATGTCCGATATGATTTTCGCTCGTGACTTGGTTCTGCTGGTGCTAATTTATTCTCGTACAGGTGTTTGGGTCCGCCTACCAGCTCAATGTCGTATGACTCCATTGGCCCAGATTCGACTCCCAGCAGGCATCGAATGCGTAACGGAGGCTATTCTAAATATGATAAAGATATGGTCGGACATTTTAAAAATTTTATTTCAGTTCATTCGTTAAGAGAAACGTTCGATAAAATGACGATTTTACGGTCGGGCTGCGTATCCGGTTGACTTTCTTCGAAATGCAATCTGATGCAAATCAAATTGTTTTTAGTTGCTTGAATTGGATGAAATAATCAATATATGTAATATATTTTAAAATTAAATTAAAAATATTCGTAATATGTATTTTCCAGATCATATCGTTAATATTTGTCAATATTGATATGGAGCGTTCATAATCACGAAGTAAATAAACGAACTCCATTGACGTTAGTCCGACAAGATAATCCGACAGCAAAAGCTTTATTCAATTATTCAAACTAATGCTGTAATAAAAAAAATCGAATCGAATTACGCTCAAAAACATTCAAAATAATAAATTTATTGACAGATATAAAATGACAAATTAATTAAGCTACAAAGATAAAAATGCAATATGTTTCGAATTTTATTCGGTTACTTAATCCTGAAAATTGTTCAACGATTACTTCTTTTCCGGTCTCAAATTTTATATAAACGTTTTAAATAAATTTCTTTTGAAAATCTTTTAATAAAATATACAGAATTTAACCTTTAAACTTTAGAAAGTCATGAAAAGATTTTCAACTGTCAAGTATTATCGAATGTACAAGTTTTCACCGATCACAAAAATTAAGCAATAAATGCATAATCAGTATTTAAATTTTTGTGTCGTTGATCTGAAATAATTTAATAAGAAATACTTTTAAATATTGAAAGTCGTCAAGAATTACCTTAATACGTAATCGATGCTTCAAAGAAAAATTATAATATACAAACTTCCAACGATACACAAAAACATTTTCACACTGCAACGGACACGGTAAAGACATACCGAGTTGGTATTACCAACCATCGAACTCTCCAAAACAGAAAAACCAAACCCAGCGCATTCAGACGCAAATTCATCCAAACCAACCCACCTGAACATCCACCATCCACCGCCTCGGACCATCCAAAGGAGGTTTCGCTCGTTGGCGGCGGATGTTGTTACAGCCAGATACTATCTGGAGTGGCCACGGACGTGTTGAGCCGGACACCTGCCGTGTCCAAATCACTACCGAGCATCCGCCGTACGAAATTATGTCAATACTATCATCGCTGGGGTTTTTTTGCCGTTTCCGTCGGGCTTTGCGCGGGCTGCGTGCTGGGTCATTGTTGGGCGCCAAATCCGGGCTCGATAATTGAAGGTGTTTGTGGGGGATTGGGGGGTTTGGATGTGTGTGTGGGTGGGATTTGGAGATTCGATGAAGTTTTGATGTGAAGATGATTTGATGATTGTTGGAGAATTTTTTTTTGTAGGCTTGATTTTCAATGATGATTTTGTTCAATTATTTTGTCGAGGTAGTGAAAATTGTTTTTGAATATAACTATTACCATATGATGTTTTGAATATGAGCATTTTTTAACAATTGCCATTATTATAGTTATCAGTATATTTTGAATATGTAGGGTAACGACAGAAGTGGTGGACCATGTTCCTATATTTGACCATCTCTCAGAAAAATGTATAAATTAAGGTTATTAAAGATGATAATCTTTCGAAAAGGGTGCAATAGATAAGCTATTTATATCTATCTATCTATCTATCTACCTATCTATCTATCTATCTATCTATCTATCTATCTATCTATCTATCTATCTATCTATCTATCTATCTATCTATATCTATCTATCTATCTATCTATCTATCTATCTATTATCTATCTATCTATCTATCTATCTGTCTATCTATCTATCTATCTATCTATCTATCTATCTATCTATCTATCTATCTATCTATCTATCTATCTATCTCTATCTGTCTGTCTGTCTGTCTGTTTCTATCCATCTGTCTGTCTGTCTGTCTGTCTGTCTGTCTGTCTGTCTGTCTGTCTGTCTGTCTGTCTGTCTGTCTGTCTGTCTGTCTGTCTGTCTGTCTGTCTGTCTGTCTGTCTGTCTGTCTGTCTATCTGTCTGTCTATCTATCTGTCTGTCTATCTATCTGTCTGTCTATCTATCTATCTATCTATCTATCTATCTATCTATCTATCTATCTATCTATCTATCTATCTATCTATCTATCTATCTATCTATCTATCGCACCTTTTCCCCAAGATTATCATCTTTAAAAAACTCAATTTTTACATTTTTTTGAGAAATGGTCAACTACAGGTGCATTGACTACTACTGGTGTCGTTACCTTATATTAAATTTTTAATTCAAAAGTTCCGAACGTATCTTATTATTATATAAGTAAACGACAAAACTAATAAACCACAAAAAATAACGATGGATTAATTTCCTGATTCACGAGAGTGCCATTCAATATTTTTAATTTAAATTCAAAAATATTGTTCTTATATGCAAACATTAAATAAGCCTTCGAGACACTATTATCCATACGAAACCTCAACAATATCGGAAGTTGATTCATTGAGTAGTATTGTCAAATTAGAAAAGTTTTCAATCCTATCAATCAATAACTTTGATTTATACGTCCGTTTTGTGTACTTATGCAAATAGCGATGAAAATCGCATTTATCCAAGCGTAAGTAAAGCGATAATCATCGGACGTAATATCTAGTTTTGACCATCGATGTATCGAGCATTTTTTCATCGACAATATTCATCAATCAATTTATTGATATTGATTTATAACTGTCATATAAACCTGTCAATTAGTGCGTGGATAATGCGTGCCGAAATGCAAACTCCACAATTCGAAAGCGGACGCGAATTCGCACATAAAAGGATAAAAAAGCGCTTAAACTATAGAAGAGGAAACCCATCTTCCTGTCCATCGAACAAAGAACCGAGCAGGTTTAGTTCATCACCGAAAAATCAAATCAAATCAAAATCTGTCTACACAAAAAATCGAATTCAAAAGAAGATCAGGGCACAGAAACTGAAAATAGACCGATTCCATCTTTTAGATCTAGATCGAAGCAACAACAACAATAATGATGGAGTGGTAAAAAAGAGGCTACCGGTTCGGGTATAAGCCAGCGGCTGCGATGAAAGCCTACCCGACGTCTTCCATATATGGGCCGATCAGATATGTGTTTGTTTAGCTCTGGAAGACCGTCGACCCTTCTTCTGGTTCTTCAAGTTTTTAATTTCATTAGGCGTCCTCGTTCAGTTGGCCAGGGGCGACGATCGATCATGCTTTGGAGATCGTCTCGTTAACAAAACGACGTTAAACGGATCAAAAAAGAAGGTTCGATGCTTTGGTGAGTGTCGCATGTCGAATTAATGGCTTCATTTTGATCTTGGTTGTTGCTTTTTCGTTATAAACTGGAACGTTTTGTTAACAGCGATTGGAAGTATGTATATGTCGCACCAATTAATATAATTGGCGTCACACGTTGAAAAAAAAAACAGCGATTGGAAGTATGTATATGTCGTCTCATAAATTTCTGAAAAGTGTTCATTTTATAGAATTTCTTTTGAATATTTAGTATATTATTATGTAAAATTCTATTTATTGCTTTAAATGAAAGATGAAACACGTCTCAAATTGCAATCCAGCACTAAACATATTTAAAATATTATATTATAGAACCATTATAACTGAAGATAAAGTTTAAACAACGTGCCCGATAGTAGAAACACATGCGGCGAGATATTTCAACACACTTTAGTAAATTTATAAAAATCAATTTTTTTTATTTTGTTATCGACATCACGGATCGTGTACATATTATGTAATTAATATCGACAAAAGGCAAAAATCAAATTTAATTAAGAATGTATACGATTCAAATTAGATTAGCTTTCACTCGACGGCATTATTTTTTTGTATTATGTAACGTCGACCGGCAAAAAACTGAAGGCGATAATCAAAACTCGTGCATTATTTTTTTTTTGTACAAAAACATATTAATAACTCGAATCCGAGTCTCATTCGTGCATACATTACAGGCGAGAAAAAACGATATGATTTCGTTCGATTCCGATCTACCGCTCGTATCTATAATATTATATCATAAGCCGAACGAGAGTTAAAAAAAAACATTCATATGAATGGTACAATCCGAAACGGTTCCCATTTATCGCCAACAGATCGATCGCATCGTTAGATCTGCAAACAAAAAACACTAAGACTGATGAACGCTTATTGACATTTCATGTCAATTAGCATCTTGTATGCATTCGATGCATTCAAATTCGATTAATACAAACTGTCTTGTAAACGAACCGACTTACAACACGAATGGGCCTGAAGCGCATACACGAAAATATCCATCTTGCCGACCCGTGCGGAATTTTATACTTCATAATAATGCGATATTCTTTTGGAACGGACTCGAAAGAATTTTCATAGATAAAAAATGGATCGGCGCACATAATGTTTTAATTTCGTAAATGTAGCATATCTATAAATTACCGAAATTTTGAAAGCTAATAGATCTTGTGTGATTTACGCTAGAGCCTGGAGGGCCATTATCGATACATAGTGCACCACACTGAAAATTCGAAGAGTAAATTATGATATGTAGCGAAAAATGCGTTATTTTTCCTGGCAACAGATGCCACCAGCGACTGGTGGCAATTTATCGATAAATTCGTTCATTTTTACCTGCTAGTCTATAATGTAATAGAAATGATTTATAACGCGCGTAATCGCACCCGATACTAAAAAAAAATACTTTCGAATTGTTATGCGCCTCAAAACGAAATGGCGAGGCTGCTATCTAAGAAACAAACAAAATCGTTAGCGGGTTGTATTAAAATCGAATTAGGCTCAATTAAAAACCATTACGTTTCGATAACGCTCTGCCGAAAGCTTCGGCTCCATTGTGAGACGACAGTTGCGAAACAATGGCGTGCAATAATTATCGTCCAAACTGCTCAATTACGAACAATGCCGTGTAATAGAATCGATCATCGAAAGTACTCGTTCGCATGGATAAAAAATACAATTAAAAATTCGACATGGGAAAAGTTGCATTTAAAATGTCACGAATTAATCGTTTATTTTTTCTAGCATAAAATATTTATCATTTTAAATCCAAAGACACGTAAATGTTAAATGGTAATATAAGCGATATTAAATCATACGTCAGGTGTAAAAATCGTGTGGGTGACCGTGCCAGAAATCGTAATAATCGATTGTCTATGACAATGGCGGAACGGCGGGAGGGCGTCTGATTGCCCTGCGGGATCTGCAAGTCCGAAGAATAAATCACTACTTTATATGCTTTATATTCATATGTAATTCACGTGTAGTTAATCTTTGAGAGATTATAAATATTATCTCGTATTGGTTAGGCCCGGCTTCGCACGGATTCGAATAGGTCAAATATCAAAGTTATCATTTGCATAATATCATATGATGCATTTATAGTGCACGTTGGTAAATCGTTATTACTGTCATTTTTTTATATAGAAGATTTAAAATTATTATAGCACTGGTAAGGAATAAATAATATTAAAAGTTTGAAACGCTTAATTTTGATGATGGGTATAATAAAAAGCTTGAAAAAGAGCTGTGCGTCCGACAAGGATAAATCTTAAACTTTAAAAAATGTAATATTTTTTATTTATAGCCCACAATATGAAAGAAAACAGTAATAAATGCGTCAAAATACTAAATATATAACATGAATTTTCCCCATTCGTGTCTGTGTCAATCGATTATCACGGTAATATTTCAAATAGATCACAATCGAGTCCAGCTTCAAGCGTGCACAATTAAAAGCACGAGCTTTTCGAATATTCGATGAAGTAATATAATAAAATTATTGATGCCAAACGCGCAATAATTTATACAAGTATCATATCCGAATCATACTTAATTTAATTCCGTTTCGCCGAATTGAGCGACAAATTTCGTGTGGGAAAATGCGATATCATCCCGCAATCAAACTATCAATTTGCTTTGAGGCCTCATGAATATTCAATGCGTTTAATTTTCATTGCGCTGCACACCACCTGTTACGATTCCTTTATGAATTAGTGATTATCATTACACTTTTTACTGTGTCGCTTGATTGGCACTATTCAGTCGAACGATAGGGATAGATAGAACGATATGTTTTGCAGAGCTGCATAACATTTTTGAAAAGCGAAAATTTTGTATAAAATTGTAATTAGAAAAAATTCAATGTGCTTCGATTATTTTATTATTTTGTTATAAAATATTTGATCAATTATTTGTGAAGATAGTTTTTGTTGCTTTTTAAATAGTTGTTGTTTGACGAGTTTGCAATCGCTGAACAGAAGAGACACGAAACCATTCATTGTGTATTTTTTTCGGGTATAATTTCAATTTAGTTCAAATCGGGCACACCAATACTATACATTGTTCAACTGCTGATTTCAATTAATTAAAACAATATCGTCAATAATAACATTTTATTCACTTATGTCGTCGTGTGTGGGCTAAAACATTGGGGGGAGTTCGTAGAACAAGCTCTTGTTTCAATTCGTATAATACAAACGTAAATCAAAACTTTTAACGAATTCGATCACATATCAAGGCAATTAAGCATGTCTTACAACCGCAAATTGATTTCTGATGATATTCAAAATCGAAAACTAGTAAAAGCCAGAGCACCAAGGAAAAAAACGTTGTGCGAGAGACTCGATGGCCGGGGAAAGAGATTTTTTATTTTGTTTCTGGATACCAGTTCTATACATGGACTAAATCATTTCACAAAAGTCGAAAGACATCCCATCGAAATGTAATCACGTATGGAAATACTTCAAAGCTGGCAATTTATTATTCTAATCTGATTCGATTGATTTCAGCGTTATTTGGATCGGCATGGTTGGCTTGGCTCTTTGGGGCGCGATTTATTTGAGTTCCTCGACATGGAAAAGATACCAAGATTCTCCAACTGTCGTTTCGATGGACAGGGATATGTTTTCTTGGAATACAACTTTCCCTTGTGTCACCGTCTGTCCTCATACCAAAGTCGATGAGAGAAAATTGTCCAATTACATAATGTAAGTGTTGAAAATTTTTTTGTCCACAATTTGAACAATTTGTTTTATGAATTTTTCGCAACGAAGGAAGTCGAAACCTGAAGATGAAATAGCTCTTGAAGTTTTCGTTCGAAATTTGGCAAAGGCGAGTTATATTAATTTCAACTCGATTCCTGATTATCCAGAGTTGGAAAGTAAACACTACATGTCACTTTTGGTAAATCTTTCTATGAATTTCAATCCAGGTGAAAAATCGAATAATTAATTTTTAATTAACGCGTATCTGAAGAGATTTATATATTTTTATTTTTTTAGCACTTACAATAGGGGCTTCGGGAGGGGCTTTATTTTTGGAACCGACAATTACAGAGCTCGGTTTGTGTTACGCTGTCAATTCTAAAATCGCAGTATATAATTCTCCACAGTAATTATACATCATCTAGAATTAAACTCATATAATAAAACATATGATAAATAATTGATAGTAAAATTTTCAGATATAGAGCAGATAATAGATGGGATATAGTTGAAGGAAATGCCACTTTTTATGTTCATCCATTAGACGGCGAAATATTTGCACAAATAATCAATCTATCAACAGGATACGATGTAACATGATTTATTAAAGTTTTGTTAAATATTTTTTATATTATTCTTGCAAAAAATATTTTATTTAAAGGTATTCCTACATGGACCTTTAGAAACGCCAGATATAGCTACTCAACGTCAAGTATCTGAAAATGAACTTTATATGAAACTTTATGTCACTGCACTTAGTATTTACACATCACCAGAAGCAGCCAAGTAAAATTTCATCTGCCATAATGTTAAGAATCTGAATCTAAATAGTTTCAAATTTAATTCTGTTTTATAGGCTAAGTGTGCAGCAAAGGAAATGTCGTTTCATTCACGAATCTAATTTAATACATAATCCCGTTTATAGTTACAATTTGTGTAGAATTGATTGTCGAATTGCACTATGTGTAAAATTGTGTGGTTGTGTGCCTCACTTTTATAGAACAAAAGGTTAATTTTATATATTTGGAAATAATCGAATTCGTTTTCAATAAATTCACAAAATTTTGTAGGCAAGGAAAAAGTATGTGATGTTCCTGGTTTACATTGCTTATCGGATCATAAAGGTAAATTATTTTTGATTTCAATATTTTTTATGACTATGATGACTCTCCTATATTATAAAAATTATGTTTTTAAATAATAGAAATTCTACTTAGTTTATATGATGAAGTAAAAAAGAAAAAAGTATGTGAATGCTTACCAAATTGCAACGACGTGAATTACGTTATACAGTCTATGGTAAGAGAAAATTTTCACATATTTTAAATTAAATTTAAAATAAATGATTTAATTCAAATATTAATTTTAGTCTTTACAACATTGGTTTTTGGGAACTAACCTACAATGGGGAATAGTAACATATCCGAAATTACGATTTCGAAGAGACATAATTTTCGGATTTACAGACGTATTAGGTACTTAAAAAATATTTATAAAATATGTTAACTTCAAAAATAGCGTTATTGAAAAATAATATTGTGATATTTTTTATAGTGTCTGTTGGTGGAATGGCTGGATTGTTTTTGGGCTGTAGTGTATTGAGTTTCATTGAAATTATATATTTTTATTCACTTCGGCTTTTCTGGTATCTCATGAATTATAATTCTGATCAGAAAAGCAAGAAAAATGAATTGCAATATTAGTAACAAAAATATATCTAATTTTATTAATGATTTTTAATTATTATTAGCTTTTGTAAAAAGGTTTTATTTGAAAATTCAACGCGAAATTTTTATACACCAAAAAAACTTTACTTATTGTTAGAAGCACAATCAATGGATCACTATAATAACGGAGGCCTCTGTGTGAAAATTTTAAAATAAATAAGTGAATTAACAAATTTATTGTTAGTATTTTATAAAAGATGTCTGGAAAATTGATAAAACAGATTCCATGAAAAGTTTATTTCAATAATACACAAATTTTAATTTCAGAATAAATGAAAAATGCTTAAACTGAAAATTTGATTAAAAATAAAATAAGTTCATATTAAATATATTATCATGTCATGATTATTAAGTTTTCCGAATGAAGTATTTGAACTACCATAATAATTTTTCGTGATGAAGTAGTACAAAAATAAATATAAATTTAAACTAACATTTCAGCAGCATAATAATTGGATTTATCAGTAATAATTGCACAAAACATAAAATAGATAATTGCAAAATGCAAGAATATTTCTAATTTTTTCAAAAACAAATTCACCAAACAAAAAGCTAAATAATTACAATCGAACACCACAAACATTCACCCCAAACAAAAAAAAACACACAATTCCGATCCAACCCTCCGCAATACAAAAACCACAACACGACACTTTTGAAAAATCGCCTGAATCCGACAGGACACGAAGCTGCGACATTGTCGAGCGTAAAATTGGATTCCCCCTACCACCCCCACCGACACACACACACAACCGATAAATCCGCAAATTGCGGTCTGTCTCGTAATCGTCACGTGGCGGAGGCTCAGATGGTCGGCCTGCGCCCCCACCGCCCCCACGGCCCCCGTTAACTGACGCGGTTCAATTTAGCACCGGGGCTGTTTCTATAGATACGGCAAATTGGGTTATCTCTTTGAAGCACCGCTGAGCAACAGGTCGCTTTCCCGTTTCAGACATGGATGGGTGCCGGGGCTGAAGCTTTTGGGATCATCATCCATTTTCATGGGGGTGGGAAACTGTGGTGAGGTTTTAATGATGGTTGGTTTTTGTGCGTGTTTTGGTTTTGGGGGGTGATGAGCTTTTTAATGAATTTTGGATGTGTGAGAAAACGGTATGTGTATTCGGAAAATATTGGTGAGTTCTGATATTTCGAAAGTTTTGTGATTAAAATTTTTTAAAGGTGGATTGTTTTCGGAAGATATTGCTAGTTCTAATATTTCGAAAGTTTTGTAATTAGAAATTTTTAAAGGTGGATTTTTGGTTAAAATATTTTTGTATATAAAAATGTGGTGGCAGGTAACGTTCCTTTTCTAGCAAATATATCAAACGGTGTTCGATACTGTTTCTATAGACAGGTGTAATCAATACTGAAAGTTATAAAATTTATTCTGAAATTAATTATTCATCGTGTTGGTTGAAAGTTTTTTTTTGATTTCTCATTTTGTATTCAATGCTTATCTTGATTTTTTCATGTGATATACTTTTATATTGAAAGTGCCGATAGCCAACTAAATTAGGTGAAAATCTACAGCAGTTATTTTAAAAATTGGTATATCTAATATTATGAATTGTGTTGATATATTAATTGAATTCAAATTATAATTTGATAGAGGAACTATTTATTAAATTAATCGCGTAAGAAATAATATTCAAAATTTCATAGATCATTTAATATTTGATCAAAAATATTGAATCTATATGACATCTGATCTAGAACAAGGTTTTTCCAATATTTTAAAAATTATCGATTATCAATACTTTCAAAAATTTGAGAATATTTTGTAATGATAAAAGAAAAAAAGTTTGAATACTAAAAACTTCCTGATACCAAACAATTTCAAATAAACAATACTAAATATGTGATCGAAGCTATTTACTGGCTATACATACCACTTGTCGCTTAACTTTAATGACCGACCAACAAATATCACCCATTAACTATTCAACATAACACAATAATCAATGATTTCTTGAAAAATAAAATCAATCTAAGCCACCAAGAGCAAAATTTCTCAAAAAAAAAATCGAAAGAGTTATTCCACGTTCCTGAAAGTTGAGTACCCCTGGAGTGTCCTTGCGGGATTTATTCAGCAGCCGGCGTGCGTGAATCTCATTCGACACGGGATACGAGCGGGAAAAGCGCTTTGTTTCGCGACACCCGTTGCGATCCTGATTAAAAGCCTCCAGGAAGTCCCGGTTGATGAGTCTCGTCTCCACGAGGACATGAACGTGTCTTACGGGATTTCATTGACATGGAACACCATAAGGGACAGCAAATATGCCGTCGTGGTCATCATCTATTTGGCGTTCTTCCTTGACAATATGCTGCTCACTGTAGTCGGTAAGTTGATTTATTTTCGATCATTTTCAGATTTTTTTGCTGAAATTTTTTTCTTTCGTTTTCAGTCCCGATTATTCCGAACGTGTTGCATGCCACTTCTCTCAAACTTATACCGAAATCGGCTTTTCACGACAACATAAATAATCTGCTGGCGGACATGACCGAAGCAACCACCCAATATCAAATCAAGAACATATCAAGCAAATACGATCTCGGAAGTTTAAATATACAATCGATGAATAAAAAAATGATCGATGATGATAACGAGGAAATAGAAAGTGAAAACGGTCCTGTCGGTGTACTTTTATCTTCGAAAGCCTTAGTGCAATTATTTTTGAATCCACTTGTTGGAATATGGACCACGCGGGTCGGTTATAAAGTGCCCATATTCTTCGGCACTGTTAATCTGTTGATCGCATCTTTGCGTAAGTAACTTTGATTTGATCATTAACGATTTTTTAAATTAATTTATATGTCTTTTTCAGTTTTCGCTTATGGAGAATCGTATTTGGCGATGCTTGTGGCTCGATCCGTTCAAGGGGTTTGTTCTTCGTGCATAGGAGTTTCTGGTATGTGTTTGGCTGCTGAAACTTTCAGGGATGAATCTGCAAGGTCCAGAATGATGGGAATACTCTTGGGAGGTGGAGCTCTTGGTGTTCTTGTCGGTTATCCCTTCGGCGGACTGTTGTATGAGTTTGTTGGAAAAACAGCACCGTTTCTTATCATAGCTGCAATGGCTTTTTTAACATTAAGTACTTATACCGATGTTTCAATTTGCCCAATCTATATATAACTGATCATGAAATATACAAAACTTAATGTAAAAATATTTCAGTTTTACAGATGTCATTTTTGGACTTCACTCCTTCGTACGATGTAAAATTATATTTTATTACTTAATATAAAAAAATATACAATGAATGAAATACAAATACGAATTTCAGTTAGTAGAACAAAAGTCGACAGTATGGTGGCCACTTCTAACAGATAGTGTTATTATGATTGCTACGGGGGCTATATTCATTTCGACATCGGCTATGGCTATATTAGAACCATGCCTGCCGATATGGCTTATGACTCATCTAAAACCAGAAGTCATATTTTTGAAAATGTATATTATAAATTTTTATAAAATTAAATTAATGGTGATTGTTTTTTTTTCAGAAATGGCAATTGGGAACCGTGTTCATTCCTGATAGTATGGGATATTTGATTGGTACAAATTTTTTCGGAATTGTAGCATGCCGAGTAGGGCAATGGAGGGTTTCAATCATAGCTTTGCTCATTGTTGGAATAGCTTGTTTTGTGGTACATTATATAATATTTATTGATATTAGTTTAATTGCACAATCAATAATATTTTTGCAAAATAAAATTTCAGATTCCTAATGTGACTTCACTCTCAGAATTATTACTACCACATTTTAGTCTTGGTCTTGGAATTGGTGCATTAGATGCTGCACTTGTGCCACAACTTGCTGCACTGGTGGATAAAAGGCATGCAGCCCGTTATGGGGCTGTTTTCTCTTTACAGCAAACAGCTGTTAGCCTCGCATATTCAATAGGTTCAATTTTTCTAGTGATTTTATATTAAGTTTGAAAAAAATAAAATATTTAAATAAATTTGGTATTTTAGCTCCATTGGCTGGAGGAGCATTAGCTAGAAGTTTAGGATTCGCTTGGACATTACGTGGTTTAGGATTGTTAAATGTACTCTACAGCCCACTTTTGGCATCTCTAGCTTGGAAACTTAATTCTGAAATCCAAGTAAAATCATAATAGTTTGTTTTGCAAAAAATATAAAATCCAATATTCAAAATGACTAATTTTTCACAGAGTTCCAGATTGATAGATTCACAAAGTAGCGATTGTGATAATCTTAATCAAGTGATAAGTTTGGCTACATATGGAACAACATTCGAATGAAATATTCGTTGGTTATCGCTATACCATATTATGTTGATATTGTAATTAAAAGAATTCGAAAAACATAAATAATATTCAGATCTTTGAATCATATTTTATTTCATCAAAAATACAATAGTCTAAAAGATAATGCAATGAATTGAATCAATAATAATGACCATTTCCGCAATTTAGTAACATACAAAAAGTTAATGAACACATTTTACTACCATTAGTGTGGTAAATAAAAATTACCCTGAGATGAAATTCAGAAAATTGATAATGATATGAAATACAATAGACTCAGGATTAAATTCTAATCGAGCCCACAAGTTGAAGTTCACATGATGTACTGTGGCAGTTAAAAATAACGACTAGTTTCACTAGTTGAATGAATAAAATTAACACAAATTAGTTATTTATATTTTTGTTTTGAAAAAATTGATCATTTGGTTGCTTAATTATTCCAAACATTAAAATAGATAAAGTCTGTAAATCATAATGATACACTGATAAAACAGTTTTATGTAAAGTTTAAAAATATCAGAAAACCTGATCAATCATTAATGGGTAGAATCAAATACATTATAATTCAATTTTAAATACATTTTCCTGTCAAATACCACTAGCACAACAATAAAAAAAAATTACTTCTGCATGTTCAATAAATATTATTGGTTTTCAAAACAAATTACTTTGTCATATATTTTTAAAGTTATATGTTAATTTATTATTTATACTCAAGTAACTCAAGTCACATAAGTATAATGAACAAATACAGATTATATTTGTAGATGCTTTTTAAAAATGTATTTACTGAATCTAATTTTTTATGACAACATCTTGCTTCATTGTGCTTTAGAAGTCAAACACTGATTTACACTAGTACATAATTATCATGCTATATGGATACTGGCAAAATTTTACTCCAATTAATTTAACTGACAATCAGATTTATTGTATTTATCTAAACTACATCGATTCTATGTACATGCACATAATAATCAGTAATTATTCACAAATAGCTTGTAACTCACATTCTGGACAATTATCAGGCTTGAAAACATGGCATTCCATCGAAGCAGGACAATAATGATCTATACAGGGATTTCTCAAATCAAAACAGGACCTATACGCTGAAAAATTTGCATGTCAAATACATATGTGTGAATCAATAATGATAATATTATGAAATAAATGAACTCACTGTCAATACAGACTCCTTCAAAACAACATCCTCCACAACACTGACCGTGATCACTGCACTGAAAAAAGTAAATATGTGATATCTCATGAATATAATACACTATTAAGAAAAAAAAAGAAGTTTTCTTACCCCTTTTCCGTAAGAGATACAGTCTTGGCAAATAGAATATTTTATAAATAATAAAATATTAAAACTAATAAAAATAATATTGAATTTCATTTCAAATATTTATAGAAACGAATGTTTGATCGTGAATATTAAGTGTTTACACAATAAAATTTCGTGCTGATTTTATTTTCAGTGTTCGTTTTGCATACGAGAAGTAGAAAATGATCAGAAAAGCAGGTAAACTCATGTGTTATCGGTACACAGTTGAATAAATAATCATTAAAATTTATTGTAAGTACTTGTATTGGCTACGTGAGAAGGTGCAGACTGTTTCAGAATGTAGGACATGCTGATTTCTCAATATTGTTTTAACTTTTTACAGTTCATAATAAAAAAATATGCAAAATAAAAAAAAAAACATTGCATGTATGACATAAATCACAATAAATAATAGTTTTATAAATATATAATGTCTTTTTTATTAGTTATTATATAACTATAAATTTCGTATTTCATTGTATATCGAATAAGTACAAAGATTCATAAAATATTTGGAATATTTATATGCTTTAGAAGAAACTCAAGATACTCTATTGTAAATATCTCACAAAATTACGAGCTATTCAACGATTGTATTTAGCAATTTCTTACATTGTTGAGTAAATGAAAATACTCGATAATTAATAAGTCAATATATACAAATAATTTTCATAATTTTCAATGAGCGATGAAATGAATACAATGTAATGTCTGAAATAAAATTTACAAGAGGAAGAAAAATCAAAAAACATTCATAAAAGTCAAGTAGTAAATCAATTTTCATAAATCATCTCAAATTTATATCAATTAGCTTATTTGCCCGACAAGTACTTTTGAGTCATCATGTTATAGCCAATATGCATAAAGTGACGCATGACTAATGCATCAAGGTTGTGAAGAAATCTATATTCATTAAATAATTATACGTTAATGAAAAATGTCTTTTCAATGATTACTATTCATTCGATTTTTAAATTTCATTGTGGATAATTATTTCAACAGGAAATTTTGTAAGCTTCTACAATAGCTCTGAAACTAGTAGCCAAAACTTGTATAACAGGATTTGGAAAATTTTCATCGTTAAAAAATATACTGGATTTATCGTTTTCTAAATCTTTCAATGCCGATTTTGATAAATTTTCAATTGTGTCAGTTACTGAGAGAATATTAGAATCCTGAAATATTTTAAAATTTATTTTAGTTTAGTAAAAAACAATATTTATTATTCAAAACAGAATTTACCTGACTGGCGCCACTCAATCCGTAATCTAAACACTCGAAAAAGCCATAAAATATACGTGAATTATAAGATCCATTTATAGTGTCGTTTGTGAATGTAGACATTGATTTAATTTTACTAAGAACTTGCTTTAATAACAATATCCAACTTTTAGTTAAATAAAATATATCTCCATAATCAGACGGTGTATATTTAAAATTTGTATCATCGTCGTCGATTACGATTACGTCGTCATTTTTTATTTCTTTTAAAGCGGCAGATTGATCCATAGATTTAGATTTGTTCGATTTTATATCTTTTCCATATAAACTCTCAAAACATAAAGATAAATTAAAAAAAAAAAGCCTGAGCAGATTCGATACTGTATAATCAGTTTGATGGCAAACCTGAAAATCATCATATATTTGATTATGAACATTTGACTATGAATTTTATAAATTCAAAGAGCTTTACATATATTAAGTCGTTCATTAGATTACAAAATGTATTTGTTTGAATTTTATCCGAAATTAAGGAGTCTTCTATATTTTCTGCAATTAATTTTATATGAGTACCTAAATAACCGCCAGAATTTTTATCATAGAGTTTATCGTGAGTATTAATTTGTTTTTCCGAAGATATCAACGCTTTACATACAAAAAGCACAATACTTCTTTCCATTGTTGAAACTTTTATATTTATATTTTAAAGTAAAAAACGAACTTAAAATATTGGTTTTGCTAAATCGACTGAAATTAAAAACGTTTTCAGCAATATTCAATTGATATAGTGTGCATTTTTAGTCATTAAAATTAAGTTATCTAAAATATTGTTTCTAAGAATACAATTTGTAGAAAACTTTAACTCAAAATTGTAATCGTTGATCTGAAATAATGTTTGTTCTTGTTTATTTTCAAGCTTTTTATTTATTAAAACGTTTTAATCGAAATTCGTAACGAAAAACTTCGTCGATCAGAACTTCTCCATTTCAACGTCAAACTGACATCGCTTGGCCAGAACGTTACAGATGAAAATTGAAAAAAAAATTGCACATTTGTAATTTACAACAAAACACAATTCAAAAATGAAAACTATATATTTTTATACGATAAAATAAAATCAAATTAATCGAATTAAAATTGCAATTAACAGCAATTAAAAAAAAAAATCAATATTTTGAAAATGTATACAAAATAAGATGTAAAAAAGCTTACGCGATTCGAAACTACACAAAACAAGCGCTTTCGCATTTCTAACAAGATAAGAACTCGATGAGTAAAAGCTTATCTTCACAAGTCACAATTCTCCAACTCCGCCGTATTGGTATCCCTTCTTACGAAATGTCACCCCGCAGCCAAAACCATAATCCTCACTACTCAAAAACCATCCTTAAACACAACCACAATAAAAAACACATTCCCCTACAATAATAGAACAAAACACAAATTTATTATTATACAAATATAAACTTTATATGTAATGTGAATAAAGACTAAAATAAAATGCATTTTGAAGCGAAAAAGATCACGATCGAGCATTGCGCCAGTACATCAGCGCTCAGTCGTACTTCGATCGTCGCGGCGACAAGTCCTCCGCTCGGCTCCCGAGGCACTGACGGCTCGCTGGCGTCCGAATGCTGCGGACGCTGGCGGCGACAGGAGGCGGGGCGTGCGCCACAAAGCGCCTGCCTGCGCCCCCAGAGGGGCGAACTCCTCACTCCAGCCACCAAAAGGTTCACACCGAAAATTAACCTCGCGAGAACGCCTCCTCTCTCTCCTCAACAGTCTTCTTCTCAGATTTCTAGTTTATGTAACGGCGTTTCCGCTTTCGCTAGGCGTTTTGGAATGGATAGTTTGGAATGGATGGTTTGGAATGGACCGTTTGGAATATGTGAACGTCGTGTGCGAGGGCCGCTCGTTTATCGGACGCTGGCGCAATGCTGGACGTTGGGAGGAAGTGGATTCCGTTCCGTGTGAGTTCCGTCGATGGTGAGCGGTTTTGGAAATGTCGGGTTTCGGTGTTTGGAGAGGGGGGTGGTCGAAAATAAGGGAGGGGATTTGTGTTTTTGTTTTTTGTGGTGGTTAGGTTAGGTTTTTTTTTGAAGGGGTTAGGTTAAGTGTAGTGTTAATCTTTGTTTTTGTGCTAATTCCTTGTATTGTAGTAAAAATGCAGATTCAATGATGATACAGATTTACTGGACTCATTGTCAGATTTCCTGCTCTTTATAAAAAAAATAGGATTAAGTTAGGTTAGGTTTTTTTTGAAGGTTGGAGGTTAGGGTAAGTGTAGTGTGAATCTTTGTTTTTGTACTAATTCCTTGTATTGTAGTGAAAATGCAGATTGCAGACAATATAGATTTCCTATACTCACTGTCAGATTTTCTGCTCTTTATAAAAAAAAAGTAAAGGGTTAGGTTAGGTTTTTTTGAAGGTTAATAGTTAGGTAAACTATTTCAACAAGAGAATCTATTTTTTTTTACAGAATCCTTGTATTATAGTATAAATACAGATTCGATGATAATACAAATTTCCTGTACTCATTGTTAGATTTCCTGCTTTTTATTTAAAAAAATTGGGCTAGATTAGGATTCAGATTCACTGATTATACAGATTCAAATAAATAATACAGATTCCCTATACTGAGATTTCCTATTCTTTATAAAAAAAAATATTAAGTTGTTAATAATCTTAAGTTGTACAGATTTACTTATAATGTAGATTCGAATAATAAATACTCAAATACATATTCTCTGTAACACAAAAAAATAATGAAAATAAAACAACCTCTACGTTCATCAATTATCGTTTTTTACGTTCGGGGAAATCCCATTTACGATTTTATAATATCGTCGTCTCTCAATGAGGTTTTCGTGGAAGTTCGCGCATTTTTCGATGAGAAAATTTTGCTAAAAGCTTTCCTTTGGCGATCTCGGTAATCGGTCATCTGCTGACCGCGCCTTTGTCGCTTAACCGTCCGCATCAAATGTGATAGGATCTTTTTTTTTGTTCGAGTTTATGACTTTTTTTGTTGTAGGATTTGTCGGATTATTTGTGTTCGAATTTATGGTATTTACAATGCAGCGATAAAAAAAATAGATAATTTCGTACACAAACTGTTGATATTTCGTATATTGACAGTCGAAATTGTTTGCAATGTCGATATCGCATCCAATCGAAAATGCGTTTTTTTTATCGGCAATTCAACCACAGACTCGAATTGATTTCGTCAGTTTTACGATGCTCATTATGAATGAATTTTATTTAACGCGCGAAGAACTGTTATGATAGTACTTAATTATTTTCTACGATAATTGCACAATCTGCGTTTCCCGTTGACGCATTTTAACTAACGACGAATCAATTGTCAATTTCGACAATTGTTCAAATTTAAACACACGTCAATTCGAAGTCGTCGGCGCGGGTCAATATTTCTTTCTGAAAGCAAATTCGAAAACAGATTCTTAATTTGCATTTATGCTTCTTCAAACGATTTTATTGCTGCGATTCATTCGAATGGCCATACATAAAAACGCTTTGTAACACGGCGGATGTGTATGTTACGATAAAGCACTGATCTTTTTTTTTTTATTTTAAATTTAAATTCGGAAAAATATCGATTGTGAATACAATCGTTGAATACTTTTCATTTTTTTAAATCTACTGTATACTAGTTTTCGTTTGATTTCAATTTAAAATTATATATTTCCGGCATCCAAATATAATTTAATATCAGAAAGTTTTTATAGAATTGTCTGATTAGTGTTGTACTATATTTCGTATCGACCATGATAATGAACAATTTTGGTGTTCATATCCAAAATAAAAAATATATATACATATAGACGAATTAACTAATCGATCGTTGAAAAACAAATCACGAATTGCACCATAATAAAAATAAATTGTCCGCTTCTGAAAATTTCTATGTAAAATGAATAGTAAACAAAGTACTAAAATAGTATTCGAGATATTACAAAAGGAAAAAGGGGAGTTAGACTGATATATGACCTATTTTTAAATAATACAAGAAAGAGTCTCCAACTAACAATCAAAGATAAAACTAATTTCGTAATATGAAACGTATCGTATTTCGCCAGGGGTAGCCAATTGTTTCAGATGGTGGGTAATGGCGGTGGGTGGGATGGTGGAAGTTTTTCGAAAAAAAAAAAATTTAGCCATAAATTCTGTAATCAAATGGAATATTATACTTCAAATACCATTTTTCTTTTCTTTGCGATTTAAAATTTAACTCATTCAAATAATTCAGAATACTGATCGAAAAACAAAAATTGTTTTGCCAAGAAGTCTGTTTCGGTTCAGGAAAATCATTTATTTTCTGTCCCATGTCCAATAATATGACGATATCCTCTTTTAATTCTCATACTCCACTAACTCGTTTTTAAATTATTTATCAACTTTTTTTCATTGATTCGTACGATTTGAAATTTTTACTTTGATTCAATATTTTTTTCATTGTACATATCGCTGCGGGCCGGATTTGGCCCGCGGGCCGCCTTTTGCCCACACCTGGTATTTCACCATTGAAATTCTAAAACAGTCTAATACCATCTTTAAAAAAAATCTCTTTTGTAAACGTACCAATTAGTTCCGGACTTTTATGAACCGTGTATTCGTTGCAGCTATAAATCTCGGCACAAGCCTGAAAAATCGCCAATTAGACCCGACTCGCGAATATCAATATTCGCCCGCTAAAACGATTAGTCTCGTTCGACGCTCAAACGCTGAAACGATTAGTCTCGTTCAGTGCGGCCAGATTTCCAAAATCACAGATCGGGACATTCAGTATTTCGAATGATCAAAATAAAGGTAGGGCTTCGAATCGTATTTTTTTTCTTTCCGGTTCAACAAAAAAAATATATTTAGGTTCGGTTCCGGTTTACGGTTTTCGGTTCAGCTCAGATTGATAAATTTGTCAACTAAAAAACTAGATCAAACATTTGTTAAAAATATAAATATTCTTTTAACCCTTCAAACAATTTTTTTTTTAGTTCTGCAGCTCTTTTTGTTGACAAACTAAATTCATTATAAATTTTTATAACTACATATTAACTCTATATCAAAAGTTAAAGTTGATAAAAGGTGGTACTCCAGGCTGTCTACGAAAATTAAGTGAGTCTCTTTAACTATATAACATAACATACTAGCGAGTAGTACCCGGCGTGCTCGGGATTTTGTGATAATAAATTGTGTACCGATTGTAATTATTGTCACAATCAATTGCGACATAATTATAATTTGTATGGCGATCGGTAGAAAAAACTGAAATGCGAAACAATATTAAAACACTGAAAGCTTATTTAGTTTTTCCGGGTTTCAAAGGACATTCTTGCCAAATTCGGTGAAAATTCGTCTATCGGTTTAGGAGTTTGTTGGATACATACATACATACAAAACACACATACATACATACATACACCGATTGAGTTTTATACATATAGATGTACATTTTTCACACATAAAATTGGTTACTTCTGGATTTTCAGAGGCAATACTTGACTCGGAATTTGTTTGTAGAACTCGGAACAATCCCGCTGAAATAGGGACGTCTGGCAACCCTATTTCGTTTCGGTATTTCAGTGCTGAAACGGCGCGATTGCCTATCGGCACCCGCGCGGTCGATTCTCGACGGCCGAGCACCGCTCGGGTGCCGTTCGCCCCCCAATTTGTCCCGTTTTTCGCCAAATCGGCGCCGTACGCTTATATCGCGGATACACTGTCGCATGAGACAATATTCTTAAAATACTGGCGCTCATTGCTCACCGATGTTTTATTTCTGTAGTGCACAGGACGGGCGCAAATCGTTCATGCGCTGGTTTCTTTCGTTTATGTTATGTTTTTCGATAGGGGCGTTTGAAGGTGATTTTGATGATGATTGTTGTAATTGTTTATGTATTGTGGGAGGGTTTAGCTGCTGTGTTTGATAGTGTGATTGTTATGAGTATGGTTGCCATGTGGTAAGCGAAATGAAAACATGTTTGTCGATTTTCGTGTGTGTGTTATAGTCAATATGTTTTTTTATAATGTTATAGTGTTGAAGTAATGAAGCATTTTTATCTTAAAAAAATATATGACAACTCTGCTGTTATGAGACGATTTCAATGTAAATGCCACTTTTTCGTTAAAGTATATCAATCCGTTGTATTGTGATTTTTTTCCAGCTTTTATTAACTTGACTTGTGTCGAAGTTTGTTTATCTGGAATCCCGAGTTATAACTAAATTGGTTAAACAAAGTTTTTCTCGAGATACGAAAAAATGTCGTGCAATAATATTTTTTATTTACTTGTCCTTATAGTTAAAACAATTTTCGTGTCTAGATCAGCGATAAAATAGTTTCTCATTCTTTGTCAGCAATAAAAAACATGTCAAGTGGACCTTTCAGCTCTTGTTATCAGCGATTTTTATGGTATCAGTATATTTTAGAAAAGATCATTTCTTAACTTAAATTAATAATTTGAAAAAACATTTTTCAATTAAAAATATTAAACGTTTAAAATTCTTATATTATTTTAAAACAAACATCATTCATATTGATAGAACATTTTCTAAAAAAAAAAAAAATTAGGCCAATTAAAATCTAGAATATTTGAGAAACGCTTCGGACGTCTCCTATTTTAATAATATGCGCTAAATGGAGTGTGGGTGATAGAGACACGAGCACCGAATCTCGTTCGTTCTAGACACGCACGTGTCGAACGATTCATATGCAAATATTCACATATTTTCCACAAAAATCAAAAAACACACTCCGACTTGCACAATCCGCGACTTTTCATCGTCTCCGCGAAAATCGCATGAAAAATTGCAGCCGTGATGCAACCGGCTCCAGCGGACGCTTCTTGCATTCGACATTTGCACCATTGCATATGCCGCCGATGGTGCAATCGCCGTTACCCCATCTGCTGCTGTTTCTGGATCGACAATGCGACATTGTCGATCTTCTAGACGCGTCGATTTGTTACGAGCGTCGGCTTTTGTCTGTAGTCGAGTGTTGAGTGTATGGATTGTGAGTCACGTGATGAATTTTGGATGCATCGAATGATGGGTTTTTCGATTGTTTTGTTAAGGTGAAGTGTGTTTCGAGATGAAGATTCTTCGCGTATTTATTTTCGAATTATATTTTTGGCAAGTTTCGGTCGTGGATTGTGTGAGAGGGTTTTCGTTGTGTTGGTGCGTTTATTTGAGTAATCTATTTTTTGTCCGTATTTGAATTCTTTCGTCGATATGAATTTTTTTTTTTTTATGATGATGAGTAAAATTAACACGTAAGTAGGATAAAATGTAGATAAGTTGATTTGAACACATTGCTCGCGAATATTGTAAGCACATGGGATTATTAAATAGCGCATGATTATGAAATTCGTTAAAATGCGGGTCTTTATCTAATTCGATACGGGTGATGTTTTCAATAAATTTTCATACGAATTGTTATTTTTACATTTTCATCAGATAAAATCGACTTGCACAATCTTCATGATAAAAATATTTCGCTACAACTCGAATATTCAATGATAAACCGATTTATTTTATTAAAAAATGGACCATTTTCTTCATTTCCCCACAGCTTTTAATTGCTTTCACGCAATGTTACATTTTGCATAATCAGCCATTAGTCAAACGCGGTTTTTGTTTCCAAACACATAAAACACGACAAGACACGTTTTTTTTTTAAATTTATTAATTTCAATTTTCAAACGATTTTCCTGAAACACGAATACGACAAAATGCATATAATCATCCAAAATTATCATGCGATAAGCACGTTTGTTTTCAGCGACGTGCTTTCGTCGAAAATTTCCTAAAACACTAATCACGTTCAGCGTTTTCGAGATCAGAGCTGATCCATCCGTCGGCCGAAGTGCTCGTGTCCATCATCGAACATCATCACACACACACATACACGGAGTCATTCCAAAAGTCTTTTGGAATTCTACCTGTGTGCCGTTTAATTGGCGAAGAATTTGCATTGTGCCGCGGAAATGGTTAGGAATTCCCGCGGAAAATATTCGCCGGTTTATTGTTGCGCCGATTTTCCCGTTATTTGCATTTGCATTTCGTCGTCTGCAATGTGAATTTTTTTTTAATTTTCGATCGAAATGTGAGATCTTTGTACGTTTTTGGAAATATAAGTGATAGTTCGTATGCGTTATCGTTAGTGTGAAATATTAATGGTCGCATTATACGGGACATGTTCGAACTTTAGTGTATTGGGTATTGATTTTTTTTTAATAATATTTTTAGAATATACGATAGTTTTTGATTTGTGTGTGTGATTTCTGAAAATCGCGGTTGCTTGCTCGCCGTGAGAATTATTCAAATCGTCGAGGCTGATTGTTTTAGAATTACATTAGAATTTTTTCGTCACGACGCTCTCGTGCGAATTTAATTATTTGATTTGATCTTCGGTTCAGCTTTTAAGTATTTTTTAATGATATTTGAGCCGTGCGAGATTCAAAATTTTCCAGTCGGTGGTGAATTCATTATAAAAAACGTGTTTGTTTCGATCAGAGTTTTCCGCATATCGAAATTCTGGTTCGATATACCATTATTGTTAATAATTCAATGTTAACATAGCAAAGCACTGTTATGTGATCGCTAGCCGAATTCACACAAACGCGACTGAATTCCAATTGGTTTTTTATTTACCGTTTACGACTTACATTAGAATCGTATGAAAAAACTTAAACCGTCTGAATACACAATCGGTCCCAAGATTTACTAAAAGATAATTTTATATGCTGAAAATGTTATGTGCATGGAACCGTACAAGAATGCTAAATGGACGTATGAAAGAGAAATTCACTGGTTTCCATCGTTCCCATCGCTCTCTTACAATTCTGTACATGTAATCATCATCATTACGAAGACAAAAACGATACATAAAAAAATATAATAGATACGGGACAAATTTCCGCGTCTTTCCGTGGGAAGCGTATTAGGCGCTAGTTTTTCAGCGGCCTCGAAAAATCAACGGGACTTTTTCAAGAGAAATCACAAGTGACGATAAGATTTATCGTTCAAATACGATAAAATAATTACTGTACGATTTCTTAAAATTTATTTTTTATTTAACTAAACGTAATCAAAGAAATCACTGATGACGTATTTGATGATCTATCTACAAATCGTGTTAAACAAATACATTGAATTGCTCTTTACTTCTTCAAATCTGTTCAGTTATGAACATGTTGATTTCAATCAAATTAATTTTATCTAAACTTTTCAATATGAAATTTAATCTGAAAAGATCACGAATCGTTGCAATTTTTTATCAGAATCACCTCGTCAATCACTTTAATGACATTGTCGACTCTTTTGAACATTCAGCATCGCACAAAACTAATAGACGACGTCCTTTTTTCGTCTTTTCAACTGGGTCGGGCCCGATTTTCGCCGATTCTGTTGATTTGTCGATTATCAGCCTGCGTCCTCATCATCATCGTCTTCTCGGTCACATGTCGCCGTGGTTCTTCGACATCGGGTTGATCGACCTTCGCTCGTCGGCGGTCATTTTTTCTCGTTTTTATTTACGGCCACGTTTCACTTTTTTCCTTACTTGTCGATAATGACGTCTGCGCACGTCCACCGTCCGGTATTTCAACCGATGATACATCGTGTGATAAAATAATAAAGTTGCCGCTCATGATAAATTTCGTGGCTGTTCGTAATCTGAAGGGATTACTCGTTTGATAGTGTGATCTTGTGGGCGATCTATAATTTAAGGTGTGGACTTCGAGGAAGTCTTTAATTAGGAATTCGTTTTATGGCGCATACTAAAAGTTCGTTGTATGCAAGTGCAATCGGAAACGAATTATGAAAAAAAAGTATAATTTACGAAATCATTGGTGTTGGTTATTATGTTTCGACGCATTTTCGCTCAATATGTGGCGCAATGTGATGTTTGGTTTCATACTTTGAACCAATGGGAAAAAATGTTACTTTGCATCCAGTAATTTGCATATTTATGTTAATACTTAGCCGATATGAAGCATGTGTAATAAAATCCGGTGGAAAATTCAAATTCAACAACGAAAAACTCGGTGTTTGTTAAAACGATCGTTGCGTCGTGTTAATCAGCTAAATTCTTCGGCTCGAATGATATCCAAACCTTGAGCGTATCACGTTAATAGTATTTTTTGCGAGGAAGCTACAAAAAATGCATAGAGGCAAGTACAAAGTATTACCTTCAGATCAGTCAATGACCATCGAGCTGATGGATAGACCGTGAGTAGCCATGACCCGCCTACGTAGTGAACATGCTGAATTATTTTAATTCATTTCATTGTGATTGTACCACTCGGCTATTCAACAAGAAAATACGAGTTCCTCAAACCTTCGCACTAAAATTCAAACCCAAAATCCCAATCATTCTACCATCACACAACTTTCTCCCGATCCGGTATATTTTCCCTATTATCGATTCAACAACAGTGTACATTTTTGTGGCTTCTTAGTAACATTTCGATAACTAATAATCTCATACAATCTTATCGACTCAAAAAAACCGTACTTTTGATAATATCGTGCACACTCGAAAATCTTCGTGTCGAAAAAGAATCACGCGAATGTTTGCCTTTCCGCGTTCTTCATAATCGAACAATACACCTCATTCACGGCACATTCCTATTTACGTATAGTACTTTTACACTTGCTGTAATGATGCAAGTGTCTCGTTGCGTACCTGTGGAGGCAACAACAGGCCATGGCGCCCATTGAAACCGAACACGTTGTCTCGTATCGTATTTAACACTTTGCGATGGACCTCCGCTGTTGTTTAATGGGAATGTTCTATCGATGCACCTGTTGGAGGTGTTTGAGGTATGCGAGGCGAAGTTGTATGTTTCGTAATTATTTTTGTGATTTTTTCGCTTCTTTGTTAATGAAAATTGTTTGTAGTTTGTTTGATTATGTTGGAATTAATCAAATGAAGCTTATTGATTAATATTTTAAATACCTCATTGATAAAGTTATCTTTTTATGGTTACTTAGTTTCATATATTATCATAAATATTAATTATAGTTGTTTATTGCTAAATTTATTACATTCTGATCCTGTATAACACGGTTTTATATAATGCGATTTTTATATAATACACAGTTAATGAATTGTGACCTATTTTTGTACGACACGTTTTTAGAAAAAATAAAACTATTAAAAGTGAATTAGGTAATGTTTTTCTTAGGTACATAAATTATTTATTGATGAATTTGGATTTTAATATGAATAAAAATGCATTATAAGTGCTCATATTGAGATTCTTAATAAATTTTATGTGTAATTCATGCATTATAAGTGCGTAAATTATTATTTTTTTTAATGAATTTTGCGCGTAGTTAGGATGTTATATTTATCAATTTTTAACCATATCTTCATGAGTTTCGGGTTTACATGTTATCCAGTAATACCTGTTATCATCCGAACTGTTGGCATGCGCAAATTTAGACGATATAAAGGGAAATGATTTGTAAAAACTGCCAAACATGCACACGTAAAAACTGCGCGCGAAATTCGTTAAGAAACCTAATTTACGGACTTGCATAAATTACTCGTGAAACACATTAAGGAATTTAATTTTAGCACCTAAAATGCATTTCATCTAAATACGTTATTTTCTGTATTGTTTTATTAAAAAATGACTTATATTATACTTTGATATTTTTTTGGAATGAAAACTCTTATTTTGTAAACTTCACACCTCGTATAACACGGATATGTATTAAACAACGTTTTTGTGGAATCATACAACTGTGTTATACGAAGCCCAAGTGTATTATATAATCTCTAAAATGTTAATCATAATTTTTTTATTACTAAAGTTGTTATTGCATTTTTTTGTGCTCGATGCTGATCACGTCACAGTTGTAAATTCTTTTCGATCAATATCTATTCGAATCACGCCAAGTGCATTTCAACCATTCGAAAGCTTTCATTTTCCATTTCGACATTCAACTAATAATATTATTTCGGACTAAATAAATCGCCTTGGATTGCATAAATTCGGCGACGATTATCATGCACAAACATTCTACATCTCCAAACGGAAAAATAACCACACACTTAACACAAGTGGCAGCTCGTTTGCAGATTCCACCATGAGAATTTTTAGATCGCGCGCGTACATACGTATGTATGTACGTTTATGTCCTAAATTGTTTGTTCCGCTCGAGCCGTCTCGTATCGAATGTTGCCTCCCCAGTGCAAATATTTGCCCGACCACCTATAATAACGACGGCAAGGAAAAGCCTCACTCTTGCCTGGAAAAGTGGAAAATATCGAATACAAACGGCGAAAACGTCCAATTTGCCGGTCGGCGGAGTTCGCGTTCTCGTTCCGCAAGCTTGTGCTGTTGTGTGTTTGGAAAACGATGCGATTTTCGCATAAATATCATCACGAAACTGGAGAAAGGCTTCTTCTTGTGAGGCTCGGATTAACATCGACGTTTAATTGATGGTGGCGAGCTGTCTAGGTATTGTTCGGAGTGGTGAAATTCTCGTGTCTCGTATCGAGATCTGTCCGATGTTTGTGTGGGGAAAATCGTATTGTTCTCGTATCGTATATATAATGCGTGTTCGTTTTAATCAATTTAAAAGTATTTAGAATGAATCAGAATATTCAATTTGTTCCGATATCGAATTACTATAATGTCTGTATGTGTGTGTTTTATCACATTAACATTTCGATGGATGAAAAATAACTTCGAACACGCAATTCTATTTAACTAATTAAAATTTTACGCTTTTAACATAGATTCTATTTATACAATAAGCCATAAAAATAGCATAGCTAGAATTTTGTAATATAATAAAATACAAAGAGATACATTGCCGCGTTGTGCAACAAATTCGATGATTGCCCATCCACTGTTAACCGCCATATTCATCGTCATCATCATCATTACCGTCCGTTAGTCAAGCGCTTATCCATTTTCACGTAATCGAATTGTGGATTTTGAATTTCTTTCGGGTTTCGTCACGTCTTGCGCTTTCGGACTGCGGTCGTTTTTCACGTTCGTGTCTGCGGATTTGTCATATTTTTTTTTCTATGTGAGATTATCGCAGGATGTTTTTGCTGCTAGTTGATGATTTCATGCCGAGTGTTCGCGCCCTCAGATCACGATTGTGTCATGGTGTCTATTATCGTTTGTGTACAAATACGCGGGGTTTATCACGATTTCGAGTGATGACGAATTTTAAGAGTTCTTAAAATAAGCTTTTCTTTATTTTAAGTTGTTTTAGAATTTATATTGACGTCTGCGCAGATAATGTTTATCGGTGCTTAATTATAAGTAGATAAATATTTTATAATGTTTTAATTCTTTATTGTTTCAACCTTGTATTTCTCATGGTTGAATGTTCACGAGTGACGAAGTTATTCGATTTCACGATTATCTTAATCTATTGATTACGAAATTTCTGGCTTAGAATTTTTTGATGAATGAAATCGATTTATAATTTTGTTGATAAAACATTAAGTATTTTCAATAATATAACCTTATAAATTTATCAAATTATAAAATACATTAATTATAATCAGACAAATCATTTTTTTTTTCATAATTTAAAATGATGTATTATTTAATACGATTTTAATTTATTATTGTATTTTTTCAGATGATGGGGTTAAATTATTTGGAATTCAATCGATAAATAGCCATGGCATTGCGTATGATACATCTTATTATTGTAGGGGCATTGAGTCTCACAGTATATGTATATACATCATATTATAGTTCTTCTGGTTCACAAGTTCGCCAACATGTATCATCACCTTTCTATATTATGGAAAAGAATGTTACATCAGCATCAGAAATCGAACCATCGAAGCAGACTCCTAACGCCAGTGCTTCTAGCGTTTCAGTGAACCTTCCAGTTATATCAAGTCTTCCTAGTTCATCAGGAACATCAGCTCCGACACCTTCAGCAAATGTAACCGTCAAAACGCCTGACTTAAGCAAAGGAGTAAAAACGAGAGTTTTATATGCTGCCGGTCATAGTACACCCAGACCTGAAATTTGTCCCGACTTGGGTTCATCTTTGAGACTTTTAACTTTGATCATGTCTGCTCCATCACACTTTAATGCGCGTATGGCTATTAGGCAAACATGGGGACATTATGCAAGTAGAAAAGATGTAGCAATCGCATTTTTATTGGGTACAACTACCGATCAAACTTTAGAAACAGACTTGGCGAATGAAGGTTCATTATATGGAGATATAATTAGAGGACGGTTTTTTGACAGCTATAATAATCTGACATTGAAAACTATATCTATGATGGAATGGGTTTCTGACTATTGTCCCAAAGCAAAATTTGTATTGAAAACAGACGATGATATGTTTATTAACATACCTAAACTTCTAACATTTACTGATCGACATTTAAATGACAGAAGAGTAATATTTGGTCGACTCGCAAAGCGATGGAAACCTATAAGAAATCCAAAATCTAAATATTATGTTTCAACCAGTCAATATAAAGCACCAGTTTTTCCTGATTTCACCACAGGTCCGGCATATCTATTGGCAGCTTCCCTTGCTAGTGATTTATATAAGTTTTCCCTAGATCAAACTTATTTGAAACTTGAAGATGTTTTTACTACCGGAGTTGTGGCACAAAAACTTAAAATCAAACGTGCTCACGCAGCAGAGTTCCTTAATAAACGTGTTACAATGACTGCATGTACAGTTCAAAAGGCAATCAGCATTCATATGGTTAAATTTAGTGAACAGTTTGATCTTTGGAAAAAATTGTTAGATGGGAAAATAAAATGTAAGTGATTTAATGACAATCTGTGAACTCGCTTCGATTGTGATAAGAATGAAATTGCTGCCATAGGTAAAAGTAATATTCTAGTAAGATGTAATTTTTATATTTTCTTATTTATTATTTGTGTAATAATGTAATTAGAAAAAAATTCAATGAAACTATACATTATAGTAACTGAATGCCAAAATAAATTTTTCAGATTATTTCTATATTAAAGACAAATGATTAAATTTCATGTATTTTTAATATTCATGTGCTCAATTTTAATATTTCTTTTTAATTTTTTTTGACATAAAATATGTATTATATTTTCAATAAAAGTGTTGGAAAAATATACATATTTATAGTTTTTTATGTATTTGTGCCAACTTTATTGCAAATTTTCAAAATTTTCTCACATATCATTAATAGATTTGTATAGATTTTAGACATATCTCAAAATTTTAATAAATACGATAATTCTTTATAAAGACACCAATTATTTAATTGTATATTAACTTTATGTTAGAACCAGGTTTTCAATTTATTTTCAGTCACTGTTACGTTGAGGTTACTTTTGTCAATTTGCAAATATTTATAAGTTAAAGGTAAAAAGTAAATTTGTAAATGGACCTATTTCATTGAATTTAAAAACATTATATATGAATAGGTCAAAACCAGTTTTTTTTTGTGAATAAGCAGTAATAGACATTTTCAATATTAACAAGTATTGAATATAAAATGTAATTCCATATTGAGTTGGTAAGATGTGCTAACAGGAAATGTTAAATATTAATAATGTAGATGATACTACAGTGTTTTTAATTTTCATTAATAAAAAAACAATATGAGAATTTGTAAAAAATGTTAATATAACATTTTGATATTTCAAGATGAATAATGTTTTTCTGAAAAATTGAATAACAATATATTCAATAATTTTTTATAAAATTAGTAATTTACAAATGAAATTTGTAAAAGAGCAAAACAAGGCTTTTACTGTTTACAGAACAAATGTGTATTTTTGTATTTGTATTTTATTTTTTAATATTTGCCTAAAATATGGTCCTGATTATTTTAGTTAGTAAATAGTTTTAATTTTCTATGTGAATTAAAAATAATGGCACATATGCTTTTCACAAATTGGAAATAAATAATATTTTTTTCACATCTGATAAACAAATTAATGTTTCATAAATACATATTGTCACATTTTTTTATAGTATTGTTGTGTGGGGGTAAGCGGGGCTCGAGAGAGAGGGTTGAAGTACAAACGCCGAAGTCCGGGAAGATGTTTATTTCACAGAGACATGTTGCTCGGACTACGGTCGGCACCAGAATGAATCAACATACGAGGCGCGCTATCTTTATAACCTTTCATTGTTCGTGCATGTACGCAGTACACCGCGAACGATTATGCGCGCCTCGACCGAGTGACGTCATCCGAGCCATACAAAAACTTGTAGCAACGCTACAGTATGTATAGCAATTTCATGTCAATTTTTGGAAACTTGTTCTTTTCAAAAGAACAGGTGATATATTTTTGCTTCCTGCGTGTGTCTGTATGTCTTTTTTTGTCTTAAGCTTTTATACTCCTTGCTCTCTATTTAAATGTATTTCCTCTCACAATTAGCACTTTCTTAATTGCTTTTAAAAGTCAATAATAATGATAAATGGTTTTTTTAATATTACCATAGCTTTATTTATTATTGTTTAATGTTTATCGATACACTAATAATTTATTTCTCATTATATATTGGGCTGAAGTACTTAGAAAAAGTGTATTAAAGCTTTTTATTTTATTTATTTCATCCTTCGTTTCACCATTTTTTAATATTTCTAATATTAATAAATAAAAATTTATGATAATCATAATTTTATGGTGTTCACGTAAACAATATATTCATAAATATTTGGTGCTTTACTCGCTGTGTAATTTTTTTCTTATTGATAATATTTTCCTAGTAAACAAAATGTCAAAAACTCATTTACTTGATATTATGTGCATTGTGAAAACGAAACGACTCACAATCAGTTAAATAATGTATACAATAACCATTGTTACCTAGATAATATTTACCAGATCAAGTGTGATAAATTCATAACTTTTTATATTCACAATTATAAAAGATTTTCCTTAAAAGTACCATAACAACAATACAAAAGGCTAAAGAATATATACTATATGAAGTATATTGTGTTTCTAGTCTAGTTATCGTTTGATATTATAATAATTATGAATTCTTATGTAAAATTTTATTTTAAGATTTTATAGTTTTCAAGTTATTGCCATTTTTCAAGCTTTTTATTTAATCTTTTCTTACTACACTGGGATTAAATTAAGATTTATTTTATATTCTACTATTTACTCAACATCTTGGAAATTCAAAAACGATTATATTTTATATCCTTAAAATCATTGCATTTTTTTCACTGCATTTTAAATTTGTCTCTTTTTAACATTATGAAATATAATGAAAGGAAGTGGCATTTTCATTCCAGATTTTTGTGAAATAAATAAAATTACCTTTGCATCCTCATGAGCAGGATATTTTTGTGGAACTCTCTCAATTATTTAAGTACAATTGCATGTTTCAAATAAAAAGTATATGATTTTCTCAATTTTATGAAAAGCATCTGCGATGAAGATTATTGAGATCTATTTTTTTTTGTTCAGCTTGAACTATATCTTTTTATATATGCACATGCAATCATAAACCTATTGAAATCTCTTACAAATGAGTATTAGAATAGCTAGTCTTTTCTTTATTGTTTATCACAAAATATATTTAAATTCAGCTATAAAAATTGTTTATTGAATAATTTTTTTTATCAAAGTCTTCAAGTATGTAAAACTTGATTTATTTCTTTTTTGTTTATAAATGTGTATGTGATATTGCCTTGTATCAAAATAAGTTATTCAAAATTTTACACTATTTTAATTTTTCATTGGATATGAATGTTGTTTTTTTTTCTCTTCAAAACAGTATTTCTTTTTGTATTTATAAAAACCCTGTTATAAAGAAATTGTAAATAATGTAATTTTGCCATTTTAGTATAAGAAATCACTATTACTTACATCGACTATCTAATATTAAATTTAATTTTATAGTCAATATTTTAATTTGTTAAATATTGTGCAAATATTAAGAGATTATTTCCAATATTAATTAAATGTTGACTTTTTATTTGTAAATAAGATATTTCTATTTATATGTGAATGTCATAAAAAATGATGAATAAAAAACATTTTCGATTATTAAGTTATTTACGTTTTTTTTATAATACTTCCATACAATGCTTTGTTATCATCAAAATAACTTTCAAGGAGTTTGGACACCTAAAACCGCATACCGATCTTGCTGCTTGTCATTTAACAAGCGAATGGTAAAAACTGAAAATTGAACTGCAAACTTCACAATATTTAACAGTTAGAGGGTAATTAATCAATATTAAACTCGTACATCATGTTTATTATAATTTTTTGAAATGAACTTTTTTTAATATACATTATTATACTGTACAATACAAATATAAAATTAATTATATTCTAACAAATTTGATTAAAATAAAAATATTATAATCAGTCTTAAGGAGTGAATAACGTATAATTATTTTTGCAAAAAATTCAAACAATACAATAGAATAATATTGCACATGAAATAAAAATTATTATGATGATTAAATTTCCGAATTTCGGGAGCAGTTGTTTTATAGAAATTTCTTATTTCTTAATAATCGGTTGGAAACGTAATCAAAGTTTCAAAATCATATATGTATATGCCATTCTATAATACATATATTGATATATTGGAATTATGGCTTAACCAGTCTGCTTTGTAATAACATTTAATATTTTTCTACTTTATTACTTTCATAACATTGTAAGTTTTTGATTTATGATACTAATTTACACTGTCAAAAACTTTATGGCATATATTTATCAGTTTAAATGGATGATCTCATTTTTGCATGTATTAATTACTAAATAAGCATTTTTGAGAACCACACAAGGTTCGTTCTGACCCTGATGATAATGATTCACATATTTCGCATATTATTCTTTATAAAATTTAATATATACCATGTGAACCGATAAATAATTTTTTTCTGCTAAATTATACATTGACATAACAAATACAATAAAATAGTCTGAAAAAAAAAACATATTTACACATATTATAATTGAAAACTCCAATACAACTTTGCAATATGCTATGAGCATTTTCTTTAACAACTATAATATAATATTCAATCCGTTAATTCCATCTCTATATACCAGTCTTGTATTATATGTGAAGTCACTCCATATATATTCATATCAATAAATATGGAAAAGGCTTTAACATTTGATTTTTTTAGTGTTGCGTTTACACCGGAAGCACATAGTGAAAAATTCTTCTTTATGATGTATTCTTCAATGTTTTGTCAAATTATTTCTCCGAGCTGTTCTATCGGAGAAATAACCGTCATGCTATCTGTGATATTGCACTCGACACATTTCTAGAAAAATTGACAAACGTCAAGTTCATTATATTAAAATTTTATTTTACTGATTATTTACTTACTACTTGGTCCTTTTACGATTGTAGCAGATTTAGATAAACTATCACTATCATCTGATTCAGAGCATGCTTGGAAACTGGTATCTGCAAATTATTTTATATGTAAATGTAAATAAAGAGAAGAGTATGCTGAGTATGTGAAGAGTATGCTTTATGTTATTTATTTTTTGGTTTCATTTTTATTAAATTCCTAATAATTTTAAAATTAAGTAAACTAACCTGTGTTATAGTTACCGTGACCCTTTTTTAAATAACCAGGTCTATCTTGATTTTCAGCATGCCCAAATGTCTGGAAACCCATAGTGAATTGGGCATATGGACTTATTTCAAACATTTCTAAAAAATAAACAATGTATTATCATCACAACATGGAAAAATAAATAACTACCTCTCATATATTATTGTTGAATAACCTGTGCTAGCTTTGCTGGGTTTTCTAGTTGTTACAGGTGAACTATATAATCTTGGACATGGTGGTGGTTCAGTTTCAGGATAATTAGGAGGTGTAGGAGGCATTCTGTTTTCTTTATAAGGTGCGTTTGTTATTGTTCCACACATTAACTTGTGTCTAAATAATAGAAAAGTCGATTTATTTCAATCGGTTTAGAAAAAAAAATTTGTAATAATAAATATTATATGAAAATAATTTTACCTGTGCTTTTGCACTGCAGCTATAATACAAACTATTATAGAAAGTATTAAAAGCACTGAACTACATACAATTACCAAAAAACTGGTATCCAGTGGCTCATTGTAAGGCCCTATTTCCTCTGAAATAACACAAAAAAAAATGATATAATTTTCTAATGTTCAATCAAATGAATTAGTTTCATGTATGTGCAACATTACCTCCTTTTATAGTTTTAGTGGCCATATTATAAACGGCTGTTGTGGCACCAGCAGCATTAGTAGCGGTTATTCTCAATTGGTACCAAAAACCTGGATTGAGTCCCGAAATCACTAATTGACCCCAATTACCAACTTCCTGCGAATGAAAATTATTTAAAAATTTTGATTCCAGTTGAAAATTTTTCGAAACTGTCACATACTTGTAAAGTAGTTGATCGCAACCAAAGTTTTGTTGGGACCTGTCTATAATCTACACTCCACCTTGCAGGGCCGCAGTCACTTCTTCCCCATGAATCAGTCTGTAATATTATAGTAGTCGCATTGCTCCATAACCATCGAGAGCCAATTGGAGCAACTAACACTAGAAATATTTGAAAATATTGTAGAATTAACTAACAAAAAAATTATGAAAATTGACCAAATGAAAATCTGTGTAATTAATTTTACCATCTCCAAGCGTTCTTGCGTTTGCTGATGCTGGACTTGATTCCCCAGCTGTACTTTTAGCCACTACTCGAATTTCGTATGTGGCAGCACAACGAAGACCTCGTATTAGTTTGCTTGTAGAACTCATTCTTAAATCTTCTTCTCTTGACCATTTTCCTTCTGATTCACGCCAACTTATCAAATAACCTAATGGAAAAAAAAGTAAAATTTTATTGAATGAAATTAACTGAAACTATCGACTTTATAAAAAATTACCTAAAATTTTAGTAGTAAAATTAGATGATCGCACATTGATATGTGGAGTCATTATAACAGGAGTCGTCCATTCAACCAAAAGTGAATCAGCAGTTGGAATCACTCTTATCGTCGGTGGGGACGGAATGGGCAAAACTACAACAGAATACTCGACTCTATCAGACCCATACATATTTTTAGCGAGGCAAGTGTAATTGCCTTCCAAAGATACGTCTATATCTGAGAAATAAAAGTAGAGTAATTAGAACACGAAAATATAATATTCGATCTGAAAAAGATAAATATACTTACTATCGACGAGCAAACTGTCATCCTTATTAAATTTAAAACGGGGATGATGAGTGATTACATGATTATTGTGATACCAAACGGTCCTCGGCTGAGGATTTCCTACTGCGTAGCATTCTAATAATAAAGGTTTTCCGGCTCCAGCCCATACTTCACCTCCGAGAGATGCCACTCCAGCTGAAACTAAATATAAACTGAGAGTTTTCTAAGAATCATCTTGAATATTTTGGAGCAAATTATAAAAAAAAAAATACCTCGATCGGTAGGCTCAGCATGAACCCGTTTAGAAGGTTCTCCTTCACCAGCACCAGACGTAGAAGTTACCCATGCTTCATAAGGACGACCATCTTGAAGTTGACGAACGGGTTGAACAATGGTTCGAGGCATTCTTCCAATACCGACCGGAACTCGATAGTTTTGAGTTGTTCCTTCACTATTATTAAAATTTGAATCAATATATGTAATTCATTTTCAGCGAAAATTTTATATATAAATGTTAACTCACTTTGCAGCTGATTTTACGTAAACTGAATAGTGGGATATGCGACCATTTGGATGCAATGGTGGTCTCCAACTAATTATTATTGCTTCCGATGTCAGTGGTAGTGCCTTTATTTCTGCCGGAGCACTAGGTACTAAGAATGAAATGAAATTCTTATTAAAGTTTATACAAAATATAGAACGCTTAGTGAAATGCACTTACGATCTTGCTGTGTGGTGCAAATAATAGGTGAAGAGAGTGGTCCCATTCCTTGAGAGCAGTAACCGCCCACTTCTACGGTGTAATTAGTGAACTTCAAAAGTCCTTGAATGTAGACCTCATTGTGAATTGTCGTCAAGTTCAATTGAATCCCGTCTACGATGTGTGCATTTTTAATGTGCTGACACTTTCGTATTATATTTTCACATGTATCGACAATTGTGATAATTACCTGGCGTAGTATAAAATAAGGTGTAGCCTAACATTGCTCCTCCCTGTAAGTGTTGTGGTAATAAACGCCAATTGACTCTCAATGCTGTTGATGATACACTGGTGCATTCTACTGCGCTCGGAGCTACTTCGGGTACTTAAATGAAAATATTAATTTAAAATACGTAAAAAAAAAATAAGGATAGTCAAATTTGTAATTTTTTATTCACCTCCTTCTCTTGTGAGATGATAAAGCATCGGCGATGGTGGTCCTTGTCCTGCACTATTGTAACAACTAATTACTATTGCATATCTGGTACTTTTGAGTAATCCTGACATTATTGCATATTGAGGAATATGATCTTTCGTCGGGGAAATTTTCATAATGCGTATATTATCATCTTCAAAAGAAAAAAAAAACACATATATATTATTAAAAAAATTGTGTATAAAAATAAATAAATGTTTATTCAAGACGAAACATATTGATTACACATTTCAGTTTGAATAAGATCGAAATAGAAATAAATAAAACCGACAAACAGAATAAATATTATGTAATGAAAATAGAACGTTTTGAAATAAATAAATAAATAATAAATAATAATACATACCAGATTGATCGTTGATTTGTGGTGTAGCTTTAACGATGTACCCTAACAACACTCCATTAACAGTCCTCGGATGTGGTGGCAACCAACTAATCCTCAACTCTCCAGGATTAGAAGTTGCTTCCGCGGTAACACTAGCGGGAGGCGCTTCAGGAGCTATCATACAACCAAATTACTATTGAGCACTTCAACCCGAAATAAATTTCTATTAACCAAATGAAAATACCTTCTTCCAAAGTGGTAAACATTAGCGGCCTTGTGAACGGACTCGAGTCCAGCTCTCCGATGGAACAAAGCCTCGCCATGTAAGGGGTAGCTGGAAGCAGTCCCGAAAGTTCGCCCTTTTGTCGCTGCTGGGTCGGCGAGCTGAAAGGCAACAGAAACAGGGTTCTCATTGTGTCTTACTGCCTGGTTTACAGATGCAAATTCGAAACGAACGTGGTGAAATTGAGCGCAGAAGCCTTTTCCCAATAAGGTGTTCCTGGATGGTTGTTTGTTGTGTACTGTAACATGAAACCGACAGGTTGAGGACCGCTAGGTGATCTCCAACCCAGACGGACGGCTCTGCTCCAGACGGCTTCTACAGAGAGCTCGAAAGGTAATCCAGGAGGTTCTGAAATAGTCGATTTTATGTTGCGTTGTGTTTATGTTTGAAATTTATATTATATTTAGAATATATAATAGTTGTACCTTGAATTGTCAGGAATATTGTTTGCGAAGCGCTTCCGTGTGGGTTTGCCGCGTCACAATGATATCTTCCTCCATCTTCTGGACTGCTGCTTCCTAACAGAACTTCGCTTATCGCACCTCTCACTGTTTGATGGTTACTAATTTTGGCTCTGTAATAATATCGTTTACTATCATAATAATTATTTTTTGAAAATAATTAAAATATTACGATTCGTACCTTTTAGATATGAATTCTAACGATCTTCCGTTAAGTTTCCAATTTATTCTGATAGGATGATCGCCTAAAACCTCACATATTATAGTTACTGGATAGCCTCTACGCGTAGTAACATTTTTAGAATCCAATTCAAACGATACAGGACCTTCAAAAATAAATGTATACAAATTAATTCCATTCAATTAAAAAAATTAAATTTAAAGCCTTACGATTGACTGATATCCTTATGACTTTATTAAGTGGCTGTGGGACTCCGTTGTCGACAGTACAAGAATACAATCCTTCGTGTGCAATTGTCACAGTTTCTAAGAGTAAAGTTCCATTTGGCATACTTAGCAATCCACTACCCCTTAATTCCAACACCGGCCTCCATGCTCCAAGATTTTCTATCGTGACAAAGAGCACCCTATTTTACAGTCTTTCAAAATATCGCTACATATATATTGTATATTGTGCGGAAATTACCATCCCTCTTCATCCAATGAACTTGCGGCTGAGGATATCCGCTTGCAGTGCATGCCACATTGCCCATCCTGCCGACAACAACGGATGTGTTTTGCGGCTCCGATATCCATTTGGGTGCAACTGCAAACATACACAATTGAGTGTATCTAGTCTGCATATATTATATAAATAAAATAAATAAAAAGCAACCTTTGACAAACAATTCCGCAGACTTGTTGACTCTGGCCGCATGATTCGAAGCGACACAAGTGTAAACTCCGCAATGTTGCAGTCTCACTTTTTTTATTAATAAAACGCTGAATAATTCCGAGCTACGTTCTTCAATCTGAAAAATGAATCGAATCAACAAAAATTTATAAATGCCGAGTCATTTTGATGTTTTACGAACCTTCAGCGATGCTGGTATCGGGGATCCGTCTTTCAACCACGAAAAGAATATTGGAGTATCTCCGATTCTAACACCACATGTGGTTTGAGCATTTTGTCCTTCTTGAAGGTTTGAACCGAAATTGAATTCTTCCAATATAGGAGGTACGACAACAACCAATTCAAAAGACCTTCTAGCTGATTCACCAGAAGGATTACTAACTAAACAAGTATAAAGACCTCCATTTTCATCAGCATCCACATTGTCGATTATCAAAACGCCTTCTTCGTTCGACATAAAACCTCTTTTCGAACGCTTTTTTGATTTGTTAAATTGAAATTTTTGCGAAATCGATCTTTTATACACAGGAGATTGATTGGTATACTGCACATCGTAATCGCTACCGATTATTTTTCCATTCCGATCCCATTGAATTTTACTGAAAATAAACAATGGCGTTTTAAAAAAACATCACATAGAATTAAATTTTAAAATGTAAGGTATAAATTTCCGCGTTTTGTCATTGATATATTGTTTTCCAAAAAAAAAAAATTGTTCTTTGTTACATAAAAGGGTGACACTTATCACTCCGCCCACGCAGGGACAATTTAAAAGCACGATCGGAACAATTTAATGTATTCTTGTCCGGCGGAGTTATTACAACGATCGTCGTCATTCCGGGATGTGATATATTTTAATGAGCGTCTGACACGAGATTAATCATCGCAAACGTCAACGCCGCAGAGCAAGACGGATTGCTAAACATTTTAACGCCTCGAGGGGTTGAGGGTGGAATTTCCATCGTTCGCAATTCGGGATCGTTGCCGAAAGTTGAAGACGTTATCGGGAAATTTAGTGAGTGAAATGGCGTGAAGAAATCCGAACGTAAGAATAATAAAAAAAGTTGAAAAAAAAATACCTTATGGGATATCCGTAGTAGGGACAGTGAACTACGACTCTGTGCCCCGCTATTGCTTTTATTGTTCCTATGGGTCTAATATACGGAGGTCCTGTAAAATTTTTATATAAATTTATTTTTTTGCGAGGAGAGTTCATTTCATGCGGCTATTTAAACAGAATGAAATGAAAATTGCAATTTCGGCGAAAATAATACGAAGCGTATGGATATAAAAAACCGGAATCGCAATTTAAAAACTATTATTGCTGATGAAAATAAAGCATTAAACGAAAACTTAGATAAAGTTACTGCAAAGTTGGAGGAGTGTTTTATTGGATTTTCCTCACCTCTGTCAGAAACATTTTCCTTTCATTGTGACAGCTATATGTTTTATGTTTATAGGTACAATAAAGCTGTCAGAAAACGCTTCACGTCGAGAAAAATTCGAAGCATTATATTATAATATCAGTTCAGCATAAAGAAAATTTATTTTTTATATAACCCATTTTCAATTATTTAAAAAAAAAATTATAATTTTCCTCTCAAAAACAATAATATATTGCTTCTATCCTTCAACCTTACAAATCCAAAAAAACCCAACCTACACACAAACACAAAAATTCCAACAAAAAAACCATCAAACTCACCACGAACATCAATCCTCGCCGAATGCAACACAGCCGACGAATTGTCGACAGCCAACGCGGTGCAAGAATACAACCCAGCATCCTCAGGGGTGACATGCGTGATGTTGAGCACCGACTTGACGATGGCCCCGTGCTGCGGCTGCACTAAATGGGGCTGCATGTGGGGGGGCAGGGGGCGCCCGTCGCGGCCCCACACCAGGCGCTCCGCCCCCGAAGCGCTGCACACCATGGAGATGCTCGTGCTAGGTCCAGGGGTCACGATTTTTTGGCTGAAGCGGTCTTGGAAGATCACTTCCGGGTTGGATGATCGTCGTTTGCGGTGGTCTGTTGTGGTTGTTTGGGTGTTAGTTTTTTTGAGGGTGTAAGATTTTTGTTTTTTATTGGTCGTTAAAGTGATAAGTGATACATGGTCGGTATTTAATTGATCAGTAAAAAAATACTATTTTGATCAGTAAAAACAAAGTACAGGGTCTTCCCCGGGACTTTTATAACTTCTAATCGGATTTAAAGTGACTTAAAGTCATGATAGAGAAGTGAGAGTGATACCATTCCGAATAAAATCGGCTACAATTTATTTTTAATTTTTACCCCCCCCCCTCAATTTTTACCTCCCCCCCCCTCTAAAAAAAAATTAAAAAAAATTGTAGTTGATTTTATTCGGAATGGTATCACTCTCACTTTTCTATCATGACTCTAAGTCACTTTAAATCCGATTAGAAGTTACAAAAGTCCCGGGGAAGACCCTGTATATGGTTGTTATTCGGTTCTGTGCACGTGGAAACCTGTTTGAACTTGTTGGATCAAGGCTCAATGTAGTCACACGTAGTAGTAAGCTAACCTAACCTAACCGAAACCTAACCTAAGCTAACTTAACCTAACTGGTCATTTAACAATTTTTTACTGATCATTTTAGTTTTTATTAACCAGCCAAATAATTAGTTGCTCTTATACATACTACGTGGTCGGTAAATTAATGTAGTGGTGTATATTTTGGAGAGTTTCTCGAGAAAATTTTTTAGAGTGATATTCGTTTTATCACATTCGAAAAATATGTTTTTGATTTGGCGATGTAACTAGTGCGCATTCAAATTTGAAAATTTAATGATTTTTAGATTCTTAATTTTCATAATACGATAAATTATGTTCATGTCTAAAATCAAACATTTCATTTTCAAAAATATTTGCTACAAATTTTAGACAGCAACATAGTTGCACATTTTTACATTATTTCACGATCATTTACAAAGTTTTATCATCATTATCATTATACGAATGTAAAACTTTAACATCCACTGTAAAATAAGTCTTTTCAAATGTCATTAGAAATGTGAACGTTTTTCCTTATTGCCTATAACCATAACGCGGTAATAAAATAAAAGTGACTTTATAAAATTCAAATACTGAAACCATCCCTCTCAAGCAATGTTATGATAACAACGATAATAATCTGCTGCACTGTATACCACTCGACTAATGCATTCCAAAAATAACCCATTAAATTATTTACATTATTTAAATCGATCAAACCACCCAATTTTCATTCCAAAACCTCAGGATCAAATCAGATTCGCGAACCCCAATAACGCACCATTCAAAAACACCACTATTATATAACATTATATGTACACCCATATATTTCATTGCACCGAGTTATTGTACATCGCATATTCAATTCGGACGCGTTCTAATTAACGTCATAACGCTCGATCGAATTCAAATCGATCCATAATTAAAGGCCGCATAGGTCGAATCCACCCGATCGGAAATATGGTGACAATTTCGAAATGCGCGCGAATTTCAAAACCAAATTTTCGCATAATGCGTAATGTATTCGCCGAAAGTCACGCGCGTCGTGCTTCCGCCAAGAAAATATCAATTTTGCGTTTTACGGCGCGAACCAGAACTTTATCCGTTTCGGAGATGAAATGTGGCGTGAAATGAAAAAGCGGATTGCCAAAAAACCGCGGGAATGTACGCAAACATAGTATTATCATCGTAGTTTATATATCAAGCGGAATTATTTCTGTAATGAATAATAAAAAAATTCGAAATATAGACACAGCATGGTGCGTTTGAAAGGAGAAGGCGTGTACTTCGAAGTTGAAGGTATCGCTTTCTAAACAGGGAAAGCGCCCGTCCGACCACCCGGCAGTTAAATGAGGGTCAAACTGTCAGCGTGCAGGTCCATTGTCAACAATTGGTCGGTTTGAAACAAGTTCTAATTGAAATACGACCCGCTGCTTCGGTCAATAGAACGCGGCCGTGCTGTCTGTGCGACAATGTACCATAATGGAGGCCCGCACGTTTCGTGAAAAGCATCGGGAAACAATCGTGCGCTGAACGCTGTCCATTGCGGCCTGAAAGGCTCTCCGATTCCATTGATAATCACGCTAAAAACGGCGAAAGGGCCCTCTGCAAATTAGATTATCGAATAAAGTAGCGAAAATTTGTGTTAGGTCTGTACGTTTGCAGATCGAAGAATTGTTCGTTTGAGTAGCGTTTATTTGAACGGGAAATTCATCGAGTCTTTACAGGATTGTGAGTTGGAAAATTCTATATGTTATTCTAATTATAATATATTTGGACATTTTTCTTAATATCTACTCAATTTCAAATTTATCACTATAATGATTATATCAAAACTTTATACGGAAAAAAATATTTAAAAAAGTACTTCAAATGCGTCATTCAAACTTGAATAGGAAATAAACACAATCTAAAACTTCGCTTTCTTATTCGATAGTTATTTGAAGTTTTGCACTTCCCCAGCTAAGAGCCCATTATATAAATAGATACATTAATTCGGGAATTACGCAAGCACTCGAGCTCTAAAGTCTTTCAGACTCAAACCGTTTTGCGGAATCCGCACACACACTCGAAAAAGTTCCGTTGCACAATTTGCAACGCGATTCGCGAACGATATAATTAAAACAGACTACTCTCCCGGGCGATAATAAAAATTAACTGGTCTTTAGCCGGAGTTTTCGTCCCGGGCGTGTTTACGCAATTAAAACTGCATCTGGGGATATATTTATTTAATTCCGAGTTGGTAAAAAGTTGCGTCGTTAAAATGATAATTACCGGAATTGTGTATAGTCGAAAGTTGGCCGAGCTGAAAAAGTGAAGCGTTGCCCATGAAAAACACGCGCCGCTCGCCCTTATTACGCACCCATAGTAATGTTGAAGGACTGGGTGAAATAAATAATTTCGCGTTTGTGTTTCGCACTCGGGAGCAAATTTTCACAGGGATTACTTTGCGAATAAACAATATCCGGACGCAGTGTTGTACGATGTGCTGTAAACTCTGGAGAGTTCGGCGTGCCGATACGAGAACCGCTATATAAATTAAACAAAGACTTTTATCCGAATTCATCATAAATTCGTACGCGGACTAATATAATTTTGAGCGTGCGACACAAAAGCAAAATTCGATACAAATAACCTCCATTTCCCAAACGTATAAAGTCCGCAGATGAATGAAATTTTGTATAACATTATCTTTTGTATTCTTTGAATTTGATAAATGGGACTGTTAAAAAATGTATTTGACATTCGAATTGAAAACTTTTCATTGAATGATAGTGTAAATTAGGTTGTCTGTTATCGGAACTTAAAACGCTTTTGTTAACTTTTTTTATTAATATGAAAATTGTCGTTATTGACAAAAAATAGTACCATAAAGAAAAAACTTTGTGCATGAGCAATTTTCCACACGACCAACGATGAGATTGCCGTTACCATTATTTTATTTTACAACTTTTATAAAAATGGTACTTCTCATTGTCAAAAATTGGTAAATCGTATGTTTTATCGAAAAACTATAATACAATGAGTTGGACAAAAACAACTTATGAACGGTTTTATTATATTTCGATTCATTAAGTTTTTTAAAAATTATGATTATTTTAAATATGTATCCAATAAAATAATGTTTATAAGAAAATTAAATTTCATAAAAAAAATAGAGCAATAGATGTTTCTATAAAATGAACCACCAAAAAATTGTCGAAAATTTCTCAAAGATATATATTCTTCATATTCAATTGCTTCGAATAGTAATAAATCACAAATCATCAACAACACCAATAAAAAAAATCACTCATCCATCAAAAACCTTCCAAACTCCCAAATTTCATTATTTCAAAAAACCATCCATTCCACCTTCAAATTCTTCAAAAACCAAAAACCCTCACCACCAAAAAAACACCAGATCCGACCCATATTAAAGCAACAACGCAAACAAAGCACATACATATTTATATACGAAATATACGGGTTCCGTTAAAATCCCGTTAATAAAACACGGGACGCTTAATCGGCGCACTGCACACAAATCCGCACACGTTCAAACTTTCATGCGCTCAAATTCCAAATCTGAAAACGTATACACGAACGTGGGCCGTAAAAAAGGGGTAGCAGTGGTGGGGTTGAAAAGCCCTGGCGAGATAGAAGTGTGGAGCCGGCAAAAAAGTAGTCGGATAATTCCGCGCTGACAAAAAGTGCGACAAGTGCTGACGACGAGCGCGGGAAATCCCCGATTAAGTCCAGGATTCGAACGCCGCAATAACCCTTCGAAGACCGCAAGAAATCCGCAACCCTCTAATAAAGGATCGTAATCCGGAACTTTAATGATTTTTTTTTCTCTTTGATGCGAAATTGAATCGGACTCGTGAGTCTAAATGGCGGGGACTTAATTTGTAATTAGAAAAAATATATTTTTTTAAATTCTCGATGTACGTAAGTAAATTTCATATATTCGCGATTTAGTGTTCGATATTGGATGTTTTACAGATGTATAGAAATATCGCAAAATTCAATTATGGTGTTCGGTTAAGGCTGACCGCCGCTTTGAGAGCTTTATGTTTTCAGATTGTGCTAATATACCAGTTCCTGGCCGAGTTCCAGTCCCATTATAACTCAGAGTTATAAATCGAGGCTTTTAAAAATTCAAAAATGGCTACATTATCTGAAAGCAAAACGTTTACTAAATATGCAAAGTGTTGACCAATAGTGGAATGAGATTTCAATTTTATATGCGCGGAAAACTATTTTTCACGAAAAATTTTTGCGAAAAATAAATATTTCCCCGTTGGATGATATAAGAATTTGCTGTCCATTGATAATAATCAGCAACAATTTTCTAGTCAATTCGTATCGATAAAAGAAACGATACCTTTCACACGTTACGCCGAAAAAGGGTCTAATTTAGACACGATTCAATGGCGGAAAATAGAAAAAGAGACACCAATATGAAAGGAAGACGATCATTTTCTCAAATTACCCGGCAAACATTAGCTTGCGTAAGACATAGATAAATCTAACACATAATCAAAACCTTTCATATCTTTCCGTCAACAAAATGATTATACTAAAAGGAAAAAATATTTCAAAATTTTCAATTAAGATCAATTACATTTTTTTTAATAAAATAAATATATAATAAATTTATATATTTTTATACACTTCCAGTACAGCGCTATAAAGTCACAAAAGCGTGGTTATTTACAGCATCTCAGGTGGGGTATTCCGCAATCATCCAAGGTCCCAGAAGTGTTAATCTGGACTAGCTGACAAGTGCAGATAACGGCCGCCCTGCCGTTAGTTCGCGCGGCCGCCAACGGATTAACGACAAATTACTTCGAGAACCGGCCCCGCGAACCGAATTATCATTTCGCACAGTCGGCACCGGAACTATCGAAAGGGTTTCGTTATTGTATATAATTATTGTTGTGTGTGCTGTTTGGATCTGGAAGGATTCGCAGCGGTCGGTTGGTGATATTAGACTAGGTTTCTGGGAGTCGTTTTGCGGCCGTAATGATAGCTGGAGTATCTGAAGATAACGTTTTGTCTCGTGTCTGTTAATTTGGAGTATATAGGAATCGGAGAAGATAGATAAATGATTGGAGAGTTGTGTGTGTCGTTGAAAGGAATCTGAGTTCCGTTTAATAAAAGATTCTCGTATATTGAAAAGATTCAGATTTTTATTGGTTAAAAAATCTCGCAGTTATACAAGTATTAATAAAATTTCTTGATTTCAATTTATTCAAATAAATATTCTTAGATAATAATTTGAAAATTGTTTTTCGAACGCATGTGCATTCAAGATGCATATTTTCAGCTAAGTACGCCGAAACTAGAAAAAGAAGTCGAAGATTTATGAAAATGTTCATTTGAATTTATATGAAAGCATTCTTTTTTTCAGTAGTCCATTGTGTTCGAAAGTCGTAGAAACTGATGGCATGGAAATTGGAATTTTTTTCACTATTTTCAGTATGCATCGAAGTAGACACTTTAATCGGGATTTGCTGTAACTGTCGACACAGCGCTATGTACAGCGACATAGACCGTTTCGAATCTTTTGAAAAATAAATCGGACGATGGGAATAAATAAAAATAATATTTTATATATTTTTCTGAATAGGCGCACGTAGATTGCGAAATCTTATTTTGTCTCGTAAAACGCATCGACTGTTAAAAACGAGTGCATAAAAAAGACATACTTTATTAGGGGAGATCTAAAAAACATAAAATAGCGGTAGTTTTGGGCGTAGTTCTCTTGAGTATCTTTTTTTTCATGCAAAGCACAGCGCTGAAGAAAAATGATAACGGCAAAACGGTGGATATTATATTTTTTTATGCGTTTCCCTTTAATATTACGAGGCACGCCGTCGAAAAATCTACAATGTCCATTCAGAGCAAAACATATTGAGGTACGGATTTTTGATATTGTGAAAATCACGCATTCATGCAAATATTCAATTATTCATCGAATAAAATTGTATATTTTCGAATTATAATAAATAATTTATCGAATAATAAAAATTGATACTATCATTTTATTATTATAGAATATTATATTAATCTTATTTATTTCATTTTATGAGAAAATAATGAATCCAGAATAAGTCATTCGGAAAGTCGATCAAAAGCTGCATCTCGATGTGATCACGTTTTTCAATCACAAAAGAAATATGAATGTAATATCTAATAAAGCACAACTCGAATCGAAATCTAGATATCCGATGAATATTAATTGGATGTTCACATTTATATTTAAGGTTCAATATAATTTAAAAAAAAATGAATAGAACATTATTATCAATCACAAAATTCTCAGACGTATAAACTAAAAAAAAAATCCCATCTTAAGTCATTTTCACACAAAAAAAACAAATAAAAGATGATCGTATACTCAAACAACGATAAATATTCATTTCATACACCACATCTATATAAATCGAAACAATCATTCATACAGAGAGTGGAAACGTACGCGAAAGGGGTAACGAAAAAAGGGCAGAAAAAAAATCAAATCCTCGTTTGACTACTTCCACGCGACGTCGGCGGTAAGGTCACATATTTCCCCATACCCTGGAGCAGGAGCAGCATGAGGAAGAAGTCCCAGCCGAGTCGGTCTGAAGGGGATAAATCCCCACTATTCCCCAGTACTTTGCCATTATTTACGAGGGATTACCGTGGCGCCGTCTCTTTCCGCGGACGTTTTTGCTGGGACACGCACTTTTTATACATATTATATTACACATTGTGGATGCGAGGGAGGTTTTTTTTTATGTATGTATTTTTCACCCTTCGCTCTGGCCGCACGATCCTTCCGAATAGTTCGCCGGAGAATAGATATTTAATATTCATACAGAGGCGTGCGCACTCTCGACGGCTCACTATTTAACCCGCAGAGTTTTCGCCCCTTTGGAACATTTTGTGAAATTTTAAATTTTAGCACGATGAAGCAACAGTTCTCGATCGGTCCTTTGTGTTCCGTTGTGGAATTTTTGCCGATACCAGATTTGTGTAATTCGTTGGAAATGTAATTATTAATTCGATTACGTTTGTAAATGAGTGTACGATTTGTGAAAACAATTCAAAATTGTTTTCAATATTTTATGGATTTTCAGAATTTGTAGGAGGAAAATAAAATAAGCCATTTTCAATAGATTGCACGTAGTCGTTGCTCACATTTGAAGGCATTATAAATCAATTTATTTCAAACGAATTCATCCAGTTCTGGGAAAAGCTAAACACAACTTCATTCCGGGCAAATGAAGCGTACAAAATTAAAGCACTTTCAATTTATGAAATATTGAAATTCGATAATTTTATTATTAGAAAGACCTCTTCAACTTTCTTCGAACGTTTCCATTTTACTTATACATAATACGAGCCCGGGCGAAATATAATCATTTATTTCGTTCATTATGTCCCGAAACTCGGATATTATATCGGAACATTTTATAGTTTGTATTGTTTCGTATTGAATAACATGAAAATAAACACGGAGCTTGAATATCAGATTATTTGATTCTGTGCAAATATATTTATTCGCGAAAAGGAATAGATAGTTTTCGATCCGTTTGTATTTTTATGAAAACGTGTTTATGCTATATAGGCATTTACCATGTAGGAGGGAAAAACGAAAGGAACGGAGACATGATTCGCATTCTTATTCGATGCCCCGAGCTTCAGAAAACAATACAAAAAAAAAATACAAGCTAACATACATACCTTATATAAATTCACTGTCAATAAACATATTTTTTAGAAACATATCATACATTTAAATACATTTCAGATAAATATCATTTTCATAACAAAAAATCAAATCCCGATTCGAACCATTTATCTAATATCAAATTTTCTAACTAACGTCAAAATTTTCAAATAAAAGTAAAAAAAAAATTTTTTCAATATTTTCCAAGACCGACGCACAAAGCAAAAAGCACATTTTCGAACTCGGTGCGAGTCCTCGAAGCCATTACAAAATCGGGCCATGCATACGACATGACGTATTAATTTGCAGAATGGGTTCTTTATTCAGATCGTCGCACATGCATAATTTAAGTCATCGTCAGGATGGGCAGGGCGAGAAGCATGACCCGATGACGGGCTCGCATTAAAATGTAGAGCGGCAGACTTCCGTGAATAGCGATTCAATTTCCGGACGGGGATTTCGAAATCTACTTATTTAGTCACGTCCTTATGTACCTATGCCCCGTGAATTCCTAAATCAAATCCCGCCCATTACACCCGAACTGCTTTCTTTTGACACGAAACCGATATCCTTCTTCTCGCCTCTGTATAAGGGGAGATTCGTTCGATTTCGTAAAGCTCAATGTAAGTTATTTCAAATATATTTTCCGAATATAAGTGATTATTCAAAATCAATCGTGTTTCCTTTGGATTAAGCTTTGCTTCGTTGACGTTTCGACTCCTAATTTCATTCCGATATACGTTCAAATATTAAATGTTGTATTTCGCTGAGCGGCAATGGTTTCGCCGATAATTAATTTGAATGAAAACCCCCCCCCGTTGAAATATTGCGATTAAGCGCAAAATTATATTCTGTGCTGAAACGTAAGAAGGCGTACACGATGATTCAGTAACGGAATTTAATTAATAAATAACGCTAAGTTCATTTACTTGAGGCGAACTGAGACTCTATATACGTTAATAAATCAGCGGTGCGGAAAGGAGTTTTGGATGCTGTTGAATTTTATGTGGGTTGCTTAAAAAATCTTATAATTTCAATATGAAAAGTGCCTACAACGTAAGAAACTTAATAATTTTTGCATTACAAAGTAATGTTTGCTATGTAAATATTAATGAAAATAAATATAAATTGCGCGAGGTTATTATTTATTACGTTGTTTGTGGTATACTTTTCTTGTTATAATTATACTGTGTTGCTGAAATGAAACACGAGAGGTGAATGAATAAAATGAATGAAAAATAAAGGATGTGCCGAAAGGCACGCGCCATGCAAATAACAACGAGACAAAGAAAAATGGCACATTTCTGTATAAACTTTGTTTCAGACAAACTATCTTTGTTTGTATAGTTAGCTCTGAAAATTATTTCGCCAAACAAATCTTTTATATTCGTAAAGAGTTAACTCAAGATGCTACTCACTTTTATTTTTATACGGACAAAATATGAATTTTTCTTTTGCATCCGAATGTATAAACATCTTAAGCCGTTTCGAAAATAATACTGGAATAATGAGTTGCTCTTACGTTTTCTAAACCGTATACAGATATAATATATTATATTACATTTGACGTACATTCTGATATATGTGCGTTCTAAGAATAAAACATTATTGTCAAAAGAAAGCTTGACTTGTTGCGCGATCAGCAGTCTCGAAAAAGTATTTTTCTCACCATTTTATATTTTTCGTAAGAATGATACGTGAAATGTTAGAGATGAAAATTTCGTATGTTATGCCAAATATATATTTGAAAAATAATTATTTGTTAAGAAATCCTATGTATAATACCTACATAAAAAAAATATGAAACCAACTTTTATTATGTGCGGAAAAACGACGAAAATCCGAATCGACTCAAGCGAAAATTCAAACAAAAACCCGTCGACAGAATACCATAAAAAAATCGTCTGAAACTTCATCACAGCCCTCGCGTTCGGGATTATGCGTATTATCCTTGCTGGAAATGTTACATTATTCTCATATTCGAGATGTGGGCGAGTCGTAGCCGATTTGCGATCTGCGCAAAAGTCCCCAAAATTCGTTTCAGAGGACTATTTATTCATTGCGTTATGGCTTTTTGTTCGTGGTCAGCGTTTTTCATCAGAGCCTCTTTGCTTTTACATTCAAATATTCACCGAAAAGGCCTGCATAAATATTCAAATCTACGTCAAGTGTATTGGTACGGAAAGGACGCAAGTGACGTAGTTGTAAGAGGATTACGTTGGCGATTTAGTGCATCGATTCTGGTTTTTATTTTGTTCCATTTTTTTCGATACAGTATGAAATATTTGAAAAGAATATTTACAAAAGTGAAAACAATTTTATTAAAAAAATAGATTCACCATTACAAATTATATATCTACGAATTATATTAGCCTAAATAACCACAATGGCTAGTGTAAGTCGAGCTATTGAATCTGGGAAACCTTTTGCAGTGGCTTAACTTTTATACGTGTACTTTCTAAAAAGTTCCTAGCGCAAATTAAGATTAACGAGAGTGTACATACTGACTTTGTAAAAGTGCTCGCTTTTTGCTACCCCATCTTTCAGACGTTGAACTTTTTGGATGTCGATCGAAAATTTTAGAAATAGCGTCAACGAAAACCTTTTACTTTTAATCGTTTAAAACGATAATGATTAAAAAGGGATGGACACTGACGTTTAAGTAATTTTAATATTTAATGAGTTGAAATTTGTTTTCGACTTAATATTAATAAAATATTTTATATAATCTGTATTATAAGGGATTTACCGAGCTGAATTGCAATATATTTCGAAAGTTTCGATCTTCACCTTATTGGCTTCCTTAGTATAATATTATACAACTAACAAGTTACGCAAAATGATCATATACACTTATAACCATTAATAACATTTCAATATTAATATATGATAAAATATCTTTCAATATTTATGTTTTTTTAATTAAAATCACACTTCATACTAATTTTTAAATGAAATCCCATCGAAACGGATCATTTTCATACAGCTTGAACAAGCTAAAATCTCGTTAGCGAATACATCCCTTTATGAAGTGTGTTTATAATTGGTGGTATCCCGACGCGTCCGTTGCGCAAGTGACGTTTGTCTTTGGGACACCATATCCCAAGGGACATATGCACTTCCATCCCCACATGGCTAGACGTAATTAAACTTGTTATTACAGTTATAATTAGATTGTCATTGCGGAAACGCGCGATACAAACACCGCACTACACCGAATAATGGAGCTGCATAATTGAAAAATAATATTCCTGATCGAAGGCCTCCTTAATCCGGGAAAAACTTGCGAGTTCCATGCGAACGAGCCAATTCGGCTCCCCGGGCACAGTTAGCTCACCCGAATTAAACTTCGCAGCGCAAAATCTCGTTAAATATTCATAAAATTGCGAAAAGTTTCCCGGATACATATACAAATATAAGGGGTCCCGACAATGGGAATGTTCTGCACAATTTTCGCGGTACGTTTCCAAAAATTTTCGTACCGCTGAATAATTTCGCACCGGCGAGAATTACGATACGGCGGAAGAAAAAATGTGTTGCGAAATTTATGCGAGTTTCGTCGACCTTGGATAATTCGAAAACGTGCGGAAAAAGTCTCAAGTTTGAATTAAAAATTCGCGAAATTAAATATTTTTACGGTTGCGAAATGGCGAGGGGCGAGGAAAAAAGTATCCATCGCGAAAACTTTGCTGAAGTTTCAACACGTAACAGTCGCTCCGGGAGAAATGACAAGGATACGTCGGCGTTATCCTGGAAATAATATACTAGTGAGTTGCTTACGGAGGCGATCAACCATATCAAATACGATTACTTTCAGGAGAAGCAGGACAAAAATATTTCATACGTGCTTCGAGTAACAGTGCGAAACGACGACCGTATAGGAAACAGGAATATTAAATGGAAAAATTGTGTTTCCGGTAAGTGGACATGCTTTTTGATAAATCCTGCGACGAAAATACGTTGTAAAATATTAGCTAAGGATTTTTTTCAAAAATTTTGAAATACATATTTTTATAATGCGGAAATAAAAAAATCGTCACTACGTATATGTTATCTATTTGAAACGGTGTGACCTTTTCGATTATATTTAATAAGGCGATTGGCAATATCGTTCACAGCATATTTTTGACCCTCACGTTCCCAAAAATTGACCTTTCTATATTCGATTGGCACTTGCATGCGAAATTTATTTTCATATAAAAGCACGGATATTTGAATTCTTAAAATATTATATTTTCTATAGAAAATTTGAGTTCTTTGCGACGGAAATAAAATATATGAATAGTAATTTTTGCGCGAGGAAGCTCTAAAATTTTCATCTATGAACGAGGTACTGCTTTGAATTTGATGAATTTTTCGGCATAGAGTACGTCAAGCATGAAAAACTTGCAATTTCTAATAAAAGCTGGGCTCGCGTTTCGCCTTTTCCCGGTGTAAAATTTGGAGAGCTTACGGACCTAATGCGAGCCATTTTTTCCGTGTGCGCGTAAGCTTTCTTTTTCATCTTATTTTTTGATACTTTATCCGTCTATTCCATTGCGTGGATTCCATTACGGAATTTCGATATATCGGAAAGTTTTGACAGAACATCAAATGAATATTACATTACAACGCCACAGAATAACAATCAGATGAGACAGAGATCCTCACGATTTCGTAACATTGCAAAAATAGAGCTGTTTTCGTTGTACGGAAATACAATTTATATTTGATAGAAATACGTATATATTAATAGAAAATATTGACAGATCTTCAATGAAGATTTTAATATTAGCTCTTCCAATCAAGTATTGTAAACATTTACGCGATATATATATAATATAAATATACATTTCGTTAATATTTGGCGGTTATGAAATCATAAAAATAGAATTATGTAAGCATCGCAATTGAATTAAATTCCTTCACGTTTTCAAAGAACAATTCATTATTTATACGCAAATTAATTTAAGATCGAACATATTTTGATATAAAATCGTATTATTATTTCGCAGACAAATTGAAATACGCGTAAAATCTCAAAGAACGACCGCCCGTGCGAATTCTTTCGTTTTAAAAAAAAAAAAATAAAAAAAATCATTTTCATACGCGGCGCATTCGAATGGAAATTTCCCGTTTATTTTTATTTTTCGCACCGAAAAGGCACAATAAACAATTAAATTATCGGAAAACGCCAAATTTGCCCGTTCAATTCGGCGTAAACGGCGAACGCGAGAAGCGTCTACGCGAAAATTCCCGACGCAAACGCACGCATAATTGCGACAAACAATAAAAAAAATCCATTTAATAAATAGCACACGCGCGCGTACGACTCCCCGTTTGATTTTCCCATTACGACGCGAAAAAAATATAAACGAATAAAAATATAATATAATACAACACGACGAACTGGAAGCGTCACGGAAGCCTCCACTTATGCGGTGGCGGCGGTGTGTGTGTAATGAGCGAAACGAGACCTGAATTGACGAGGGTGTCGCGTGTTGCAGTTGCAGTCGCAGTTGCAGTTGCAGTTGGCGTTGCTGGTGCAGTTGCAGTTGCTTCGGCGCACGTGTAGTTGGTGAAGAGACGTGACGCGGCGGCCAGGTGCAGAGTACCGTTTGGGTATATGTACCTGGAAAGATAATGAGATTTTTATTAAATGAATGCAGCTAAAGTTAGTATGTAGAGTGTTATATTCTTGTCTACGGTACGAGAGCGACGTCGTTATATGGTGTAAGTGGCGTGAGAAATGTAGACGCTTTCGTCTAGTAATTATTTTTTAAGTGCTGAAATAAAAATAAAACTGTCATAATAATTATTTAGTTCTAAAGGTTTTTTTTTGGAATCGTTATCTTATGTAATTTTTATTCATGTGATGTTTCTGCAGGACGAATTTGTTTTAATGCATTCTAATGATTTTCATTTACGTTGTGATAATTTTCAAAATTTTTTAATCTTAAAATATTTCCAAAACTGTGATACGTGCGATCAAATTTCAATAAAAATGTTATTTGACTCATCTTTAAAGTACAAAAAACACACTCAAAAGAAAATACACGTCAGAAAATCACAAATTTCTGCACAAAAATAGATCAAACTATGGAAAAATTGAATTTCCTAACGTTTTCGTGGAAAAACAGACGAGTTTTTCATTCAAGATTCGCCAACAGCGAAACTAGACGCATTTGCGTGATAAAAAGTTTTGCGTTATGAGTCCACGAGGTTAACGTAAATTAAGCGATATGTCGACCAACTTTCTAAACTTTACTATATAATAATTGGAACGATGTTTGTAAATAATGTGCGCACCATATTTTGTTGCCGAGGTAAACGCGCGTGTGAACATTTCGTAAAATTTCCGACAAATCACCGCATACATTGTTAAGGCGATTTATGTGGATTATGAATTTGTTTAGCTGAAAAAAATTGCAACAAGCCATTTCCACGAAATGTGTTTATTTTCAATTCTAATTAATTACATAAATAAGCGAAGCCGAAATATATGAACACGTATTTACTTGTTCAATGTTGAGCATCGACGCGATTTTTGTTCGCAAGTTTCTGTTGTGTTCGAGACTAAGAGACTTTTCGATAATGTTATTATTATATGTATTTTAGAGAGCTTCGTACCCCCGAGCAGCGGAAACCTTGCCGCCCGAATTTAGTTCCTTAATTAGTTTTCTGCCGAGGGCGATTGAGTCAAGAAAATTTGAAAACTTTGTATTAACATTATAATAAGGACACTATCTAAGAGAAAATGCCTCCTTAATATTTATTATGTTTTACGTATAGTATAAAAGCAATTCATTTGTTCTTAAACACAAACAGAAAATGAAAATTTCTTATCAGTTTCATCGCATACTAATGAAAATTTTCGTTTATTACAACAATTATAGTGAAAAAAATTTAGCGACTCATTTAAATTTTCTGAGGAAAACTTAATATAATTGCCTCTTAAAATTTCTGAAATACAATCAGCTAAAAATTTAATTGGCCTGATAAATCCTATGACATGTCCTTTGTACAGAAGTATATTTGATTTCGCTTCGGGTCACCTTTTAACAAGTACAATCCTTCTCACTTGTTTCGCTCGTCGAGAATGTATAATTAACAGTTGCAGTCTTTGTCAAATGCGGAATAAAACATTTAGTGCATATTCACAAAGCGAATTCGCAAAAAGCACTCCGGACATGCGAGAGGGTCGCCTCTAATTTTCTGCAAACACAAATTTTTTTCACCATCGCCCGCATCGGCATCGGATATCAGCGCGGCACACTCTCAGTTGAGAGATAATAGAATTTCAAACGGAATAATTTTCACGTCGGTCTGTTTTGTTATTCGAGCCGTATTTATATGTATAACGTTCTTTTTTCGGAACGAGAAAGCGAGAACAAATAAAAGAATTCGAATCGGAATCAAACGGACCGTCGCCGCGAATATAGACAATGGCCGCCTAACAAAATATCTTTTTTAAATGTTGTCAAATCAGCGGTATTGTGTGCTGGGCACGTAGAAAGCTTTCGGTCGACGTTTCCACCTCCCATACCCGAATTCACCCGACACCCATCACCCATACCCGAAAGCCCATACCATCCCATGGCAAACTTTGAATACCCCTTTTTTGCCCGGTGCCCCAGCTCGAGGCTCCGACCGGGTTTTGCACGTCAACTTTTAACATCAATAAGAAAGTCATCTATATTTTTACGTGTACGTATAATATTTTGTGTTTTTTTCCCTTTTTTCGTTGACAACAAAGGTGCCGCCTTGCTTTTTCTTATTGATCGTCTGTTCGTCTTGTCCGCGCTAGAATTCATTATGGCATCATTTTTTGTGTGTGTACGTGTATTTTTCAGTACGATTCGTCGCTGTGACGAGAAACGCGGTGAAAAATATTAAAAAAGTTTTCCGGTCGAGGTGAAAAATACAATTTTCAGTGCGGGCGTAGTCAATTTGTAGAACTTTCGCTCGAAACTAAGTTCCGGAAAGAACATTTTCGTTCTATATATAAAATTTTCCGGTCGGCGGCGTATCCCTTCAGGGATGCGAATTCCCAAAGAATCGTACAATATTATAGTGTGGACGTAGAATTTCTAAGTTTCAGATGCGCAAACTTGCTATATTAAAAAATATATGCCTGCAAACAGTAATTAAAGTCTAGAAAGTAGTATTAAAAACGCCGCCTATTACTCCCAAATGACACCTTATGCATAACATTTAAATTTTATTATTTCTAACAACATTTTGACATTAAATTTACACGAAAATTATTACGCTTATCCTCATTTATGTGAATCTAAAAAAAAAACTTGCACATCATAAAAAATAGCTCCATCTATTTATGTTTCCAACCCGAGCCATTTTTTTCTTCATAATCAAAGCATCCACAACGAAGAAAATGCAGATTAGTGACACCAGAGAGAACATTGCGTTCGAGTTTAAGTGCACTTTTTTTCGTCCTTCGGCGTTTCAAAGCCTTTGCCCATCGTCATCACGACAAGCACGAAGAAGGCTGTGTTGGTGGTGGTGGCCACGGTCCTCCTCCTCTTCGACGACAGATGCTGTGAATATCGGGTTTAATTGTCGGCGCTTCTCTGCCCTCTACGTCCAAGTTGTCGACGTAGATTGTAGAAAAGGGACACGGCGTCGATGTTGATGGTGAAAAGATGGAAATTCGACGAAAAATGTCATGTATTGTATAAAAGCGAATTTTTTCCGTAAGTATGCTTGATTGATTTTGTCTTTTTAACGATTCGTATTCAAACGATGCGTATTTGTGTCGAACTGAACAATGAAGCGAAGAATGTCTTTGAGTGTGATAAATAACACTCATTGTATTCGATTTATAATGATACGAAACGACTTTTATACTTTAAACATCGCAACGAAACGTTTTCATTGATTTTTCAAGCTTTTTATTATTATTTTCGACTGGATACAAGATATAAAAAACCATTGTTCTTTTAAAAAACCATCATCATCATCGTATAAACAAAATTTAATGTTTATTCACAAGTTCAAAATTCTAAAGAAACTTAACTTCCAAATAATTTAGATGAACCATCCAAAGTTCATCATTTCTACCACATTCGTAACAAACTTCGTCCATTCGAAATTTATTAAAATTCCCAGGGCATAGGAGCCGCGCACAGTCCCGGTAATGAAGCCGCCATTGATGTAGCGAAGCCTCTACAGGGTGTTGAATCAGATCCCTTCTATTCAAATAGAGCCTGCGCCTCTCCCGCTACATACTGAATGGAGGTGGACCGGTAGCTATCTGTACACGATCAAGATATGTATATAAGTATGTATTTCTGTACGTGTGTCACTTGCGAGATATCAACTGCATAAAGCTGTCTTGTGAGCGTCTCCAGTCGCAATAACTTGCGACATTGTGCAACCGCGCCTATTCAATTACACGGCGTTCGTATTTATGGACGAGACTTGATGCTGGGCTTGGAATTAGTTCGGGATTGTGGTAAGACAAATTTTGTATGTGTATGTACTTCGGTTTATTAAATAAAGTTGATTCAATCCGAGATTTTTTCGTGATAGTGAACGAACTTTACAAATCAAAGGAGTAAATGGGGAAAACTTCGTTGAAGGAGTTTCTTGTTGCTTTCCTTTAAGAAAGACTGGACGCTAAAATAAAATGAAACCCTTCGTAATTTTAAATTAAATACGATCATTTGGAGAATTCAACACTCATAAGCAATCTGAAATTTAAATAAAAAACTCGACACCTATAAAATCGATAAATAAATTTTTATAAAAAAATTCGTAAGCAAAAAAATCATATTTAATCTAAACTTTCGGAAGAGTCACCGATTTGAAAAGGGTCGTCGAAAGTTATGTATTTTTCGACCAATCGAGTTACGGGAAGGGTTCGCCTCTTGTTTTTCGGATGACCGACCATCTCTCACGTTTTCGCCTCGCCAGCCGAAGGAAAGCCGAGCCGAGAGAGAAATATAGTGCGAAAATTGATTGATTACAACAACCCAAAACCTGATGGTAATTATAATAATAGGACGAAGCAGAGGAGAAGAAAGGGGAGGCGTGGGCGCCTCGCTGGTAGGAGCCGCTCACTTTCACTAATGGACCGACCAGACCTTTGGCCGAAACTTTATTCCCGCGCCCCGTTGGACTGTTGGAAAGAGATGATTTATTCATTCGGCGATAAGCCGGCCAAATCGCCCCGACAAGAAATATCGAACCCGATGCCTGCGTCGACGGCCACAGGAGAGGGACGCGGCAAAAAGTCGCCGGTACCCCGATGGTTTAACCTCCGAGTCCCATGAAACGTATCAATCAAGTCGGAATTGCGTATAGTGTATTACTGCGTTCGTAGATTTTTGATTATAATTGGTCTGATGGTGGATGAATATGGTTTGCTGGGATTTTGACTGTGTGAATGAAATGAGTGATTGTTTGATAGTGTGTGCGTGTAAGGGTTTATTTCGCGGAATGCATTTGTGAAAATCGTATTTTGGTGTAAATAATAAATGATATTTTGAAAGGACTATCCTTGTGCTCTTACATATTGATTTAGATTGTGTTACTATTTCTGGAAACTTTTTTTTTCAGGATACTTTTAAGTTCCTTTGTTCTATTATGTTATCAATGATATTAAAATCTTTCTGTTTTTATTAAAAAAAATAATTCTGTTAAAAGCTAAAAATTACAAGAAATTTAATGAGATGAAAATAATCCTGTATTATTACAATACGATGAATTTTCAAGTTACTAAAACATGAAATATCCTTCTATTATAAATTTTCGCTAACACTAATCAAAACACACACAAAAATAATTATTATCACAACTCCAAAAAAATCACAACATCACTATACAACCATTTAACAAACTAAACCACAACACTAATACATTTACATAAAAAATTCAACCACCTTCAATATAAATGAAAATATGAAGCAGAAAATGAATAAACGACAACGACATAATCTTTTTACGGCCAAGTCATCTCTACATAGAAGCAATCCTTTATCTACCCAGCCTTCCAGGCATATATTAGATGCACGCGTAGTTTTTCCGGATCATCCGACACGTTTGCGGACGGGAGGACTCCACCACCCCCAGGCGTTAGCTCCGGGCCGTAGACGTCGAGAGGGTAGCAGCTGGAAGTAATTCTTTACGGTGATCATCCCGAAAGATCCTTTGTCGCGTCCGATAGTAAATTTTTTTCCCACAGACGGAACTTTGTAGTCCGCACTTTGCGCCGTCGCCGTTATTATTATGTGGGCAAAGTTGAAAATGGTGTCGCGATGCCGGAACTACCCTGCATCCCTTCCCGCTCAGGGTACGTGAGTGCTACCCAAGATTTATATGGCTAGGTAGCGTTTTTTATCACTTTTTTTGATCACTTTGTACGTATGTGCGTGAACAACGAGCACCACGTGCGCGTGTCGATTTATGAATATCAATAACCATCACTTTGTTTTTCCGTTAAGAATTTTCGGTATGCCTCGGATTCTCTAGATATTTTGAAGATTGTTTATCGACGGAACAGAGGATATTTCTCTATCATTTTCGAATATTGCCAACAATATATAATATAATGCAATATTATATTGTATTTTTAGATAAAATTTTCACATTAAATTTAAAATCTTAAATGAAGAATTTTTTTAAAGTGACAGACGTAAACTTTTATTAAATTTCTACTGTACATTTTAATTCATATAATATATTCACTGATAAAGCTTACGTTTTGAATGTATTGGAAGTGCAAATGTGTATTTATAAAACCTATTACTGGTTTTTGGACGTTTTCCCGGAACCACCAGTGAAAATTAAATAATAAACTATTTCATATGAAAATATATAATACAAAAATAAAACAATATTTATGATATTACAAAATCAATAATTTCCGTTTCGCAAGCAATATACACGTATATAATTTATTATTGAGCATTCGAACCAAGCGAACCTTTGTAAATTTTGAACGCTACTAAATATAGTCTATCAAGTCGGTGAATTTATTCAAATAATTCAAGACGGAGTCTATGCGCCTCGTATAGAATCTGCGATAAATTTTCGCGCGATCATGCTGTTTCTAAAATTTATTATGACAAGTAATGGTCGAAAGAGAACGGAAAAGTATAAAAGATATCTGAAAGAAGATGCACGTGAGAAACGTGCCCGGAAAAATGTTCTTTATCAGCCCGAATCTGGTGTTATTAGGGAAGTTAGAAGCCACGCGGCAATATATTTAGATCAACGTCAGACACGTACATAAATGCAGAGCAGACTTGCGAGCCTAAAAAATATTGAGAATGAGAATCCTTTATAAGGGAGCAGCCCTCACAAAGACGGGGTAGTGCTAAAGCCGATGCGAAAAAAGAAAACTGGATATATAGAAAAAAAGCCCTTTGCCCGGCGCGGAATTAACAATACAGACACGACAGTCTTTCAACGGTGGCGACAATGCAGCAATCCCTTCCATCCCGCCATTATGTAAGGGACACGCGCAAAATCCAACATAACAAGCATAAATATAAAATATCGACACTGAGCCTCGTCGGAGCGAGCAATTAATATGTGAGAAATATAATTTCTAAGTCAAGCGGCGGCGAGGTGGATTTGTGCTCGGTAACACCATCTTTATCAATTATCCCGTGATGAAGCGAAGGGTTCTCTTGTAAATTGAAACGGTCCCATTTGGTCTCGAGGTGAGGGCGGTTCGGGCCCATCTATTTGCGGCTCGAGTCGACAACCTGATCAACCATCCATACGTATTATATATTTAACGTATATAAATGAATTTAAATCGTTTTTCATCGAGCGCACCCAGCTTGGGTCTGAAGAGTCGTGTAGACGACACGTTTCAAGCTGTTGAAATATCTAAGTCGGATTTGAGTAGTCTTCGCGTTAATTATAAGCATTCATAGTGTTGATGAGGGGGCGGTAGAGGCTTGAACCCTTAATGTGCAAATATTCTCGGACCTAAGTCCACAGAGTAGGCTCTGTGTAATGTTAGACCTACGGAGGTTACTTAGCGAAAACGGACAATTAACTTTAATTAACAACTTGATAATATTTACTTTGCGAGTCGAAAAATACGCCGACATTTGAAAAGCGATACGGATAAAAAGTCTCGCGTTTCTGCCGCGCGAAAAGTACACCCGAATCTAGAAAGGTTTGTGTATAGATAGCGAAGAACCGTCAGTTTGCTCGCTTTTCTTAAACGAAGACAAACATTCTTTGTAAATTTCATTGAAGCCTTCCTTCTGACGGTCGAGATAAGGCCCGAAGAAGACCGATGCTAATACCGAGCGCAAAATTAATGCCAAAATTAAAAAAAATACGAAAACTTTTTTGAACCGTACAAGATTTGATTCGTGCACAGTATTTTCTTAAAATTAGTATAACAGTATTATCTTTTTATAATAACAATCGATTCCGGTTTTACTATTTATTTTATCATTCATAGCCGTCGTAATCTCCAAAGCAATTACTTAGAATCGAATCAAACTAAAATTTCATGTTTATTTCAAACGATTTTCCAAAACACACATCTCAATATCATATCATTGAAACGACAAATTAAAACAAACTCCCCGAATAGCAAATCTTCAATTCCTCCAAACATCCAACACCGAAGTCATTGCGCCGCACGATAATTCACGTAGACGCAATCCTCCAGACGAGTTTGAAAAGCGAACCGAACGAAACTTCCGAACGACACCCTACCCCCCAAAAGCACACGATTACAAACCGTCGGATGTCAGATAAATCGCACTCCGGCAACCTAACGGAGCCGACTCCTACCCGGAAACTTTCCCGCGCGAAAAATAGATAAGCCGGAATCGCGCTATTGTCGCGCGAAGAAAATGGCGCGTTCCACGAATCCGCTAAGCCTCCGAATCCGTGTTGACACTGGCGATGAGTAACGGCGCGATTACGTATGCACATGTGAAGATGAGTGATTTCCGTGTGTGCACACCCGGGGTTGGATGTGTGTAATCGCGTAATTATGGGCCGGCGTTTGTATGAAATTTCAGGGTTAATTAGAGAGCGGATATGCCGCGACGCAAATCCGCACCGGTCGGGGAAAGTTGAGGGATTTCGGATGGGTTTTTTTGTGTGATTTTATTTTGGAAATGTTGTAGTAGAGGTAATGTAATAGTTGACCTTGGTGAATATGCTGGTTCTCGTCGATCATTGATCTTAATTGATAAGTGGCGTGGTTAGTACTTGGATAACTGTGATCGAGTATCGCTGACTTGGAAGCATTTGACAAAAGATTGTTTTCAGTATCGAACTTACTGAAATTCAAATATTTTATCATTACACAATAGACATATGTATATGATAAAGAAAAATATTCAAAACTCCTATTATATGAAAATATTTTTTACAACAAATAAACGTTACAATAGATCATTAGTTCACAATCTTTTTGACAGGCGGGCCAATTTTCCCATTTTCCAATTTTTTGCGGGCGGCAATGAAAAATATAAAAATATATAATTTGAGAATTTTATAATGGAAGAAAACGTTCATTTAAAAAAACATTGATGAGTGAGTTTGAGAAAAAGTTTCGATTGAGAAAATTATTCGAAGAAGCAGTTTAAAAATTAAAATATTTAGTATTTAGTCGGCGGCCCGCAATAAATATTTAGCTTAGCAGACCGTGGATTGTGCATCACTGCATTAGATAAAAAAATAAAACAAAAATTTTCTTTTACCTTTAAAGAAAATCAATATAAAGAACTGAAGATAAAATTCATATACAAACTCAAATCACTTTCTCTTTGTATTTTATCAGACCAAACCGTCGAATATTATCAGATTATTCAAAATAATATATATTCAACGGAATTTCCCCGCACGACTACGTATACACGTGCATCGAATCCCTTGGCCTTTGATTCCACTGACAACCTATTGTACCCGAACAGATATAAGGGTGGTTGTATTGTGTGGTATATGTGTGTTCATGTACGATCAATCCGGTCGCTCATAACCGTTAATGCGTTAATCCCGAAACGAACGTTTACACAATCGATACGTGACTAATATGATGAAATCGTTATTATATTTCCGAGATTTGAATTTTGAAAAGTTTCGAGCGCCGGATAACGACGTTGTCATTGCGAGTGAGCGAAGGGCTTGTAATAGTGCGTTGTTATAAAATTTCAAAAGTTTGAAAATTAGAGTTCAACAGGTCGCGTGAAAGTTTTCGTAGTCATTAAAAATTTGTGTACTTCGTTTAGAATGATCGAACGAAAAATAATGATATTTTCGCATGTTTGAAACTAAATATTTAGGTATAATCTTGATATTGTATAAAAATATGAAAACTTATTCGTGTTTTATATTCAAGTTATTTTCAATGATTATTATTAAAAAAAAATGTTTCTCGTTTAAGTAACAAAAAAAAACTATACGCAACGTTGGATTTCGTCCGGGTTTCAGAGTATCTAACATCTATGCGTTGTAATTAACATAATGACGTTTCTGTATTTTCAAAGGAACCAACGACAAAACATCCCAAACATAAAGGGAAAAGGTAGAATTGAGACGAGAAAGATTTTCAGAAACAACGTAAGAACATTAAACGCTGTTTACAACGACGGTCCTTTTCCTTTCAAAAATATTCTCAGATTCACATACGATTTTCTAAAATTATCCTATTCAAAATTTTTTAAATTATCCACTCAATACATATAAAAAGCCAAACTAGATTATTCAAAACATTATATTAAAAATTTCCTTTCAACATTATCCCTCATTGAAAATTCAATTCAACGACTCATCCCAACATCAAACCGTCAATCACCGACTCGAATCGTCCAAACACAAACCCAACAATCAATTATCCCTAAAAATAATAATCCGACAAAACACCACGACCGAATTTTCTTCAGCCATCTTTCCAGCCACTCGACCCGCCGCCACAATATCTCCTCTCGGCCATCTAGGGGTCGTGAATAATTCAGCGCGTATCCGCGATTGGGATACCCTGATACAGCCCTGATGATGATAGATGGTGCTAATATAGATAACCCGATTCCCATACCGCCCTTCGCCCCGGTAATATTCGCTAAATTACAAATTATGGCCGCACAAACCGATAACCCCCGCGGCGCGGGCGCGCATTAAACGCGCACGCAGACGTAATATAATAAATAATAATAAACGGCGGGACGGATGTTGATTTGTGGCTTAAAGGTGGAGATCGGACAGACAACGGACGGTCCATCAATTCGAATCTGGGCCAGGCCGGGCCCTGAGGATTTATCTTGTTCAAATATTGAGGTGGGCATTTGTTTGCTTCGCGTAGTGCACGCGTGATTCGTGGTATTATGTGCTATCGAATGTGGCGTGATGTATTTCTTCGTTTGTATAATATACTAGCGGCTTGTAAGAGGTGTTGTTCGGGACTCTGTGAAAATCAGTTTTGTACCATTTTTGATGACCGATTGTAGTTATTGTCACAATCAATCGCGACGTCGGCACATTATGTCGGGGGTTCGCAAAGTGTGAGTGCAGTTTAAAAGTATTCACTCACTAAAGTGCACTTATACTTTCCGAACACTATTATGATTTGTACGGCGATCGATAAAAAAACTGAAATGCGAAACGATATTAAAAAAATTGAATGCTTACTTAGTTTTTTCGGGTTTCAAAGAACATTCTTGTCAAATTTAGTGAATATTCGTCTATCGGTTTAGGAGTTTATTGGATGCATACATAGATATATACATACATATGTACATACGTGCATACACCGTTTGAGTTTTATATACATATATAGATAAATGAAAAAATGGTTTATGGCTTTTTTGTATAAAACAGCCTAAAGGTGAGGTCTCATAGTTAGTCTAAGCGTGTGTATTTACGCTCATGTTTACATTTAGTATGAGGCTTTACCAGAACAGTTTGTCGTTGTTGAATCGAATGTATTGTTGAAGTTAAATTAAAAGTGGCATAAATTATACTTACAATTCGATAGATACATATGATCATGTCCTAATAATCATTTTTAAAAGAATAGTATTCAATTTTCAAATTAGGGATGTCAGATTTACCAAAAATTTCATTTGAAAAAATCTAATTACCGGTTTACCGGTAAATTAAATTTTGAAAAATGACGATCAACTATAAAACCAAAAATACTTTCCTGAAAATAATAACTACATTATTCAAAAAAAAACCCGTACACTCGCAAAAACCGACTTTTCCAAAGATTTTCGACAAATATTCCAAACACAAAAAATGTATTTATCGACAAATATTAAAAATTTACCGGCAAATAATCAAACTATTATTTGAATCATTTACCGGTAAACCGGTTTACCGGTAATTACAACCCTATTTGAACTTCAAATTATATATATCATAACAACGATGAACATGTTTATCAATATAAAAATTCGCATGACGTGATTTAAATTTTATAAAAAAAATATTTTCATCATGAATAATTTAAATTTCAACGCAAGATTTAAATTATTCAAACGATTCAAATTTCGGTTTAATTAATTATTCGACAATAAAAAATGTGATGTAACATTTAAATTCCTACATATATGTATTATATTTTGGGCATGAATATGAATGAGGTACGATGTTTGCGTTTAATAATTTCGCAATATAATTATCACTGTTAAAATATTGAGAGGTTCTTTAAAAGGGGAGTATGCTTTCAAAATTAATCAGCTTATAATCGTAATCTGGCGAAAAACAACGTTGAGTATAAATTTTTAATAAGATGCTTTAACATTTCGTATGAAATATGATATTTATGAAAATGTGAAAGACTTATCAAAATATATTATATTTGTAAACTAATATGTACATATGTTCAAAAAAAATCTTCCACTTAAATGACTAACGAAATGAATTATAAAAATTAAACGTTAGAATATTTTAATATAGCTACGATTTTATGTTAAATTTCATAACATTTCTCAAAAGCTCATTTTCAAACATTTTATTAAAATTCTTCCCGTAATAACAACAAAGATAAAATATCTATAACATTTTATAACAATTCTTAGTAATGAAAATATCGTTAATAATTTTCCTATAATTGAGGGTAAAATTTTATAAAGATTTCATAGAAACATATCTATTGAAATCATAATGCGTACGAAATCTTCAACAATACATGAAATTTGATCAAATCGATTTTCTGTTTTCATTAAATCCATACGAAGCACCCATATCATTTCTGACACATCACAAAGAATTCACTTTGATACAACATGTATCTCATATTAAACACATATAAATATCCTACCCAAAAATACCTCAAGTGAATTATCGACTAACAATAAATTTTATACCCCATCATAGCAAGAAGCAAAAAAGACATTACAAAAGACTTATTAAGAAAGTTCAGCAGATACTTGAAACTTCTCACTTAATTTCCACAATAACCATATTCTACTGCAAATGAATCAAGAGGTGTAACACATAAAACATTCAACACATTCGAGAAATTTTATGATATAAAAAAATTAATGATCGAAAATCCCAAAAAATAAAATATCATGTATCACACAGGATGAAACAAAGTTGTATAAAATTTTCCAGGTGTTCCGGATTCATCAAAGCACCGGACCACCGGGGGATGTCGCAGCGGCCGTCGCTGGAAAGTAGAGTTTTCAGCGAATTTTAATGAGACGGCATAACTCGTGTTTTGCGAAACGGAAATTTCATATTTTTCAAAGTTGCGCGCGCTTGTACCCGTCCGCCATTTTCCGTGTAACGAGATACCGCCGGCGTAACGACAACGCGTTCGTTCGTTAGTTGGTGCGCGAGGAGCCGCTAACGAAGAAAAATGCCACACCTCCCACGGGCACCTGCCCGAAAAAAAGGGAAAATATTTCGAAAAATAACATCCGCTCGTCCTGTAGATGTATATTATTTTTTCGTCCGCGTTGAGATAAACTCGTAAATGTTTTATGTTATTTTTTTGTATTTCTAAAAGTTTTCAATGTGCACTGTCATCTAAATATGAAACTTTCGCTTCTTAGAAAGTGCCGACTCGAAAAGTGTTAACTGCAATAGAAGACTTTGCAAAAACCTTGTTGAAAGTATTATAGTGGAGTGTGTCAAAGTTCTACAGTACATTTTTATGACTGAATATGTTTTCAAAGACGATTATTCAAAAATAATCTGCTGCGGAAACAAAAACTGGATCAACGATTGGGTGTATCTGATAAAATTATTTAGGTCAAAAGCTTTTGAAAAACTATAGTTATGGAAAATTATTATGCCGCTTTGTACTAACTGCAATCGGGAGTCATATATTGTTTTGATTTGATCTCATATCAAGCATAAATTCTGGAGCTGAACAAAAATGACAGCGAACGCCGGTGCAGCGTGTAATTTACGATTTAACTGTAAAACTAATTTTTGATATCGAGTTTTGCATTCATGGAAACGTTGCATAAATAAAGTAACAGAATCTGCATACAAATAATAGTGATTCTATAAATTAATTGAAATTTATAAATATTCTATCGCAGTAAAATTACAATATACGTTGAAATTAATTACATTTGAAGCCATACCGAAAATATTAAATCATTTTCAGATAAATTCTTATTGAACATGGAGAATATTAACCGTCAGCCAATAAACACGGTTGACTGTAAATGACAGACTAATATAGAAATTATCGATTTACAATTAACGATAGACATAAATTTGATTATGATATATAGTCTAAAGAGAAATTACGAAATGAAATAACTTCAAGCGAACAACGTAACAAAATATATCATCATGTTGCATGGAAAATTATTATAATAAACTTCATAAGTACAAAGGAAAATTTTTACAATATTACTAGCAACATCGTAAGATAATAAGCTTTTATAATGTTGCATGACTACATGCACGTGAAGATACTTTTAAAGAGAACATGTTAACACAGCAATCCGTAAAAGCAGCAAATATTTTATACACAGCAGTATCTCTTACAAAATATTTAACAATTCCAAAACACATCTCGAAAATAAAACACCCATTCACAAAACTAAATTCTCACAACACACCGAAAACTTCAATATCCAAAAACATTCAATATCGAATCAACGAAACACCATTGCACCCATCAAAATCACAACACACGACCGCGATTCATACGAGCGCAGAATATCGGAAAAATGATTAACGCGCAAATTTCATTATTTCACCGTCGAGCGAGAGAAGAGCCCGCTTTTTCGATTAAAAAATAAATCAGCGCCCGCCCGGTTAAATATTGCATCCGAAATGCATTGTGAAGGTGCATTCTGCGTGGCCGAGCCCGACTTCCGCCTACCACCCCCATGCACGTTGATGTCCGGCAATTTTGATGCAAATGGGATTCAAAAATGCAAGCCGCGCATATTTGTATCCCGACGGTGGCGTGCTGGCGCTGCGCTTTACATAATGCACCGCGTTGCATATTTTTCGGGACGCGTCATTGTTACGTGATTTGAGCGCGATGCACTATTGTGTGAAGTTTTTTTATGATTTTTGGAATGTTAAGTGTTGTATTTATTTTTATTATTATCGATTGTTTTCAGATGTTTTCATTTTTTAGCATTTCAAATAAAACGACTTTTTTTCACTAGTAAACGTATAAGTGATACGCCACATTTACCGTAATTTTCATTTACCGGCATTTTTTTTACTAATTTCCGGTTTACCGGTAAATTAAATTTTGTATAAAAACCGGAAAAATAATGAAAAAAAAAATGTAAACCAAAAATATTTTCTAAAAAAACAATAATATTTAAAAAAAACCGTACACCTACACAACTTGACATTTTTTCAAAAATAATTTCCGTAAAAATAACATTTTTCAAAAGTATTAGAAACACAAAAATTTTTTTTTCATTTAAAAAAATCATTTCGATAAAAATTAAAAATTTACCGGTCAATTACAAAAGCATTATTTTTGTAATTTACCGCTGAATCGGTAGCCTCCTTAATAAGTAAGTATTATATAAGTTAATTATGTTATTCAATTAAATTGATTTATATAATATTAATAAAGGAAAGTTTGAGCATAACGAAACATCTTTTCTCATTGAATCTTTAGTTATTTGCGTAGTGGTCGTGCAATATTTCGCTCAACTTAAACAATTTTCATCAACATGTATTTTCCATACTATACGATATTCAACGAAATTAAATTATAGACGTTTTTTTATCATTATTTTTTAAAATTGTATCACATTAAAAAATAGAAACTAAAACTATTTTTAACACTATCTATTTTATACCAAACACACCTAAATAATAAAAATTTCAATTCAGCAAAATATTGGCAACGCACAGAAAATACAGAAAAACGAGCTAATGATCTTCTTTTTCACGACGCGACGTCAAAACGAAAAATCGCTCGCGAAAACCCAAAAACGTATGAAGTAATGGAGCGAATTTGGCGAAATAATCAAAAAACTTTTCAGCGCTTCTGGAAGTCATCGAACGGGTCCCATTTCGCATCAATGCAGAGCGCTCGCCGTCGCCAGAGTTCGCTGAAACGATTTTCAGAAGTTCGCGATCGCATTGCCGGGAATCAAAGGGATATTATATCGCCGATGTTCACTGGGAAGCGTGCTTTTGTCGAATTTATGTTGTTCGCGTTATCAACTGTTGAAACTCGTTTAAGTTTTAAAAGAATCAAAATGTTTTAAATTCGTTTTCGGTAGCGTTTACGTTTCCAGGATTATCTTGATCTGGCTGAAACACGAGAATTTACGTCGTTCTAAATTTTTTTGTTGCTTGAATTTTTTACCTGAACGAAGATATTGTAAACGTGTACTGAGAAAAAAACATTTTTTATTCTATAATTACATAACGTAATTTCTAAAAATAAAATAATTTATTCATTTTCAAACTTATACAACTTTTAATAATATTAAACTATATACACAATAATTTATCATTCAAGTTATTTCTTTGCGTTAAAATTATGTTCCGTATTTTCAAACAATTTCAATCAGTTGTCCAATAGTAGAATGAGAAAAGTTTTTCTCGACAAGATAATAGTAGAACGTTTATGTAGTTTACCCTTTATTTTAAATGAACTTGAATATTTTCGCTTTAAATCACTGAATAACGCAAACATAAAACAATTTGATTAATCGAACTGTAAAATATAATTTTTGATTCAATATATCGAAAATTGAAATAATTAATATGCTTTCAATATTCACATACCAATTAACTGAAGTATTAACCTTCTAACGGTAATTATCACAAGAGAAATTTACCATTTGAATTATATAACGTACTGTTAGTTAATACCGATACTCTGAACCATCCTACATAGTTAGACTGACAGAACTAACCGAAAGTAGGCCACATTTAACTTCTCATTAATTAATTTACAACATCAAAAACTCGGACATAATCCCAATATAATCACCGAACGAAAACGAAACGAAACATCGACAACACATCAGAATAACAAGGAACTCGACAACGACACCACATTGACATCTTGACAACCAATTAATTAATTATCCCTACGTAAAAAAAAAACAGATATAAACACTCTGCTGAATTTATTACTTTTTCCAGGTCAAATCGACGGGGTCCTGCTCGTGAAATATTTCACGTCAATATGCGGTTATGAGCGGCGCCGGGATTCGAACCCGCAACCCTAGCACGCGCCACTAATGAAATCCATTTATTGGCACCGGGCACCCGAGCACCACCCATCCACCCACCCACCCACTAAATATCCTGCTATGTGTGCTCGTGAGAGGACTGTAGATTGAAAACTCACATCTTTCGTTTAGCGGTGTGAATTGATTCAGAACCGCACGGTTATTTTTGAACAAAAAATATTTTTAATGTATTGAATATTAAATTCGTAAATTTTTGCAATATTTTTATTTTGCATAATCATTTTATAACGTCAAATGTTAAACAAGATCTTTTAGATATATTATTTATCCGAATATTTTCTTTTTGCAGTAAACATGTAGCTTTTGAAAAGTTCGAAAGTTCAAAAAGTTTAATTAAACTGAACCATTGATTATGTTCACACATAATTACAAAAAAACTTTAATACTTCGAAATTCAAACATCGATTTGATCTAGCATAATAAATTTGTATCGATTATTAAGCCGTTAATATATATTGGTCGTTTGCATATAAATGAGCAAAATTTTCACAATTTACTTAGATGGAGATTGCGAATTTCGAACCTATTCCTTTCATATGAGCTCACATATGCGTGGTCCTAACTACCCCTAGGGGCACTAAATCAAACATTATCATGCGAGATTTTGGCGCCGAATGCGGACTCCGCAGAGGAAAGCGTAATGACACGATTTTTTTCACCCAAAATGGTTTTTTTCGTTCGACGTAATTGTGCGTTGAGTTATGGGCGAAATTATGGAGCTGTCTGTTGTTTATGTCGAAGAATATTTCGCTCGGTTTTGGAACGATTCGGACAATGGGAGCATTGTGTGTTGTGTGAATTATGCGAATTGATGAGCGTTTGAGAAATTAGCTATATCGCTATTCGGATGGCCTAATATTATTTGGAATGTTGGAGTTCTTTGTTGATTGTTAAATACGTGTGATGAAAGTTTTGGCGTAACTCTATACGGTTTTTGTGTAACGAAAGCAATTCGATTTGCAACTTTGTTGTACACTTATTCCATTACAGTGGCAATATGGGATGTTTCCTCATGTAACGCAGTATGTAAACTTATATCCGATATTCAAGTAAAACAAAATATATCGTACATATTCCCAAATGATATTATAATTTATTTTTTTCATAAAAGATACAAATTTCGTATCAAACAAGTGTGAGGACTTGTTACAATAATTCGGATACAACTTGATACGACATCGATAAAAAAGTGCGGAGTTAAAGTGACATTTATAAGATAGATTTTTTTATTGTTATTACGGCTCTCGAAATGATCCAATAAACAATCGAAACTTGATAAAAGCGTAATCCGAGTGACTTTTATGACTTTTGGCACTTGACGCTTCCTTTACAATAAAATCTTTATTGGTCATCAATCCCGTGATTGTTTGCTCGGGAGGTAAAAAGACGGCCGCTCGCAATGACCGGAAAGAAAATAACTTTTATTACGGAAGTTCCGGCGCGATATCACGATTTTAATTCAGTTCGCATTTAAATTTATCGATGAGCAAACGGCGGTCATCAATTAGAAGGCTTTTTATGCTATTTTGCTTATCGACGGGACTACGTTTTGTGCGTGAAAGCATTCCCTCCCCTAACAACAGGCGAATAAATCGCACGCGGAAGCCCTCAGGGATCGTATTAATTGGAAGATAATTTATAAAGTGCCCTTTTCGCGACCGAAGCTCTTTATTTATTTATATTTGTCCGTATTAAAAAAGTACAATTCGTTAAACATCCGTTCGCCGAAAGAACGAATTTTATCAAAGCAACTTTCACCCTTAATGGCAATTATTAATTACAAGCACTGCCTGTGGGGTAGCGGGTGGAGATGATCATAATGGACCGTGTACATTTATATTTATGAGCGATGTCAGTCCAGTCGTTAAAGGGGAGGAAGTTAAATAGAATGATGCTTTAAAATATAATGCGAACAATGCTGTTAACGCCTCGAAAGCTACCTGCGCTCGAATGTATAATACATGCAAAATGTAGCTTTGCTCTTGTTTATTTAACGAAAAGTTATTATAACTTTTTAGAATGAAAACGCAGCTATAACCTATAATTTAAGTTATTTAATGTTTTTGCATCGGAACGAAACACATTTTCTACGAAATTTCATATTATTAACGATAGATTTTCCGATTGTTTCTAGAAAAGCGGTGCGAAATTAAAGCTGGTTGATTTCCCAGCATACATAATGTTGGTGTATTTTTTTTATTTGTTAGTGTCGTTACGGATTATTTACATATGTATACTGTTGGAACTCCCAGTTGTGATTTACCACGATAAAACAAACATACACTATATGATTGCGTGACTGTTCGCGCGAGATTACATTGTTTGACACAGTTGTTTCGTCAACGATAACAAAGTCAACCACGTCAAAGAAAACACCGCAACGATCGATATTTCTATTGAATTCGAACTTAATGAGGGTAAATTTCACTTGAAAATTACAGATTTCACTCGGCAATTATGAATAGATTATCGAATGAACAAAGCAAAAATAGATTTTCATATACATAAGTGAAACTTCTATTTGAGTAATGTGTTTATATTTTGATAATTTTATAAATAATATTCAAATTCTCGTATGATTTCAATTTGAAATTGTCGTTTAAATCAAAATGAAAGGAATATAGTTTAGAAACCGATAAAGTTCTGAAGATTCTATTCCTAATAAATTTTCTTATGAAACAAAAAAAAAATTACTCGACATATTTATTCAACAACACAAATACACTCAATCACTGAAGCCACACAAAACTCAAACTTATCCAAATTAAAAAATCAAATTACCCTACATACAAAAAAACATCCAACCACCGAAAAACTTAATCGAAAAAAACACACGCGCCTCAACATCACCACCCACCACTAGGGCTTGCATTACCGGTTTACCGGTAAATAGCCAAAGATGTACCATCGGAAATTACCGGTAATTACCAGAAACGATTTTATTGCAAATTAAGGGCAGATATAGATATATTATTACGGGAAAAAATTAGAAAGGGCGCTTTTATGAGTATGAGGCGCGCCACTATGGTTTTTTTGTGGGGGGGGGGGGGGTAGTAATCATTTATTCTTGTTTCAGTACTGAAAGTCACATCATATAAAATATATGTATGAATTTATATGACATTATTCATCTATAACAGGCTTGTCCAAAATTTCAGTATGCGGAGGCCACTTACAAATTTCAAATCAAAAAATTCCAATTATTGTACATTCAAAACGTAATAAGTATTAAAATATTGGTAAAGTTATTTATTTCCATTATAAAACTATTTCGATGAGTTAATTTCGGAATAAATGCTGTTTGTTATGTATGTTTTTGTGTGAAAAGTGGGGGCCACTTTGTCACCATAGTGGCCCTTTGGACAAGCCTGATCTATAACGTATTGAAAATATTTAGGTTTCAATTAAGGATACTATTTTTAGTAAAGGTAGCCACATATAGTTATACTTTATTCATTTAATCTACATACGTTTATTTTTTTATTTACCGGTAAATAACCGGTAATGGAAAAAAATATTTACCGGTAATCGAAATTTGACGGTAAATTGCAAGCCCTACCCACCACCCACGATGGAAAAGTCATCTCACCATCGGACGAAACCCGACGACGCCTCGAAGGACGAACCGGAGGCTTCGTTATTGCAAAGCGGCTGAGGCTTTATGGGGCGCTTTATCGGCAATATGCTGAGTGCTCCGCCCCGCCGCGGTCCGACATTAAACATTTACCGCGTTTTACACGCGGACGTACGCAAACAATATTGCGCGATTAACTTCGGATGTGCCGGCCTGCGGAAGACGCAGGCAGGCTGCGAAGAGTGAACGTGGAAAAAATGCGGGGTGGATCGGTTGACCTAAACAAACCGTTTTATGGTGGGTGGGTTGCCGGGAGGGTTGAGCGACTTTGAAAAAATTATGTTTGCTGTCGCTCGAATTAGAATTTTTTTCGTGTTGGGTGGAAAATGTTGAATATAAACTGTAAGATGGTGTTTTTCGCGGTAATGGTTATGGAAAATGTGAAATTTTGTATAAACGTTGGCGTCAATGATGGCGTCCGTTGTGTTAAATCTTCTTAATACCATTGAGAGTATGAAGGTTTTCTAAGAAGTGATGAAAAGTAAGAAATTCTCGAGAAGTTAAATATAGACATCGTGCATGAAAGGTTAACCTGTCTATTTACTAATTGTGCTACGTGTCGACTTTGAAAATATATAATATTTGCAGTAATTCGTATGAGAAAATTTTTCTTTTTAAATTTAAATTCAACATTTAATTTAAAAAAAACAATTATGAACCTACAGATATTCATCGTTATATACAGTCATTAAAATTTCTATTGCAGGTCTAATATTTTTAAAATAAAAAAAAATGATAAAAACAAGCAGTTTTCAAAAAGTTCAATACTGAAATCACTCACATATTAACTATCAATCGAATTTAATAACCACTCAGTCATAAAAACAAAAACCTTTAAATTTCCAATAAAAATAGCACCCAATTCATCTCCAATCCACAATTCAGAGCGAATTTCATACACCGCACTATATACGAGTTATATGGTTACGATACGGTTTGGGTCATTATTTACGAGCCCCGGTGCACATCGAGCATGATTTGCACACGAATCTAGATTGGCACATCTCACTTGACAGATATCGGTCGTATTCGAACGTTGGTTACATCGAAAATGTTGTAAACGATGCGATTTAATCTCCGGTGCCGTTATCCGCGATAGTTACGCAGTATTTATTAGCAGAAATATCGAAAATGATGCGGTCGAAGTCCTGATCGTAATATTAAGTGCTGTTTTCAGTACAATGTGCGGTACTTTGGACCGATAATTTTTTATAAAATATTATATATTCAAGCAGATTTTTTCATAATGGATTTTATTTCAATTGATAGTGAATGTCGATTGATGCTCGGGGAGAAAAATAAAATGAAATTTAAATATCAAGTTGGAACATCAATCTGTTACAATTAGCACAGAGTGCCATAATGTGTTGATCATCATTGTAACGAATACGCGCGGAAATATGGGGATAACGAATTCGAATTAATGCTCTCTGATAAAACAACAATTTTATTATGAAATGAAATTTAATTTCAAACACACGCAGAGGCCTTTTCATAAATTCATAGCGCGCGTGGCCATTACATAAAATTTTATTATTATAAATATATACATTTTTGCGTGTGTGCAAAATTTCCCGGCGACGAAACGCGCTTACCGAATATATTTTTTCCGCGTTACATTTTATTAAACAGAACGTATTAAAACAGTAAAACACAATAACGGACGATCTTAACGAACAATAAAGAAACGCGACCGACAAATTTGCATGTCGCTCGCGAAATTATCGAATACATTTCGCGTTTATTAACATTTATTGCAAATTTAATCGGTGTCCGAATTGGCCCGGCTCGCAACAATGGAGCGATTGCGGATCCACGCACTAATCCGTTTAAAAATCGGGCGAGAGATATTCCCTTTTCACCGGCGCAATATTTCACATGTAAAAACGGCCAAACGTAACGTTTTGTCACATCGAAATCGTAAAATCGTTATACGTACTCACTGGCGAGAAAAACGGCGACGTATTATGAACGGCTCGGAAAATGTACGAGCGTCGGATAATTCTCGCTCACGTTAAAACACTCGAACGAGAAAACGATAGGACAAAAGAAAATAGAAGGGACCGTAAGGACCGTTTTGTCGTATATATTTCGCTGACGCCTTCACAAAGTCAGAGATAGCGAACCCCCTTTCCCGTATCTAGAAGAGAACATTTCTCTACTAGATCCCTGCGGGAGCACCCTTCCTCGGTTAATTATTCACGTTTGCGGTACGAATCGCCAATTCGCGAGTTATAAACCGATCAATTTAGCAGAAACGATACATATATATTCTGGAATGATGCGAATTTACCTCAGACCGGTGATGTTGGTGATTTTTTCGCCGTCGGATGCGATCCACGACCTGCCGGGTCCGCAATCAAAAGTTGTCCCGTTCCGGTCGTCGACGGTTATGTTAATTCGACCCTCTGACCCTTGGAACGAAGTTGAAGACGGAATAACTGCAAAAAGAAAAGAACAAATATTTGTTATCTCGTTACGGGAAAATTTGCAAGGCCGGGGAACAGCATGGAAAAAAGCAGCGAACGATCGCCGGGAGGGAGCCTTAAACACAACTTACAACGGGGCGCGAGATAAAGTCTACGTCTCGTCGAGCTTTACAACGATTTCATTATGTATGATAAAATGTCGGCAGAACGAACCCTGTTTCGGCATAAAGTGTAATTTTCCCTTTTATGGGTTTTATAATAACACCATTCGTTTCGATTTTCCCCTACGTACCTGCGCTATGTTCGGTAAGTTTTTCGCGAAAACATGTTTACCTCGAGTTCCGCGCGTTTATTGAATTATAAGTAATGCAGAATATCTGAAGGGAAAGTGGAGAAGAACAGCCTATCTTTTTGAACCGAAATTTCCATATCATACAAAATATTTAAAAAAAATACATCATAAAGCATGAATAAATATATGAATTGTATGTCATAAATTCGCTTAAACGAATCGTTCGTTGCTCGTAAAATACAAAAATTTTATTGTGGAAGAAAATAAGAAAAATATAAAGGAGGTTTATCTATAGGTGTGTTTAGCATAAATTGGAATTTCTATGGCCAGAGATAAGCCTTTGCTGCGGCCAGGATTGAATTTCGGGATACCTATAAAACGAGCGGGTACGATCCTGTTTCAAGGAATCATATTAAATATGCGATCAGCGGAAAAAATCCCACTAAAGATTCCAGGTTTGACGTGAATCACGCGAGCTCCTTTTTAACATATACCCAACATGAATATTCATAAAAATCGAACGATATCAAATCACAAGCGATCGAAAACCGACCGCATATTCAAACCAAAAGTTTCTAGTGTCGAGCGAAATAATTCGAAGAGCATAATAGCAACAAAGTGAAAATTTCGAACCGACCACCTGCGTGCTTCGGGAGCTAACAAAAGCCGCGGGAAAACCCGAAAAGTTTTCCATGGAGAATTTTCCGCCGGCTTGATGAGGGTTAGCGCCCAACTCGTCGAATGTACGCACTTATTCGTGTCTCGCATTAAAATCTCATTTGATAATGGCGCAACTCGTTCACGGGCGACGGATTTTTCGCAACTGTATTTTCCGCAGACGTGCATATATGTATTATCTTTTTTTTGATTTTTCATTTTTTCCTCGTCTTTTCCGGTGCTTCCCGAGGGCTTCACACCCGAGTGAGCTTTTTCTGCAGTGCGCGGTAAACAAAAAGCTCCATCGGTCGCTACGTACCGGGGTCTACCTGGCGTTCAATGTAGCTTGAATTTTGACGTCAGATACACGTTTGATTTATACAGCTGAAGCATTACGATAACGAAATTTTTTCTGATTAAAAAGTGTCCCAGATACCCGCCAGCGGACGTAGATTTGTAAAGAAGGGAGCTTTTCAATAGATACGCATCTGTATAGCTAAATCTGTAAAAAACACAGGGTCGAGTATTTGCTTTTCGTTTCGTGAATATATTTGTTTACCGCGAAGTTTCAAAATCAATTTATTGTATCAATCTTCATCAAACAATTATTTAAATTCGGGAAGTTGACGAATTTCGCTCGATGAACTCTTTAAACTTAGAATTCAATTATCTCCGGCTGAAATCAGAAATTTTGAAGGAAATTACTAAATTTTCTATTAAAATTTTTATAGCTATACATCCGAAATGTTTATCGACGCGATTAATCTGTTTACGTGACGTTCAATTACACCGAGAAAAAAGTTAAATATAGCCCGTGTCCAATATATTAAAATGAGAAAATGGGATATTTTTTCAACGTACAAGGCTATATATTTAATTGAGTTCGAACCAAAGTCACCCGGATGTAGGCTTCAAATTCAATTTTAAGCCGGAAATCGAAAGTCCTTTTTCACGGCGCCTGGCGCTCTTGTAAAACGGATGGCCTCTTTTTAAAATTCCGATTTTAAAATTCCTTTCAAGACGATTTTGCATCGAACGAGCATTTATACGAAATTCGATATAACGCAAAATTAAATTTGATAATTCGCATAAAATGCGACCGCAACGAAACGTTTCAGGATCATGTTCAATATTGTTAATGCGATACGAATTCCGCGTGAACTCGTGACCTCTTTAAATATTTAAAGTGGAATCGATTTTGTGGTTTTCAAAATTTAATTTAGTTATGATTTTCAGTACGTTAAATACGATCCGTTAAAATCATAAATTGCTTTCACATTTTCGAGATATTTCGAAATTGTCTCCTCCTCCACGACATTCCGACGAGGGAAGGAAATTTGCGCTGTAAAAATTTTCTGAAAAAATTGGATTGGCTAACGGTTTCCGGCTTTTAATAAATTACGAGAAAAGTTAAATAAAATCGACTTAAGCTCCGGCAAAATGTATAAATATTCAATCGATAATTTAAAATTTTCGAAATATGCGAGAAAAAGTACATTTTATATATGTTTATACAATGTTTGAGCGATTTCACCGAATCGCTCTCAAGATATAATCAAATTAAAAAAGACAATTTTATCAATCCGAAGCTTTGTCGGAATTAAAATACGACCTCGTCGTCGCATGAACAATTTCTTTCTTTTTATGCATACATTTTAATTTGCAAAGCTTCACAGTCGAACGAGCAAAATTATTCGATGCACATACAAAGCGCAAAAAAACCCAATCTCCAATTGCACGAAAAAACACCGAACGAACAAAAATACACACACACAAAAGATACGTCGATACATTCGAAGCACTGGAAAAAATTCAATAGAACGGCTACGAAACTTCGAAATGTCGCATTCCGTCCGTACCTGATTGGATTTTACACGTTTTTCAGCGTTGATTAGCCACGGGCTGAAATCTGTGGGCGGGAAAGCCCGTCCGGTATGAAAATGCATGGGCGTCGATTTCCCGGGATTTTTCCCGGGACCCGAGTGCGCCCGGCGGCCGCGTCGTTAGCGCCCGATTGTTCTGAAAACTTGGACGGTTGATAAACTTTGGCATTTTATGCGAAACCTACAAACTCCGCCATCCCGGACGCGAACTTTCGAACAATGGCCGTAATTAAGTTCGTAGATGAAATATCCAGGGACGAAAAAAAATGATAAATGACCCGCAGGCTGTGTGCGCGATGGCTCTGCCCTTCGTACATTAGAGGTAAAAATTGCGATACAAAAATTAATCCATTGTTCGCTTTATGTGTGCGTATCGAATTGTGTCATTAAAAATAATCTGTCATGAATCGTGACTCTGCTTTTTGATTTTGCATTGTTGAGTTTTCGATGTATGTTATGAAATATATCGCAAAATATATCTTTTGAAATTAATTGATTTTCACATGAAAATTGAGATTTAATGAAGTATATATTGTTTGCTTACATTCGAATATTAAAATAGGTATGTACATATGGTTTCCAATTATTGGGCTGTACAAACATAATATTAATTTAGAGATTTCAAAATAAGTTCATGAGAAGAATAGTTCAAGCACTTTGGTAATTGATAGTCAGAACAGACTAGTTATAACATAAAAAAATATTAATCTCATACATAAAACTTATGAGAAAAAGAGTCATTACCGAAGCGAGTCGTAACTGGTTACGTTATCTAAGCGACCTAAAGTAGAACTTTAAATGAATGGAACCGTTATATATAGAAAACATCAGAGCTTTTGAATCGCTGAAACTTTTTAATCGCATATCATACAAACGAAAAACCTAATCGGATCCAAGGGCGAGCGAAAACAAGCGTCCAATTAAGAACTTTCCAAATGACAAACATATTTCTCACAGCCGACACAATGTCGCTCCGATTCCTCGCGACAAAGTTGCATACGACGATTATAATTCAACATGTATGCATTCGAATGTCGAATAGTTGCATTCATACGAGACTCGATTGTTTGTGGCCGTTGGTGCATCGCAGGCTGCGCCGTAAATATTAGCAGCCTTGTTAATTACACATTTTCAATTATGCATTACGCGTATGAGTACACGCAGCTGCATGGGGATCGTGTACACTTACGTAATTGTTGACATTTCAGGTCGATGGGTTTAGTGTTCGAATGCGTTGTCGTTGCGGGTCAACATTCTGAACGGTACTTCGATCGGATGATTTATAGATATTATACAAATAAACGTATGGTTTATCAAATTAGTTTAGTTTCATGGTGTAAGTTGTGAGTTAATTATTGTAATGCAATGAGTGTCGCCCGCTTTGCCACTGCATTCGAAATGCAATGGCGTAGTAATGCGATGAACGCAAATTGAGTTTTCATTCAACGACGATGGCTAAAACTGTTTGCTGCATCGTGTTCCGTATTCGTTTTTCTGCTATTTTTTTAAAGAAAAGTGGAAGAGAAAATATTCGTTTTTATCAATAATTCCATTTTGAAAGGCGCTCGTTGAAATAAAAAGAATGTCTATTCGAACGAAAATTTTTTGAACGAATTAATAAATATCTCGGGACGTTGAAATGCTCTGTGTTTAGTCGTGAAAAAATTCGGCTATGTATTCGTATTCGAGTGTGCGTTTGACTGTGATTTAATGAATATCGATAGACAATTTATTAACATCATTATTTATCATCATAGGATTCGTCCTGTGCGAGAACGTGACAAGTGAACTGAATGAGAAAAGGCGGAGAGAAAAAAGCGGAACAAGCATCTTTCCTCAGTTGAATAAATTACTTTGAACAAGAACAGAGTAGATGGCATCAATATTATTAGTGAAATATTCTTAGAATACCCACTTTATCGAAGCGAGAGAGACGCGATATTGTGCGATCCGTTTTTTTATTCAAACACACAAAATTCAAATCGACAGTTCTGAATATTCAAATCTGGAAGAGAAATTATAAAATTTATATTATTCTCGAGCGTTGCTTTTGTCCGCTTTGATGCCGCAATTTGTTATTTAATATTCTTCAAGAAACAACCGCAGAAAAGATGAGGACGACAAATCAAACGGCTGCGAAGCCTTTTCAAAGGATTAAATACATATTTTCGTGGAAAAAGTATACAATGGATGTACACGAAATATGTATCGATTTACGTAACGGCTAGATTCCGTTAGCTTTATGACCGAAAATTCAAATATATCATCGACGCAAAAAAGTGACAATGGTGCGAAAAAAGCGTCTATGAAATATTTCTCGCCAACAACGCATTCCCATCTGAAATTCATATAACACATCCAACTGCTCAGAATGCAATTTAGCAAAAAATAAAATACAGAAAAACACCAATAAAAGATTTATCACTGAAGAATTGATCGAAAACTTCGATCATACATTTTCACACATCCCAATATCGTAACAAAAAAACTCATTCTAAAAAACAGCACCGAAACCAACCACAAACACGAATAAAACACGACACACGAACGACGACCGGCTTGCGAAAACGCGTAATATGCATGCAATATGTAACACACCACGGTGGCATGAGCGGTCCCCATATGGCGCACTTGTATACACATTCTGATAAATCTTGGCCTCGGCGGAGGCTGTACCAACAGATGATGGAAACCGGAAAATCTCTCTCGATGGCGTTTCCTGTCTCCGTCCCGAGTCGACTGCTTCCGTCCCGACCACGGCTTCCCAAACCTCGGCACCTGCAGGTTGAGAATCTGCCGTCGTCTCGAAGGGAGGCTGCTATTCAACCCCGTCGACCCTTCGTCGGCTGTTGACGTTTTATTTGCATAATTTCCTATGCCGGAACACAGAAGGTGCGAGTGCACGAAAATATGCATGTACGTGTCTATTTGAGATATCTGATATTTTCTAGGATATTCCTTATGTTGAAATGCATTTTCTTTCATGTAAAATTATAAAAAATAAATTTTAATCCATAGACTCACAGAATTTTCACTACATACAAAACAAAATCATGAATAAGACCATATCGTTAACGAGATATTATTTTTAAAAGCTCGTTCGCGTTGAATATTATCCATTACTGAGATTCAACCGTAGGCTGCCATTTATGTCAGCCAAGTCCAGATCGTTTCGGAATATCTCGATTTTTTTTATAGCTTAACAGGAAACTGAAAGAACGATGCAAAGCACATTTTCCCTGTGAACATAATTTCGTATTCAAAAGCCTTTGAAATAGCTGTTTTGACAGGACGGTGCGCGATAGCGAAAAATATGCGGCACAAAATTTTTAAATAGAACATTCAAAGAAACGGCAAATTGAGCCAAATTTGAGATTATGCACATAGATATGCGAGCAAATAAACATATGGCAGATTCACATGCCAACACACATAAGTTCAAAAGTTTAAGCCCTAATTATTTTTCATATTCAAAAACGACGTATTTTATTAAATTTTCAATTTAAATATCTACAATAAAAAAAAATTCTACTGATATAATTATATTTTATATTTGAATCATCAATAAAGTATTTATAAAGAAACCGGAAAAATTCTCATCCGCTTCAAAAGAGCGTTTGCCCAATTAGGCGAGACGAGCACGCACTTCGTTTACTTTTTCACATACATCATAAAACGATACACAAACATCTACCAAAACACAACTAGATAAAAAAAAATCAAAAGAAAAACACACGAAGAATCACGATCGACAAAAACCGAACACGAACTCGACAAAATCTGAAATTCGCGAACCTTTGGAAACCACTGTAGGGGCAAACTTGCACGTCTGGCGAATGCATGTATAGAGAGATCGTATACACAGTGATTAGTGCGCCAGATAATATTGTGCATATAAAGCAGCCGAGGAGGCCCTTACAAATAATCTAGTGCCGGGTGACTGCGCCTCATTATACGCAGTTTTGCCTTTCGGGACTTTCAGGGCATGGCTGTGCGGATTTGCGAATTATTGTGCTGGTCGGAATTTTATCGGAATGCAGAGTTTTCGAAATGTGGGACTGTGCCGGTGTTTGGTCGGAGTTGGGGTTTGAAGTGTGTTCGGTTTCGAGATGTTTGGTTTAAATGAAAGTTTTTCTGGTGGGATTGTAGTTTGTGATTATTGAAAGATGATTGGTTTTTGGATTGCGCGATTTTAATATTAAAAATACGGCCGTTTCAAAGGATGAAATATAAATTGGTTTGTAATGAGAGTCTGGAGTTAAACGTAAAATTACTTTATTCAAATGACAGGCTTGTGATTAAAATTTCATAATAATAGTTTTAATATATATTTGCATAATTGATGAAATTGTTGAATTGTTTGAACGCGTATGAAACTATTATATGAAATATAATATGTATGTTTTTCGATTTTTGTATGAAGAATGTAATGGAAATACACAAACATGGATCAAAAGTCAATTTCACAGCGTCAACACTGTTATTTTTCCGAAAGTCAACTCGCCAAAAATCTGTTCCCTTATATCAATTTAATAAAATATTTAAATAAACAAGTCGTTCGAATATTAATTTATACATTGTCTAAATATTCCTAGACGACTGTATAAGCTCAAGAAGTCTCTATTTTCCCTATTTCAACAATTTATTACACAAAATATTGCATATTATGTTTTAGATCAAAGCGAGTGGAACACAAACAATCAAATGCAAATAAACCACCATGAACTCCTAAACAAATCGAATTTCGATCATCCGTCCATATCAATATTTTCAATACGAAATTCGCATAGTTCGGACGAATACAAACGAACTATAACACAAACTAAAATATATTTCAATCAAAATCCAATAATGTAGAATTTACCCACATCCAACAGATGCAAAGCTTATTTCATTACACAAACAAATACATCATCTCATAACATATCGTTATTTAATGTATCATCTGCGGTCGTCCGAACCACCTTTTCCCTCATCTAAACGCGACACCACAAAATGCGAGAACAATGCGCTTTCCTGAAACGTATCTCGTGCAGCGACCGGTGTTAAAATTGTTTATGAACATGTTGCACAGAAAGGAGATACAGCGGGTGGCAATTTTGACAGGAGCACGACTGGGAGAGTCCTTTTGCAAAAGGAGGCTTTATTTATCGCAGGAACGGAGCTGCGAATTTATGAACGGGCACGTAACGAGCGCCTCTCCATCTGCGGTCAATTAAGACAATATTGAAACAGTTACCGAGCCCGAAGCCTTCGTCTGCGCAAAAGCCCGGGACAAACACAAAAATTATATCATTCGGGGTTTGTATGTATATAAACGTTACGTGCGTGGGGATGTCTCGTAATGTGTGCTCGCGTATCGGATGTTGTTTGAACGGTTGGATAAATAAGTGTTGCGGTTGTCATTTGTTTAGTTTCCGCGGTCGGTATGCGAATCGTTTTTAATGATAGTTGCGGTGTTTGTTTGTGGATGAGTTTGTAGTCGATGGAAAGTTTCGAAATGGATTAATGTATAAGTAAATGGATGTATAGGTTATTATTGATGTATTAAGTCGAATTGAATTATATAGTGATTAAATGTTTTGACGTGCAGGTGCATAGTTCATTAATTATGCATCATCTTGAAGTCGAGTAGAAAGCTTGACTTAACTGGAAAGCTCGTCGTAAAGTGCTTCGCCTGATGGAGTAATAATCAAGTGTTCATTGTTATATTTGTGCTTGAATAAGTTACGCAAACTGAATTTAATAATATGAAAAAAGATAAAAATATATACTATCCATAATAAAAATAAAATAATTACTTTGCTTGTCGTTTTCAGAAAAAATAAATTCGGAAAATCCAAAACATAATTTATACGAAATTGAAACGAAAGTTGAAAAACGATCATTAATTCTCAATATAATTCTTAATATATTTTCAAGCACACATCATAACATGCTTAGTACGTAAGACGTTTGATGGGTAAATCGAGCACGTACACGAAATCACCTGCTTGTGATAGGCCAATAATTGCGCCGTCAGCATATGTACCCATGGCACCACACTACGCCCGAATCGATATATTTATTTCGTGTACAAGCCAGAAGGCTTCTTCTTCTTCTACAACTATACCGCCAGTTCTTCGTTCTTGCTTCCTGCTGCCGTCTTCGTCGATTTTCCTTTGTTTTTCATTGGCACTAGCGAACCGCGTCGGCGTTTTTCCGACAACGGAAAATTCGCAAAACGAATCAAACGACGCGGCCTCCTTAGCGCCTGCATCGTAAAGTGAGCATTTTTATTGCACTCTCATACAGCGAATATCTTCGACTGGTGTATTTTGTACTATTTTACGTTATAGCCATATCGAACGTGTCGATTTGAGAGAGGTGAAGACGCTGGGAAAGTTTGTCGACTCGTTGCGAAGTTCGAATCTGTCGGATGTGTCTTAGCGTCAGGCTGACGTTTAAGTTGCAGTTTCCTATGCAACTTGTTGGCGAAAAAAATATATGGCAAACTAAGCTTTAATTAATTACCGTCGACAGTGACAGACTCTTCTTCGCTTACTTCTTCTGTTAACGGAAAGTTTCGCTACGAAGATTACGAGCTGCGATAAAATTATGCACTGTCTAAGCTGTCTCGAACATCACGCGTAATTAATGTCCATTTTTTCATTATTTCAACAGGTTGTCCAAACCACGAACAATAAAGAACAAACTTTCAAAATCATTTGATTTACTAAGTACATTTATGTTGATAATTTAAATAATATTAAAATTTATTGGAGTCAATTATTTTAGTAAATTATACATTCAGACGTCAACAATCTTGTCGAACACAATGCTAACCATCAATATTCAAAGTGAAGCGACAAGTTGCGAGATCGGTAGATGTATACAATCTCGTATTGTTAACCTGTTACCATTTCACCAAAGTTACCTTTTCCCTATCAATACACAACAAATTATAAAGAGAAATTCATAAAAATAAAATCATAAAAACTACATACAATGAAACAACAATACAATAATTAACCCCAATCACAAAAATCACACATAAATCCCACATCATTAATCAAACTTACACAACCACCACAAAAACTCCAACCCAAAACCACTCTACCACCCAATCACCCCACACACAATCAGATCAAACCCGCATATGACACCCTCGAACTGCAAAAAGCACACAATCGCACAAAGGAACCTAACAGCGGAACCTCCGTTCGATCCCGAGCATGCAATATGCACGCGCCGGTGCGGGCTCATGGCGACGACCGTTTTCACATCACGATGATTTTCCACGATGATTTTCCGGCATGACGACCCGCGGGAAAGCCATGGGATTTCGCATGGCTCTCGGCGTGATTTCCCATATGCTTCAGTGTCGGGAGCAAGCGTCGACGTCTGCGTCCTCCGGGGACGCTCGTTATCAAATGCATAAAATGTATTTCCCGCTGCCGCTCTGAACTGTGCATGCGATTTTGTATGTAGAAAATTGTTGTATGTATGAAATTAATGAGAAAACTTTGTTTTTTAATAATAAAAAAATAATATTTTTCGGTTTTGAGGGATGTTGCATTATCGTAATCGAATCCTGCTCGAATCGTTGAAATTTGAATAAATGTATTAAAGTTAACGAGTACAAATATTTTTGCATACACTAAGTTTATTTTTACTTTTGATTAATTCAAGGATAGATTTTGTATCAATGTTTGCTCTCAAATATAATATTCGGTATGTAAATGATAAATTGTGTCAATTCAAATTTGAAAATGATTCACTAAAATATACATATTAATTTAAATTTGCACTCGGTCTATATTTATTTTACAAATATTATACTTTCATCGTTTCGTATAACTTACATAACATCCTCTGCATGAAATAGCTTTTTAACTAACATTAAAAGATTATTATCTTTTATAAATTAATTAAATATTGATATTGTCCCTAAAAAAATATATATATATAATATTATAATATTCTCAGTCAATCTTTGAAGATCAATAGAAACAATCATACCTAACCATCAACTTATGAATACAAAATATGGAAAAAAAATTAAAAAAAAATCATAGAACATTTCACAATCCCATATTCATCAATTTCATCAACAAACCGCACGATCCGAACAAAATATTCCAGCAGTTTATAAAACACCTCGCAGTCTTTCAACGTAGGTCCCACAGGAAGCGGCGGCTTTCATTGTTGCCTTCGCATTATATTATGCACAACACGACACTTAGCCGAGGGATCAATACCGTGGAAGTTTGTAATTGTGCAATGCATAAAGTGCGAGTTTTACGACCGACACGCATAACGATAACGATAAATTCGGCGGCTGTTTATTAATGCGATATGTTATATGTATCGCAATGGCTGCGATTGCTTTACGCGCGAAATTTTCAATTACGCGCGCCGACATTAAATTACGATCGAAACGGAATGTTTTGATTGGCCATTGTGAACGGTTCGAATTTTAAATTGTTCCAGTGTGCGCGTATTAATGACGACGTTTAATGCTTTCGCGGGAAAATTTAATCGATTCGTGAGATTTTAATTAAGGTTGATTAATTTTAGGTCGGTTAACATGAATGTTTTAAAAAGTGAGTAATAATTAAGTATGATTTGAAAATCGAATCTGATCGTACGTATTATAGTTTTTATAAGAAGATGTTTTTTCAATTAGTCTATTAAAAAAAATGGCCATCGAATTTTTTACTCAACTTCTGTAATCATTTGAAAACAGTGTTTTCAATTAAGCTAAGCTTTTGATCTATTTAATATTGTATTTTTATAAAAGTTTTTAATGGGAGTCGTCTTTTCTTCTAAATATTTTTTTGCTGAAAAAAAAATCACTTTGATTATTACCATTAAATCTTAAAAACCCTTTTAAGAAAGCACTTCTATATACCGCACCCAAATTTTAAAAACCTCAAAAAACTTCGAGCAACAACAGCGTTTCTCAAACACTACTCGACCGAAGAACACATCGCAAAAACTTCACAAAACATTGCACGCGAACTCCCCATTATTAAAAAAAACACACACACCAAAACGATTCACGTCCCATTCTTCTCCCCAAAAATTAAAAATACATTTTTCAATTACAAAATAACAATCGAACATAGATAACTGTCATAGTAGCACATTCTCATGCACAATTACTCCCATCTCCGTCTAATTGGCTCGGCGAGCAGGGGCGCGCCATAATCCTCAATATTTCAAGCCGGCCCGACCTATCCCCGACGCAGTTTATATAAATATTTCAGCTTCAGAAACAGCGGCTCTTGCTCCTAGCCGGGGTGGAAAGCGGGCACCCAGTTGCGAAGTTTAAATGAAGCGGAACCCGGAGAGCCGGTATGCCCCCAACTTTGCCCTGGTTAACTTTATAAAATATTCGCGCAAAAGTTTCGCGACGCCCGCCCCCTCGAAAACCACCCGCTTTCGAAAAAGGCGACAATGCCAATGCCTGGACGCACTCGGTTCTTGTATTCTTTCTGATCTCCGCTCAATCAAAGTTTTTATATTAGCTTCGCAAATGGGGAAAATATATAAGGAAAACAGAGTCGAATTCGCTGATTGACGAACGAACTTCGGCCGAGCGCGCTCTGAATGCGGAATCGTTGCCGTTTTTGTTCGGCGGCTTAAAAATTATGGTCACGTCTGAAATTCGAAAGTTCTCTCTGGCTAATTATCGTGTCTGACGTATTGCTTTTTCGTTAAAATAATGTCCGTTGCCTGGGGGAGGTGTCCGACGGTGTCGAGAGGCGGTTCGTGTCTACTGAGCTCTAGCCCCCTAACGAGTTATATAATTATCAGACGTGCTCGTTTAAATAAAACAAACCGCCGCATATAATGTGCGTTTAATTCGAATTTATGGCGTTAATTTTTAAAAGCGAGAAAAGTTGGATAAAGTTAACGTCGAAACAGTTTTTCCTCATATGAGGAATAATTGTTTTCCGGACGCAGAACAGTGTTGGCTCTAAATTAATTTATATAGTGGACAGCGCGAGAATTGTATGGTTTTTTTCTGTTTTTTAATTTAACTAAAAAGAGCGATGATTAATTTTTGGAAAAAAGCTCCCTTGATCGTCATACGAAAACGAAAGTCCGTTCTACTTCATTAACAATTTTTCATTATGAAAAATACAAAGGGTCCCCGAGCGTACATTTGTAACATGATTCACTTAAGATTAAAATTTTAAGTATCCTTTACAGCGATGAGGGTTGTTTAATATTTTCGGTAGAAAAATGAGAAAAGGAAAGGCGGAAGGAAATTTTTTATTTTAATTTATCAAATTTATGGTTTTCTTTATAAATAGCGTCTGTGAAATATGTTGTGCGAAAAAAGAGAGCAGATAATGAAAATGTGTACACTGATATACTTAGGAATGGTTTTAACTCTATTAACTCTTAAATTAGTCTTGCAAATCCATTTTCCGAAAAAAGTTGTCTTGCCAAATAGCTCGGAACAACGTGGTCAAATTTACTTAACGGAGTCGTTATAAGTTAGAAGTTCGTCAATTAGTTTCCTTTCGTTTCACACTAAATTAGTTTCAGGATAATTCACACTCGACACACACACATATACTGCATTAAAATGTCAATTGAGTTAGATAAGAAAAGCTGCTTTTTCGTGTTACGCAAGACGTAAATATTAGAAAGCGATTACCATGTAAAAGTGAAAAACTTTCCTCGCGTTTAACGACACCGACGAAGAGAGAAAAGAAAACTTTTCCGCCGCTTGGATATAAAATTATATGATTAGAATAACGTTTCGAAGTTTTGCTAGTGATAAATCGTAAACGAACTTTTTACATAAAACGAAACACAAAATTTTTTATACTCGTCGATATATTTCGCAAATACGCATACATCATGCGTATGAACGAAAGCTCATGCATAGTAAAATGAACGAGGCATTGTTAAATTATACCGTCCCCTTGTGCGCAAAGGGATATATAAAGGGAATAGGTGCGAAGGTTTGTTGTGAATAAATAAGAATCGTTCCAGTGCGGCCTGCGGCAAAACGGCCGTTAATTGACCCTCGAAAGCGCAACGGCGGGAATAACGCCGTTAAAGTTTCCCTCGAACGCGCATATAATACGGCAACACACAAAAAGAGGTTCCATCATAGAGTCTCCTACCCTCCACAGGGGGAAGCTAAGCGTCTGGCGCTTTTACTTAAATAAATAAACTGGATATGGGCCCATTTAAAAATTACCCCACCGAATGTTGATACAATTAAGTACGCTCATTGATAATATAAACATCGTTTTGAATTATTTCGAGCTTTTTATATGGAAATGCTTCGTTATGGACCCCGAAATGTATACGCTATATTTACATAAGCATAGAAGCGGTGTAGTTAATCGACCTCACAACCGCGCTGCTTTGCATAACCATTAATTTCTGTCTCGCGTAAGATATAAATCTAAAATTTTTCGACTTGTTTTATGTATATTCTATTTCGCACAAAACCGCGATTGAAAATAAATTCAAAAAATCGTCCGAACACAAAGCAAAACTCGGTTGAAACGTACTAAATACGCCAAAGTTCAGAATTTAAATTGTTGAAAGTTTTGTAGTGAGCAACGATGCGAACTAGCGCGGCTGTAAAAAGTGGATTGAGCACGAAACGCACGATTTATTTCATTAGCGCAAAACCGATTTCAAAATCAAAGTTGCACAATGGAAAAATCCCGCCGATGAATTATTGAATCGCGGTCGAAAGACGATTATGTATTTTTTTCGACGAGGGAAAAATTCCGTCGGAAAATGCGGCCCTCTTTATCCGGCAGCGCATTCATAAATATGCAAACCGTCGATAAGTATTCGCGACCATGTTCGTTGAACGTTTTCTGCAACTTTTACCACATAATAGAATCGATTCATATGCACGATATGGAATATATGAAATTACGTTACGTGATTTTCGATCAGTCGATCCGAAGCGTGCGGTCGAAAGTTGAACTCCGAATTCATTTTGGCACCTCTTAATTGACGACTGAACTTTTCAAGTGGGGGAGGAGAGCAAAGAAGAGGAATCATTAATTAAAAAATCAAATTATGAATGTCATCAAACTTCCGAAATGGCCATTATTTATGAAAGTAAAGTTTCAGACAGGCGAAACACGGACACCGCAACTCGACAGGATCGAGCGTTGTCCTTAATTGAAACCGAGAGCTCACGCAAAACCCTTTTTTAATAACATTTGCGTCCTATTTTATCGGATTATAAAATAAATAATTAAATAAAGTATAAAAATGAAATTCAATGAAATTTTTTACACGCTTAACGCTGATGTGCCAAAATTCAAATGTTAGCTTGAATGCAATGTAAAATTTTCCTTGTTTGGAAAATATAAAATAAAAGGTATTTGTTAAGCGTTATTTCAGTGAAATATTAATATTCATTTTCGAGATTAAAATAAAAATAAAACTTTTTGATTTCGCATTTTAAACAGGAACTCGTGATAAAATATTTATATTTTATAAATTCAAATGTTTCATAATTTACTAAAAAAAAGTGAAACTGATGCAGTAGAATTTCATTGTATCAAAAATAACAAAAAAAAAAATTATAAAAAGAAAAATTGCTGAATATTTCTACTTGGAAAAATAGAAACAAGAAGAATTTTACAGGCATTCGCTAGCTGAATTCCGTCACATTTTTCCAAGCAAATATCATTTTTAAAGGTCGTCCTTTTTCGAGTGAGATAATCGTCGTGAGAAAATTTCACAGATACGGACATATAGCTAAGGATTAAAAACGTAGAAGACTCCATCATCATCATCCTCATCTCGCTGCCAATTTCCGATTGAGCCCTTTCCGCCCTTTGTCGTAAACGGGGATGATGGACTCTAGTCGAAATGTGCAACCGTCATCGCACAGATTCCATATACGAGCGAAAACGTGACGCGGACCCGCCGATAAATATACAGTTGTCACTAGATTTGTGCGATTTCCACTTGAGAGAATTTATTTTTCTACCCAATTTACACGTTGAAAAATTGTTAAAAAAATGTTAAATTGTCTTAAAATAATTAAAAGTCGATAGTGTAGTATTTTCGAACCCACAAATTCTCACCAATCACGGAAGTTAAATGGCAAGTGATGCGGCTAGTAGATAAATTTAACAACGTTCACTAAAGAACGGTTTCAACATTTAGTTCCTTGAGAATTGCCTTCCATTTATCACCATTAGCAAACACACGCAATAAGATAAAATGGACAAACTCTCAATGGTATCGAAAAAACATGTTCAACAATAGACGTTATATAAATATTTTATAATACAATTTATAACGATGTATCATCATTATCATTTGTAAATCCTATAATATAAACCGCATAAAGATTTAAGATTTCCGATACATCATCTATACCATCTAATAAGAAGAAAAGAAGTCTCAAGTTTATATGTATACCTAAGAACAAATTACCAGTTATTTCTTTTGATTAAAAACTCGACATAAATCAATCTTTGTCGAATGACCTCAATCTAAGATATAATACGCAATTCTTGCCATCTATTATTTGCACCATTTGATATCCAACTTCAGTGATAATTAATTTATTATTAAAAAACTGACAACAAAATTCGAAAATAGAAAAAATCTAAACGGCCCATATTCGAAAGTATAAACACGACAAAATCCAACATCCTTCCTCGAACAAAATCTTATCGCAAACCTCCGCAAGGCACACGCCACCTTCACGATCCGTCAAAACCATAACAAATCGAGACCTCACCATACCCCATCCGACGGAAGCATCTTTTTTACGGCCACATCATCCCCGAAGAGGGGGCGTCGCGGACCATACCGCGGAATAACTCCCGCCCACCGACAGACCGATCCCTCGGCCGTAAAGCTCGTCGGGGCTAATGCGTTTTTATGATTATAGTCGAGTCGGGGAAAACCCCCGAAATATGTGTGTGTGTGTGTGTGTGTGTGTGCGCGCGGCGCAAACGAAGCGTGCAAGCCTTCGTCGCTTTTTTTCCCCGGCGAGCTTTCCGCGCTCGAGATTTGGCCGCTTGAATATTTTATTTCGCGCATCGCCGACATCGATGGCTTTTAAGGTTTCGACTTTTCGAGTTTTTACGAGCGAGCCCCATAAAGCGGAGTGAAATATTCGCGTCGGATTGTAAACATTTTCGCGGCTGTCCGGGCGCGAGGTGTGCTTTCGAAATACGCCATTTTGTGCTCGGATAAATCTAGCTTCGGTTGCGCGAAATTGTTTATTCAAAAACATACAACTTTTATCAATAAGTAATTGTTATAATACTAAAATTAATTCGATATACTAACCAAGAGAAATATTCAATGATGAACGTAAACGAGAGTGCTAGCATAAATCATATGAACATAATAAGCTCACCATGAAATCTTACCATATTCGGTAGGCACATAAGCGTATCTCATGAACTATGCTTGATGCTGTAGAATCTACAGTGTAGATACAAGTATTATAAAATATGGATGTTCGCATGTATTTTTTAGTTTTTTTAACACTCATCAGCTAGTTTTATTTGTAAACAGAAGTCATTCATTCCTAAAGAAAGCATTATATAAAAAAAATTAAATTCACTCAATTGTTTAATAAATTAATATTTTCAAAATTGACCCAATATGATTTGATTTCGTCGCATTCAACCAAAATCTGTCTATAAATATAAATACCAGGATTTAGCGCGAATTCGAAGATTGTGAATTTTGAGTCTATATCCCCCATATAGTATCGGGTGTTCCCGTAGCCGCAAATTATCGGCTTATTCGAAAAGGGCGTTTCCCCCCGTTTAGTTAGGCGGATAGATAAAAAGGGGAAAGCGTGCGTGAACAAAAGTAAAACTTGACCCGAATTCATATATAGTGATAGTGGATGTTCTTCCAGGTTCGCAAAGCACGTAGATATAGTGGTTTGATGCTATTACGTATAAAATTCGTGGGAAATGTATGAAAGTTTTCTGTTTGCTATAAATGACGTTTCGCATTTGAAATTAAATGCTTTGGTATTTATGAGTTTCTAGAAATAAAACGGCATATTTAATAAAAGGTCAAGAAATAATATAACACGATATATATGACAAAACACACAAAACAAAATCCGAACGCATTATGATATGTACTATCTGTTGTATCTTCTGATCCTATCTAGTTTCCACAGATTTATTTGGAAAAATTCTCTTTGATTTATGTGAGTACTTTTTCGTAGCAAAAGTAAGAAAGATATAAATAAATATATTTATAAATAATAAATTACGAATTATTCCCGATTACATATAATATTTTGATTGGACTATAAAAAAAGGTTCGTAATATGCACTTTTGTTAACTATCGCCGTGAATTTTGAATCATTTTTCGTTATGATCGAAAGCTTTTTCCGATCGGTCATATTTCAAAAAGCTCTTTCCCTGGGAAGGTATGGAAAAATCGAAAGAGTACTATGGGTGTACTTTAAAGGAAAATGAGGTTCAAGCAGGCGCACGACCTAATGGAAGGGACACATTATGCGGAAACTACCAAAGGAAGACTGACAAATCGCACAAAAACGTATAAGGAAAATAACTTATTACAAAAATTGCAAAACATGATCCTTCAAAAGAAAAGATAAAAATTACCATCTCGTCTCCGGTGACTATGTATATGGAAGAAGATTAAATAACGCGGAAGTTTTCATGTAAAAAGGTGTCCTTCTAGTTCCCCTTTCTCCGCGGCCCGGCGTGTTTGTATGAATTTTTTATTAGAAAGCAATAAAAACTTGTAACGGCCAAAGTTTCCGGGGCATTTTATTGCTTTTCTTGCGATAAAACAATTTAATTGTAATCTTTTATGGAGGGCGTTCGGTTGCCCTTTTGGGACGTCATTTATAACGTTCGGATGTCTGTATTATGTTAACTTTCATTAAAGTATAATATAAAACTGCTGTAAACGGTAAATCACTGGAATGTTAATTTGACAACTTGATTTAGGCGCAACGCCTCACTGATTAGATTAAATACGCATCGCGAATATCTAATGAAACCGTTTTTCAACGTTTATTTTTTACACTTTTCAAAACTATAATATCTAAAAGTGGGCGAGTTTTATTTCAATGGTACTTCTGCAGAATATTATAATATAACATAAGAGCTAATTAAGTTTGTTCTTCATGAATATAATTGTTCGTTTTATTTCACTTCAATAAATTTAGCAATTAATACCTATTAAAATCAGTAATATTGATTCACTTCATATAAAATATAATATTATAAATTTATTATAATTAATTAAGTTAATACATCTAATATCAATTTAAATTACTTAAAATATATTCAATATTTTCTCGAATAGTTTTTGAAATTATTAATCAAAGTATAATCGATTGGATTGACTCTTGAGAAAAAGCTTTGAGCTATTATTATATGCAGACAAGTTTAGTTATCGATTATTCAATTCAATTTTATCTTAATATATCAAAATTTCATTATATTTAGATACTAAGTAACGAAATTATTCTTGAATAATAAAATTAGTCGATAATAAATTTTACCAAATATAAATAAAATCGATCAACGAAAAACTGATTGATAAATTTTGAACAAAACGTCCAATTAAATTAAACAAACAAAACCTCAACCACAAAACACCACCCGTGTCAATAAACTGTGACAAAATTAATAAAGAAAAACTGAATTCACCCCGATCAACGTCGACAACGACACGAAAGACCACTCGAGAAAATTCCACTAAGCCAATTTTTTCCCCAAGAAACGGCCTAGTGGCGCTCGCCATCTCCGAGCGGCCATCATCATCTCGTCGGACTCGAAGGCTCCCACGGGGGTGCCGCGAGCTTTTTTCGCACCACCCTCAACCCCCCTAAACCACCGGGATTAGACAGAGATGGATGGCGACAACGAGCCATTGTTGGTCCGCGGCGCGATCCACTCACCGCGCCAGACAATGGACCACTCGTCTTCGAGTGGCGATGGGCCGGCCTCTCGGATGCTAAACGACGGCTTCTTATATATTCGGATATGGGGGTGGATTTCACCCCCTCATGGTGGGCCATTGTGTCGTGGGAGGAATCCTTTGATGCGGACGCGGATGACCTGTTGACCCGTTGTCGTCTCGACGCACTCGCCGGTTTTCGCTCTCGAGATCGTGGTCGGATAAAGTATTCGATAACGACTTGAAGTAGAATAGCCGGTGTCGGTATATGACGTATCAATCTGCGGTAATGGATGCTCTCGATGGCGTTTTCAAATGGATAATATATAGCGTGATTCGCACCGTTCGGATTTTCGAGACGTTGGGGGTTTTGTTAAGATTTATCAGGAGGTTGAATGGTTTTATTGTCTATTTTTGGGATTTGGTTTTGTTATTTTTTTTTTCAATTGAATCAATATTTATGTTGTTATGATGTAAGCTCATTAAAAGAATGGAATATAAATAGTAATTCAATTGAATGAAAAATATGTTTTTGATATAATGAGTTCGATGTGAAAAAAAATGGATAAAATGTATTACTTGAACTGAGTTGATGTTTTTTACAAAGTAATAAATAATAAATGAGCTACTCGTTAAAATCTTGTGTATTAATATACTATATGATATTTTCAAATTTATCTTATTCAAAGTGCTGTCTCAAAGATACGGCTTTTAAAATAACTCAAACGTGACTTTGCTTAAATAATTTAATAATATTTTTCACGTTTCACTTAAAACTCGGGTGACATGAAATACACACTCAATTCTTATTCCACCACCGTACATAAACGCGACGAGCTACAAACCGTTAAACACACTTTAATACTTGCTCGAACAAAAAACATCAACTACCTCAACTCTAGCCGAACTTTTCACCGACTTTCAAACCATATTTCCAAACACACGACCGTGGAGAAAAATGACGGTCACCATCAGCCGGTTGACTTGGGCTTCCCAGCGAACGACAATCTTTCACCGTTTGGGCCGAAAATGTCGCCGGAATACTAAGTATCTCGCATGACACTTAGCTTTCATAAGCTTTTCAGCGGTGGTCGGCGTTGACGAGGGTGAAAACTCGAGGACACGTGTCAGCCGCCCCCATATAAATTGTTTCAGGAAAAACACAACGGTACACGCGTGCAATGAGTTCCACGCAATATTCCGAAGCTTCGATGAGTCTTTGTGAATTTTCAACGGTCGTATTCGGGTTTTCGAGTTTTTACTTCTATATGTATTTTGTAGTGTTGCTGTGTTGTGACATGAGCGTGTGTTTATGCAATATTTCGCGAACACCTCGAGTTTTCGAGTCATCAATCTCAATGTGTCAAGTTTTCTTCTTGGTGAAGATAGCAAACGGTGCCGAACGTCGCCGGTGATTCTTTTGCAAGTCATTCGATTATTAAAATTTATGTGTGCTTTATAAAATTCTTTCAATATTCACGACGACGATATTGAATATATTTCGGTAAGAATATTATTGATGAAATTATTGAAAACTATTAAATAAAAATCATCAAGAATTGGATGAAAATGAAAATGTACATTTCTACCAAACAATATCAAATGTTGATGTAACATTTCATTAAAATTTGAATACATTATGTTTAAATTAAAATTAGTTTCCGAATAGAAAATAAATATATACGTAGTTTCCGAGAATTTCTGGGAATAAATTCCGATGAATATTCAAAAGCGAATTTGCGAAACAAATAAGAAACTTAGTAATTAAAATTCATTCCAACATAACATCACGCACACTAAATCTCTTTTAAATCCAGAACATTTTAAATTTCGATTATATTATCAAAATACCGAGTGTAGAATTTAACACGTCACAATAAAACCACTGTAAAATGCGACGAATTAAACTATGCGGAAAGCTTGCGACTAGACGACTTCCGCATTCGGTGCTTTAATTAACAATGCGACGTGATAACAAAAATCTCCGTTTACGTACTCGGGGTATGTTTCACGTACCACTTTGCATGTTTCGGTCCATTTAAATTTACAGAACGATATTATCGCTCACACGAACCGAAAGGCGATATTTAGACGACGAAATTACACCGACGATTTGTTCTACCCGATAAGCTGCCGAAAAGGTAATCGTTACGATGTGCAAGAGCTGTTTGTCGATACAGTGAAATTTATTTAATGATCGGAGCGATAGTCGAATTATTTTTTATAGTATTCATTGCAGGGTTAGTTTGTATCGAAATAATTAAATTAATTACTGAAAAGGATCGCAAGGCGTGCTCTACAATAGATACGTATTATGATTTTATGATTGTTCGGGTTGAGTTCACCGTACATAACAGTAATTAATCGAGAAGTGCTCGTCGTAGCCGAGGTCGGATGTCGTTAAATCGGTCGGTGGATTTCTGGTTTAATTTTGGCGCCAAACGAACGCCGGACACACAATCTGCATACACGATTGCGACCTACACGTTGGATATACAAACGAAACTTCGTTTACAATCAGATATGACTACGCTTTCACAGTGCCAACTTATTTTTCATTTAAGGCTAATAGGATCGTACGGTCACGCAAAATAATAGTGAAGTCAGACGTGCAGATGGGTTCGTTCATATTTAATTAAAAGGTATTTGAAAAAAATAGTCTGTGATGTGTGCATCAAGCGTAAATGAATATTTTGTAGGCAACCGTGTTTAAATGTAGACTTTGAAAAAAAGTTATGAAATTTTGCGAATTAATTGAAACTGGTAATTAAAATTTAGTTTAGAAGTTGTAATTTCTTATTTTTATCACAAAGAATTTAATAAAATATAATTAGGAACGTTTTTATACATTGTGTATATAGGATACGTTTATCGAACGGCAAGTCGACTCACGTAAGTTGATTATTTTCATATCATGTAACTTTATAGATAAAATTAAATGTGCACTCGACTATGAACATTAATGAAAATTTCGTACTTTCGTTATTATTTGATGAACTTTTTAATAAACTCCAATTTCGCGAAGCGTCAGAAATTATAATGAAACGAAAAAAAAAAGAGTATTCTCTATTGAATTTCGTTAACGGTGCGTCATAAAAGCGTTTCGAATTTTTATGTTTTAATCGTGGACATCCCCGTTTCGAAAATTTCCACAATGCCTTTGCAAAATTACATAGATGATTGAGACTGAAATTGAATTTCCCGTACGAAAATAGGATGGCCAGGACGAACGTCGGAAGGCAAAAACAGCTAACCTGCGGATATTTTTTACGTGATATTTCCGTGTCGGGGAGTTGTTTTTTCCACAGGCAACCAACCACCTTCGTTTCAGGTTGTTGTTTCAGACTTTCGAGGAGTCGCGAGGTCTGAGGGGATGTTCCTCTTCATTATTGTATCATAACGGAATATTGCGGCCCGCTAACAAGGTTCTATCGGATAGAGCTGCCGTCATTAATTCAACACCCACTAACCCAACAATGTGTACCCCAAGAAGCCTTAGTGTATGTGTGTTTTCTACGATGGATTATACAAAATTTAAAATTTCAAGCATGCGCATCTTTCTTTGAAAAAGAAGATTAAAATCGCTAGAACAAAGGTTTTTAAAAACAATTGCAATTTTTCCAGTTCGAGTGTATGAAGTTCGAGTTGTGAAAAATATAAACGTTAATAATACTTAACAGCGTATGTTTTGAACAGAAATTTATGGTAGATATTTATTTCAGTTTTTAAATAAAATTTTATATAAATAAAACTATCTAATACGTTCTATGGATGCTAGACGGGACGACACGTAGTTTTCAGTAGTGCCAGTACGTAGACGTTCGCTCAGGACGGGAATGGAAAATGGATTTTCAATAATAAAATGAAAGAACGGATTTTATAGATGCTAAAATTTTGCATACGTTTATAACATATAGAATTATTTATATAATACTAAAGCTTGTACCATAAACATATCGATCCCTTTGTTACGTATAAACTATTAAAAAAGAGCAATCAATCGCTTTTCAAACTATTAAAATATTATATAAATATTTTACGTACACGACGACTTCATGACACATCAAAGTATTATTGCACTCACAGATAATAAACGTATCATACACATCTATAAAAACCTTATAAAAGCAGAATCTGTGAGTTTGAATACATCAATATTTCAAGACATTCACGCCGCTCGCGAATTTATGGTAAAAAAATACACGTCCGCGCCGAGAAATAACTGAAATCGGCCGCATAACGGGGCCAAATCAAAACGTGGAAACTGTCCCTCGAAAGTGTCCATATAAATAATATAAAGCATGAGATATTCACAACGCGCCCGTTTTCGCCGTAGCGATTTTCACGCGCTACGTCTGCGGAAAAACACGTCAAAAATTTTCCTCTCTGATGTGGGTCACGCGGGTCTCCTACGGACGACGGACGCTCTTTCCAGCGTGAATTTTTCCCGTGTAAATTTTATTCTCCGGTTCGGTCCGGTGCGAAATACTTTTCAGAAAATAAGGTGGGAAGCGGGCGGTAGCAGGAGATTGGGAACGTTCTGGAAGCGGGATGGCTTTTTTCGCCGGTCACTTAATATTCTGTCCGGGAAATCCGGGAGGAGGGATCTCGACGCGGACGACGAGAATCCTGGACTAATTGTTTACAGAAAGAGTTAGTTGATTACTTCTACTGTCGTAGACGAATTCACACCCATTATTCATGTCGTAAAAAATGAAAAATACTTCGGCGATTACCTATTCGCGCACAATGTTGCGATTCATAACGAGCTTTCATAATTTATACTCTTGCTTGTTTGGAATTGTTTTTCGCCGACTTGATTAACGTATTTAATATCACGTTGAAAGGGCTTTTATGAATTTTAAATTTGTTCTGAAAACACATCGCCTGATTTAATGATATTTTTCAGCGACGTCGTCGAATGCGGGCCTCATTAAAATATTCTATTTTGTCGATAGACTGTTTCGCTTAATTACAAATTATGTTGCGAGAGCCTTTTGATTTATGTTAATTAGATATTGTTTTATATAATATGGAACATGAAAGGCATTGTTTCTCGAAAATAATATGAAATATCGTTTGTAACATAATATTTCGCCATAAATATTGTGACGAGCTTTACCGTGAGCTTACCGCTCGCTTTGTCACCAACGAAGCGTTGGCAACTCCCAAGGAACACCCGATAATATCGCACAGATATAATAATACTTATAACATAAATGAATCTCGAGAGAAGCGAAGAAAAAAGAACGATATTTATGAACGAAACACAATCATATTAAACGGAAACAAGAGATAGCTACGTCGGTCGCGCGAACAACACAAAGGCCCGTCGCGCTCCCCTCTTAGTGGCAGGCTCGAATTTCGCCGCGAGATATGTTTAATTAAGCTGCCATCATCCGGAAATCCTTGTTAATGACTGGCCATTGATTAATTTCTATCGTGGAGCACGACCACAGAACCCAGAGTGCTCCGATGCCCGTTTGATATTCGATCAATCCATCGAGCTGATTAAATCCGCCCGACCGTTAAAACGGCCAAACAATCTCGTGTTGTATGCGAACGCGGAATCGCATCATATTATATGTCGATAATTTTAATTCAATACTTATTGTTGTGTGTGGCAAATGAATGATTTTGATGCTCGTTATTCACAGACGAACGGTCGTCGGCATACGATCGGATTCAGTGAGTTCCGTTTCGCTCGGGTCGTTTGTGTGAAATTTGATTTACACCATGCACGCGAGACTGGATCCGTTTGATGACATCAAATAATAATCATTCGAATCATATTTTAAAGGGGCTTTTATTAATGAGGGACGTTTTTAGCGTGTCTTTTGACGAAATTGGGGATTCGCTAGTGTGTTCTTTATAAAGTTTCCGCATACTCTGTTGACCCTTACGCACGGATGGATCCGAAATTTCAACGACCGAATATGTATGAGAACTATTTTGAACGGGTTTAAAATAAAAATACGTTGCTCGAGTGAAATTGAATCGTGATGAATTTTCAATCGGGCCATAATCACGGCGCATATCGAATACGCCATGCGTGATTGTTTCGACCGCATATTCGCATCGGTATTGGCTTCGATGATTATTCAACATTTATTAATATTTATCGAACTATTAAATATGCATAGTTTGCAGAAGGTATAAAATCAAAATTTACAATTCCTACCGTTCATGAAAAATTAAAATATTATTCATTCATTACAATATCGTAACGTTGATTTTAAAATGTTTTTATGTATAACTATAGCCAATACATTTCAATACATTTATTATACAAAAAGTTTCTATTGAATAATTAAAACCAGAACTATTTAAATGCAATTCCTTAGAATCTCTGATGAATTTATATAATAAATTTCAATTGTATATCCTTATGGAAATCCATAGCGACCGTTGAAATATGGCGTTCGAAATATTCGCGTCTAGGTTCGTTCGTTGCGGATTTCATTCAACGCCAACGACGCGGCGAAGGAACGTTCAAACAGCCGAAATCGGAACAATTGATCGCATAGCTGGGATTTCATAGACGAAGAACTAATTAAATTAGGAGGCGATGATAAATTATAGTGGAAGTTTATCCGCAGAATTTCCAAAACAACTCCTGTCGCGCGAGATTATATTGTGTACCGCTCTCGGTGTGTGATACACTTAACTCCGTTATTATATTATGGCGATTTGTGTACAAGGAGATGGATAGATAGTTTTATACGAAAACAAGGATCGGCCATTTGTGGGTATGGATGATAATCCTCCCGACCTATTTCCGTTCCGTGCACTAATTAACAACAATTACTTCCGTCTCACAAATGCACGTCCTTTTGATCTTGATCACACCTTGCATTGTTCTCACTTGAATCGTTTCGTCCTCTTTTTGATCTTTTAAGTAAATTTTTGTTCAGAGATCCTAAATTTAGATCAAATATATTCCATCTATATTTAAATAATTTTGTATATGACTATTAAAATAAAATAAAATTGGATTCGGTAAAATCTAGTGATTCAAATTTCATAGCCCATCGATTCAGAAAGGTTTCGAAATTCATTCAACGATAGTTTCAGTGAGTGATGTAAGTTTTTAAAATAGAATTTTCGATCAATATTATATTATTTTTTCACAATTTTCGGCGATTAAAAATCCATTATAAAAATAATGAAAAGCAAACATGTCAAAATAAAAACGCGTACATAATACTTCACAATATAAACATATCGATAATTCCAAAATAAAACCGAAACATTTAAACCGAAAGTATTATAACAAATCAAACAAACTCGACATCATATTCAGAAAAGACCGGACAAAATTTACTTTCACGATTTTCAGCACGCAAAATCCGAAATCATTCATCGAAACCTTCCACCCTGAAATAGAACTTTCTCTTCGCAGCAGGGACGAGGAGCCTCACGGATCTGAGGTTTCTCCTCTTTGAGGCTTTATAATTCGTTCACCTGTAAACTTTTCGATAAGTCTAAAACTGATCTGGACTTCGTTTTCGTATTTCGACCTTTCTGGCTCTCGATTTATGAAAATTCCCCGCGGAGTTCGCGCAACGCTCTCGTGACAAATGTTGCGAATTATTCGTTTTATGGTGCCTATCGATTCAAAGCGAACGAAACGTCTATTCAGTGTTTCGAATTAAACTCTTTTCCGTCTGTTAGATAAACAAGATTTTTCATCGAAAACAGTCGCTTGCATTGGATCGGATATAATTCGAGCTCGTTCAGACGGTCGGTGAATGAATTATTAAAAATGTAAAGAGATTCGAAATGTAAATGTTTCGTTTGAAATAATATTGCTACTGTCTCTTTGTAATTAATCTTGAAAGCATTTGGAAAGTGTTATTTAATTTGCTGTTGTAAAAGTGAACTAATCCGTTATTTTTACGCCGTGTTGATGCAAAATTTTAAAACTATTTGCATAACCAACATATAATATCATTCAATTACACAAAGTGGTATATAATCTAATTTAAAAAATATTTTTAATTATTCAAAATGTATTAAATAAAAACATATTTCATTTCAGATATTGTTATAAAAAATCATGATTGCGAGCAATGAATTTTGTTTTACGCGAATCAATTTTCGCCCCTTTTAAAATTAATTTTAGAATATTGAAAAACTCAATGGCACACAAATCGCCCCATTCTTTCAAATTTGCGACTTAATTCACTTTCATAATGAGTCTCGAAAAAATATTTTACACTCGGCCATTATTTCATCAAAGTAATGGAATAGACGTTTATTTTTTTCCGTATTCGCGTTTCGCGCAAAAATGAAAGTCGTTTTAAGCAAAACGGCAATAATTTACGTCGTACGTTTTCACGAATAATGAAAAAAAGCACTCGAACAATCCACAATTTATTATTTTTGCGATGCTTCCTTAATTTATTCGAACGATCGTTTCCGCGGAAAAGTTAACAACGCCCAATCTCGTCCGGGGATCAATAGCCGAAGTTGAGCGAACTATTTCGTTAACCCTGTCAGAAATGCCAACTTTTAATTAATACAACGAAGTTTTCCATTTCACTTAGTTCGACATTCGATTGAAATGACCGAAAACGTATTATTGGCCTATTGTGTGCGGAAATAGGAAACGTAGGCCTTTGAAAGTAGTTTGAAATTTAGATTCGACCAGAAATTGTATTAAACATTTCAGAATATTCCTTGACAAGAAATTTTTGTAATCAATAATCAATTCGATATTATCATACGATAATTTATTATTATTTTTAATACAATTCGTATTATTTGAACGAAAAAATAAACATTGTCGCTCAAGCGTTGAAATCATGTTTTCATATCATTATTTTTTTAAAGACATATAGATTTTCGCTGTTTTTTAAAGTTTTAATACGTTCGATGCTTTTTCATTTTACTATATTTTAATTTTGTATTCAATATCTATGTATGTACTCAAAATTATAAAATATTGAAAATCAACCAAATAAATACTACGACAAAATCAGCAACCACTCAGTCACTATAAATAACCGACCTTCAACTACACCACGAAATCAGATCGAATTTTCGAAACGAACGAGAGCCATCGTTCACTTTTTCCCCAAATCGAATCTGACAGTTACCATGCTTTAAAGAAAATCTTGCAGAGAATTTCGCCACGTTCCATCAATCACCTTCAACAGTCTCCCACTCGAGTCGCGTGTCCGACAATAATGCAATCAGTGCAGCAGAACATGCGCTTGATTGCATCAACGCCTGCGCCCGCATGCATCCCACTAACATAATACACGTGGTTTGCTAATTAATCTAATTTGAAATCATCCTCTATACACTGTGCCGCTAATGCAACTTGATTGTTTATACAACATTTATGTTTAAATTTTAGTCGAATTAATCGTTTATTCGAATCTAAAATGATTAAATGCTGTGAAACTATTTCGAACTATTCAAGTAATGTATTTTATCCTATTCAGATTTGTAATTCATCAGGGATACGATCTATTACATTAATATTAAATGATCGATCTGAATAAATCAGAACGTCCCTCGAGTTTATATTACATATTATAATAATATGAAATGTAAAATTGAATTCATGATGTTTCCGATTTTGAAGCAAAACAAATAGCCGATTCAATTTCGGAAAGTGCACATAGCAACACACAGCGAAATTGTCCGATCAAGATACCGGTTTCAATTATGTGCTGTTAAAATTCGCGAAAGAGTGGTTTTAACTGTCCATTAAATTTAATTTGGCCCGCATGCGGAATGGCACATAATATAATTGTTGTTATCTAGTCGGAAATCTTTGTGGCTCTCCGGAGAGCTTTCAGACAAATTTTTATATTCGCTTTTGTATAACGGTCACGAAAATGAATTATCACTATAGCGATAAATGGTATCGCGCCCTTCCAATTTGCAAAGTAAAACGACCTCAAATGATAAAGAAGAATGTCTTTATTTTAAAATTTCCACGAAAGCTTAAACGGACTCGAATTAACCTGCGAAATTAACCGCGAACCGACGGCTAAATCTCGCAGAGGTCGCTTACACATTTCACATGCATATTTATGTATGTAAAATACTTTAAGAGGAAAGTTGTTACCGACGTCGACACAAAAAAAGTCGCTTACCGCATATTATATACGTATAGAATTTTTTTTCAACTCGGAAAAAAATAAATTAACGAAAGCGGTCGCCCCGAAAAGTGGTCGCCGCCGACATCGTGCGTATGAATGACGTCGAACTTTCTTTGAATTTTGAAAAATATGCTTTTAAGCTCGCACAAGGACCGTCCAAAAAGGAGAAGGAACCTGAAAAATGCGAATTTTCGACCCAAAATAAAAATTTGACGTCCAAGTGACTTTTGTGACATGAAAAACGCGCGACGCGAAGAGCACACCATAAATATATCAAAAGATAATGAGCCAATTTTTTTTCACTTCTAAAATAAAATTTCCATTTCACAGAAAATGCATTTTAAATATCCAACACATTAAATGTACAAATAGTGTTGATTTATGATACAAAAAAAAAACGAGCGCACAACCCCATATTTTAATTTCGAACGAACACTGAACACCGTCAGCTTTGCTGAAAATGTACTTTTTTTGTATATTGTTCACATTTTTATTTCACGAAACGTAAAAGCTGCTTTTTGCCTCGCATTAAGTGATAAAAGCATACGGCACGTGTGCGTATTTTTCACTCCCCAAAGTTTGAATAGATGCTGATTTGGGTCGTCTCCTGCTGCGGGATTTATATCCTAACGAAATCGGGATCTTTCTGCGAAAATCATCGACAGGTCGGCAGATTGATCGATGTCGGAAAAGCATAATTGAACCGGCTTACAAGTTTAATATGCAAGCGCACAATACGCGCGTGTTTTGTTGCCAAAAAAAAAATGAAATGGCCAAAATAAAATGTAGCGAAGCATTGTGCGATGTTTTAACGTCCCCCGGCCGGTTTATTGTGCGTGCGAGCCTTTTTTTATTTTTTTCAAAATCGACTCGTTCGAAATAATATTTGGCGGTTTTTTATAGTCGGACAAAAATCGTCGCTGAGATTGAACTCGAATTCGGTTTGTTTCGTTTATCGAATTCGGCGGGCATTTTTGGGGGGTGATTTTGCACAAATATGCAAACGTTGTAAATTGGATTTGTTAAAAGCTGTTTTATTTTTATCACACTCGGTCTGTACGATGATTGTATTAACGGAGCGAGGATGACGCACGTTGACGTTTAATATTAACTACAATGGCTTATAATTTATTGATTTGAATTTCATACGCGCGCGCGCTCTACAGATTTCTCATGGAACATGCACATAATTGTTCCATTGTCTGACATTTCGATTGAATCACTTGTCCAAATCTAAATGTGTAAATTGATTTTTGAATATTTAAGCAGGGAATATCGTGTATTATATTATATATCGGTCTGATACAAATATAATATTTGATTACGAAACATTGAATCGTGTTTAATATTTTAAAATTAATCCCATGTTACTCGAGTGAAATGGATATAGTTAATATTTTTAATCTAAAATACAAACAGTATCAATGTACTCAATAAATAAAATGTTTGATTTTCACATTTTGCTACTCAATATGATATTATTTATCGTAAACAATATTTCATCCCTCGTAACATTGACACAATGTATATTTAATTTAAAAAGTATCAAAAATAGTATGTGACCTACTAAAACAATTTCCTTTCGAAATAACGTCTAAGCAAATATATCTTTCTCGAAATAATCCCTCGTTTTCTCTTCATCAATGGCAACACTGTTATCAAAGATTCTCTTTCATCTCATCCGAAACTTTGTGAAATTTACAGTACACATGAAGTCGACAACTTTATCACATTCAAAATGAATACTTATATAAATGACAAAATATTTCCCACGTGAAAGTTTTTCAACCATATATAAAAATACATCACTTCAATTATCATTTATAATAAAAAACCTTCGAAACAAAACAAATTGTCAATTTATGAAAAATAATCTATTTTTTTGAATAACCATACAAAAATCCTCTAATATGAAACGACACTTTTTTTTTTCACAATATCAAAACCAAAAACGAGCCCAAAGCACATTAAATTCAAAACAGTGGCGCGGCACCGCGGCGTCGTCACGTCCACCCTCCGTGAGCGCGTAACTGGATTATTTTATTTAATTCGGGTGTTTGTTATCAATTTCCAAGAGTTCATTTTCAGGCCAAGGGATGGAAACAAGGTGGCCCCTGAAAGGAGGCAGAGGATAATGAAATCGCGCCCGCCCCGGGACTTGGACCGTCTCCATCCTCGGACGTCGGATTACGTTAACTTATTATATCTAGGTAGTCGCAGGGTTTCGCAGTTTACGTATCCGACGAACGAAATTCACGTGCACGTAGCAAAAGTAATCGTAACGAAGGCCGTAATTCGGGACGTATCGTGTGAATTTTGAAGAGGGCTATCCTTGATGGATGGAGGAGTATCGCGCATGAACGGTTCCAATTCGTTTCATGATTGGGTTTTGAATTTAAAGCGGGATTGAATATTGAAAAACAACTTTTATTTTGTTGAATTCCGTTACTGTAATATAAGCGCTGAATCAGTTTTTTTATGCCGATGTAGCAAATTAAAAAATTGCCGAATTGATCAGTAAATTTATTCGCTTTTATGCCGGAAAATGCTTTCACTGCAGATATATAATACAAACTTAAAAAAATCTATTTACGTCTCACAATCAGTAGCAAAAATTAAAAATTGCTACAAATACATCTTAATATTTCATTTATTATTACATTTTATAAATATTTCTGAACAAGCAAAAACAAAATACTATCATTTTATAAACAAAATGACTTGCTGCAATAAAATATTTTACAACATTCATCAACTTAACAAAACATTTTGAAACATCGCATCCTTCTTCTGCTTATTACAACATTTACAACATAAAAGCACATCCTAAAAACAAAAACAAATCACACACCCTTCCCAAAAAAAATCAAAAACACTCCACCCCACCACAACCCCCAACACTCCCACCAACCTCCAACACGTCGATTACGAAAATATGCGTTCGGCGAAATTCCAAAGCACACACCATTGTTTACCCGGCTCGCTATACACTTCTAATCCTCGCTCGAACTCCCCTAATCCAGATTACGACAATCACTTAAAGCGATGCGCTGAAATAACGTCATAATCGACGTTATCCCTCAAGACCGCGTGCTCATTAGTCAGATCAGGCCATGAACACGTCCATGCTCCGTACACGATCACGTAGCCAGGATTTCGACGGTGTTTGCTGTTCTCGATCACTGTCGTTTTGTGAAGGTTTATATCGCGTTATTATCAACTGTGCAAATTTTGAATCTTGTTGGTGTAGTAGGAGTATGCAATGTATTCTTTGGCGGATTAGTTTGATGGAAATTATTTTGGTTTACGTTATTTTTTTGTTTAGTTTAGGTTTAGAATGTTAAAATATTGTATGTTGCGGATCGATACAAAATTATTTGTGTCATTGTTCAATTTATATACGTTAAAAAATTATATGTGTTAATCGACAAATGATTTAATTATTTTTGTTGAAAATAATATTGACATAATAGCTTACGATGTTATTGGAACGTGAAACTTACCTATTTTCACATGATAAAAAAATACAGAAAAGTACAAACTATTTTTTATTATTATACGTAATTTTCCACATAAAAGTAGTTTTCAATATACGAAATCTCTCCAAAAAGATAGTATTATGTTATATGAGTTATTGGATGAAAAATTTACGAAATCAACCCGACTTCACTTATTCAGACAGTTGAAAAATTCACGAGTAAACTAAAAAGAAAGATTCTAAAATTCTCCGAAAAGATATTCGATATTTATTATTTATATATTACTTCTATCGAAAAAAGTATTTTGAATAATTCAACTATAATATATTATATTTTGAAATGTAAATAAAAGTCGGGACAAAAAGCAATACATCATAAATTTTAGATCATACTGAATATCCCACATGCTAAAATACAAAATATTATTTATATAAATCAAAAGCAATTCACCAACGAAAACATTAACATTCAAACCCCTTCCCAGAAATCGCAACGACGTCAGCACGAGACTGTTAGAGACGAACTTCATCTAGAGTTCTGCGAAGGCTCCTACGCGCTCATGTACATGCTGTAATTTACGTTTCAGCTGAAAAGGAAGCACCCTTTGTCCTAAGGCTTTCGCGCCGGCCGATAACCCTCGCACATGGCGTCTGACAGTCGAAACCTCGCGGTGACAAAGGGCCAAAGGACCGGCGGCGCGATGTATCTCTTTCGACTCTCTTTTTGCGACGAATACTCGAAAAAAGGCTCGAAATCATGTTTTATTCAGTGCGCGGATGTGTTGGTGTTTTAAAAAATGACGTTTTTTCATTTTACGCAAATGGAAGTCCCGCGTGACGCGACCGCAACCGAGCGGCGGTGTCAATACGTAATGAGGTCGTTTGCATTTCGATTTTTTTGTTATTTGTTTATCGGTGAAAATTTTAATAATTCATCTTTTATCTTGTGCGCGGTTATAATTTTTGAACGGAAAGCGATTTTTTTTGACATTTTTCGCCGCGCGTCCGAAAAATTACGGTGCTTAATCATCATTACGTGATAATTGGCTTAAACGGGATCTTGAATAACAAATCACATTTTTAATCTCGAGGTCGAAATATAAATTTTCTCTAACGATCAAATTTAAAGGGAGATAAATCAATAGATAATTTTTTGGCGTTTGCACACGCAAATTTTAGGAACGTAAAAAGCACACGTAATTTAACGTATAATAATTCGCCATTATATAAAGCTTCCAGGAGTTATGCTTGTATTCGAATGTACAAAATTGTTCTAACAGATACGGACGAAGCGAAAGTTTTAATAAAGTTACGAGATTAATTTGGAAATTTATTAAATTTCATTTTTATACTAACCAGGCGGACTCCTTTGCGTTGTGTTTTTTTTCCCCCCACCCGCGTAAATTTTAATCGCATAAAAGGACATAATTAGGACGAGCGATAAAATTTTAACTTCGGCCCCGGAAATTAGTTTTTTCCACATCGTGAATACGGAAAGCTCTTTATGCTCAATAAACGCACCCAATTTCCCCGTTTTCACACGACATGTCAAAACAAACACCGACGAACATTCATCACCCCACGATTAGCATTCCGCGAATTCCAATTACCCTGAGGTCGTCCTGTTGCGAAGCCTTCTAACATCTGCGGATCGGCAACACCCACCAGCGTTCGATCGAGCCGATGGAATTATGATGGTGGGCAATGGGCATGACGTCTGACTATTAAAATCGGCCAACATGTGATACATTGTCGGGTGAACTATAATATAATGGATTCCCCGAACAAGCGAGCCGGTATACAAATGGGATGGTAAACACGCGGCGTACCGCAGAGCCGCGACCGCGAGCCTTCAACCCCTTCACCGCCCACTAAGCCTATAAACAAACATAATAATTTCGATATCTGTAGAAAGCGAAATATCACAGCGCACACTCCGCTTAGTTTACAGTTGTTTGACGCACGATTTCGCAAACTTATCGGGGCCAGAAAGAGCGACGAGTTATGGCGTTAAACCCGCGATGTGAGAAAACGCGTCGGAGTTGTGTTGCGAAAACATCGTATATAAAATTCAGGGTGTGTTCGTTGAAATTTTTGCGAAGTGTTGTTGCCGTTCCGATACGTTGTTTTGTTTTGGTCTAAAATTACCCGCCGTAGTACATTTGCGATGAAAATAACGGTGGGAAACGCTGTCGTATAATGAAGGACACATGTAAAAAATGTTCCGCGATACGGTTTATAAAATTGAGAAAGGCATTCTCTCGAGAGAACAAGTTAGGCATAGAAATGGAGCACTTTAGGAAATGTATGCAATAACTCTTCAAACTAAGATGTTCCGTATGAAAAACTTATCCGAAAAAAAATTATATATTCAAATGTAGCAAACGATCAATATTCCCGGCTCGCATATAAAACGTAAACGAATATTTCATGACCATTATGAATTTTTATACAATGCAATGAAAAAACTATTTACCCAATAGAAATGCACAAAACGTGTCCGTTTCAAATCGTAATTTCATTCATTCGGCTATGAAAGAAAAACGAGTCACTCCCAATTAATTTTGTATGCATAAAGCAATTATCCTACCTGAGCTCCCCGGCACTATTGCAGATGCATATTTTAATATAATTATTTCAGATGTAAGCGCAAACTCGCTGTAAGCGCTTTCATAACGCGAATTTGCGAGCCCGTTTCGTGCAGCGTCTTTTCACGCGAACTCGGCAAATAAAACCAACAAAAAGAAGAAAGCAAAAACGCAAACAAAACGAAATAAAACGCGCCGCTGATGCTCAAAAAAACGAAAGAGAGATATAAACACGTAGAAATTAAAAATGAAAACGTCAGATATATTAATTCGCGAGCGATTTTCACCTGAGCGCGAAAGAAAGAGCGAAAAAAGTACACGGCATTAATTCAGCGGCGGCGCTCATATATTTCCGGAACGAGATGCTCTTTCATAACATAATTAACGTTATCCTTCAGGTTTCTATAACGACCCATCCTCGTCTCTGCTGCGGCATTTTCCGCAGCATCCACATGTATTTCCATTCAGACAAATCTCTGTTTTTGCCCTTCATTCATACGCGTTATCTGCGCAGCCAGTTTTGAAAAGGAAACGCGATAAGACGCGGGCTCTCGCTTTATGTGTTACAAATAATATTCTTCGGGCGATGGGGGTGAACTAACATAAATTCTGGAGGCGTCTTTATCAGCTGGGATGAAATTCAGAGGTTCCTACATTTGCTACCCTCGTTTGCCGAAGACAACGGACACAAGGTTCGACTTTTACATTCGCACGTAGTAAAACATGTGTGCCGATTTATTTCATTTCAATTTATACTGATAATCTGATTTTTCTATTATATTTATTCGACGAAAATTTTTAAATTTTATAATAATTTTTCTAACTAATATTTTGTTTATTTATAGACTCGATAAATTGACAAAACGGAGTACATAAAATTCGTATGATATACACATGCGAAAAAAGAGATATTATTTTGCGTTAAAGCTGCGGTCGCAATTCTTCCATCTCTACCCCATGGGATATTACGCAGATGTGAACCTGACGAGAACAAATCCACATGATTTATTTTTTTAACTCGAATAAGATTGTAATGTTTCGTATACGTTATATCTTTAAGTCGTTTTATGTGCGATATCTCAAAAGGCACGACAAAGTTCGTCCACGTGTACCGTTCCCACGGTTAAAACCGAATAAATAATTTTCCGCACAAACCCACAATATTTTAATACGACATTAAACCGTTTCAGGTAAAGATATATAAATTAGATGCAATCGAATAATTGTACAAAATCTGTCGAGATGACCCGATCGCAATTTCCACCCCGGCCACTAGGCCTTGTTCTTTGATGAAAGATAAAGACGGTTCAACCGAAACGCGCCCGATATCATCTCCTTTAAGAGTTTCCTTTAAGGACTTCGGTCTCGACTTACCGACACAAGATCTTCATAAAAATCGGCCGAAAAGAGATGAGAACGGAAAAAAACGAACGATCGGGCAGATTTTATAATGCGATCTCTTTTTCCTTAAACGAATAATCGTACGCCTCGTCGATCCGTCATATCCGGGGGGCCGGTGAAAGCGAAAAAATGGCGTTATTAAAAGCGACTGTCTGTAGCCGCAGAAAAAATGTCCTCTATATGGTAATGTGTTTGATTTACCGAGGGCCTTTAATCAACCGACGAGGCGGATTTCTTATCTAAACGTTCATAAGAAAAGTTCACTCTCGGTTGGCCATTTTGCCCGGGTTTTTTTTTTCGCTCGTAAAGCCCACACCCCCGAGCCGGCCACAATTCATATGCCCGCCTCACACCGTTTTGCTTCGGTCAGAAGAAAAGTTTCATTTGAATAATTTTATTAGATTCTGCGGATTCTTAGTGCGGCGACTGAGAAATTTCGCGTGAAAAATGAAGCGTCCTTTTTCAGCGGTCGCTGCAACGTTTAATATGTTTAAGTGAATCGTGACATGTTTCGTTGAAATATCGCGGAGAGCTAAATTGAAAATTCAATTATGGAGGTTTTGAATATTCACCGAAAATATTAAATTGATTTTTTTTTTTTTTTTAGCTATTATGATTCGGAAAAGTTCACAGTGAGAACGGAAAACGGCATTAACGCTACACAAAAAGCCACGGAGCAATTTTCTCATTCATTTCGACTAGAGTTTACTAACTTTTCTAGTGGGAAAATTTTTTCGTGCGGATGTAATTGCACCCGATCGGTCCGAGTTCGCATTCCGCACGAATTGAGATTTTATATAGAGAAAATTCTACCAACTGAAGCAAAATTGTATTGAAAAATTCAAAACACATTTTTTTAAACAATCTAAAATATTATACAAATATATCAAAACAAAAAAATAAAATAATATATACTTTTTTCCTGAAATATGATTAACTCAGATTCTGGATGGATTCATCTAATCTAGCGACACTACGTAATCGCAAAAAAAGCCACGAACAAAATACAAGAAAATCGTCCGACCTCAGACAGCATCGGCTCATTAACGTTCGCGTGTCGAGATTTCGTTTGCAAAAAGGCGAATAAAGAGCGACAAGTTGGCGGTATTCCGTAATTTGAATAGTTAACGAACTGGAGCGGGTCGCCTTTTTTTCCTTGTTTGCTCAACGTCTCCTTCCTTCCTCCCAGGACCCCTGCTCCTCATCCTTTTACACTTCTTCGAGTATCCTCGTCTGTCTTTTCGACCCCTTCAGTGGATATATAACCGGCTTCGGCCTAACTCTATCTCGTCTACCTTTTCAGTTCTAATATAATTTCGGATTACGCGCGCCCTTCTCGTTTGTGCGACTTAATCTTAGAAGAAGGCTTGGTTTGAATACCGCGATTTGTTTGTCGACTTTGTCGAGAAATCATGAACTTGAAAACGTAGAGCTACCTTTAAGATATTTGTCGAAGCAGCGATTGAAATAAAACGAATTTACGAGAAAATATACAGTTGTAAACTATAAAATGATTTTCAGTATTTCTTGTATTATGTTACATTTTCTATTCGTTTCTGTGTTCCAAAAAAACTATGTTACTTTTGGTCATTATGAATACTGTCAAATACTTGTATAGGCCAAATTTTATTAATGTTCATATCGATCGAATTTCCCTTACAAATGGAAAATTAATTCAGAATCAAAACGAACAAACAACGAACAATTTCGTGTGTATTAACTGCAACGAACATTAAATCGAAAATGATTTTTTTTTGTCAGGAATAGTTGGTCCAAACATTAAATAATAATTTGCATATTAATTTACTGTTTGTATTACTATTCACATATAATATTATAAATTATAATATAATTAATCTTTAGAAATCTTACAATACGTGCTCTTCTTGGCGAATAATAAACTTATTTTATGTAATAGCTCTTTAATTTCAAATCGAGCACAGAAAATCAACAACTTTGAAAACTTTACTTAATATTCGTGGCTTCAGATTCATTGCGTATAATCAAAAACACAAATTCTAACTTTTGAATTATAACGCTATTTAAACGACTCAACTTTGATTTGATTCAAAATCACCAAAGCATTTATTTTTTGAAATGAATCCAATATATACTTTCCACTTTCATCTTTCGTTGCTACATTTAATAATAATAATCTTTCAATTATATTATTTAGTCTAGACAAGAATATAAGTTTCATATTTAAATTAAAACCCTAAACCGAATTTTATAAAAAAAAAATTATAATTTACGTAAAACAAATTCGATATTTTTTTTTTACTAGAGTCACATTTTTAATCAATCATATTCGTATTATGAATTCCACTACATTTTCATGCGAAAGAACGTCAAAGTATAATATACTATAATCATAAGCCGAAAACCATCCATCCATTTATTACCTTTGTTATACAGAGGTCACACCTTTCGACTAGCGTACACTACGACTACACACATAGCTCATTTCAAACACAAAACCTACACCATTTCAATAAGGTTGACTGACATAAAAATAAAAATTTCAATACGTGGAATCAAACATCTCCAACATCAAAGCTCTTCCCTCGTCGTGTGGTTTTGCGGCAAGAGAGAGTAAGTGAACACATTGAGAAACCAAAGAGCTCTCCTTCGACTTTCAACTATAACGACAGACATGCTTTCAGGCAAAACATTACTTGTGCACATTCTATAATACATATTATATATTATATACCACATATTCATCTGTAAACACGCAAACAGCGAGAGCATTGTGAATCATTATGGCAATATTTCGCGGCTTCGTCCAAGTCCAAAACTGGGTATTAATTAAAATTGAACGTCTCTATCGATCCCGTACTAGATATTTATATATATTAGGGTTCGCAAATTATACACGACGGTACTTCAATACCCTAGAGGTCCATATTAGGGACTTCATCAACGGATCGGGTCGATCGATATCCAGTTAACGCCGACCAAAGAATTACTTTAATTCATAGACGTACTTTGTGGATTCGTAAAGCGATTAATACATCCGCTTAAATTTAATACGGTTTGGTTATTTAATTTTAAAATTTTATATAACTTGCGTTATATAAGCCGTACGGTATGTTTAATAATTGCATGTGTATGATGAAACTGTAATTAAAATTTGTTCATCATTCAACCGTTTGATTAAATCACATGTCAAAATCAAATCATTAAGGTTGAATGGGTAATATATTTGTTAGTTTGAATTTTGTAATGTTAAATTATTATTTTAGAAATAACCGATCATTATAAAAAATAAAATGTCGGAAAACTTTTGAGTTTAGAAATGTTATTGTGATATGAAAAATTATCAACTTCAGATATTATTTTGATATAAAAATTACAGTTAAGAATAAATGAGTTTTATCACACGATTCCAAAGTTTTTAATGGCTTTCAGAAATTTCTTATATTCAAAAATGTAATAAAATTCGTATAAACTATGCGATAAAATGAAAAATCCAATCGCGCTTTGTGTGCCGCGCTCGCGCCACAAAACTCTGGTGTGAAATCCGTCACGTTTGTTCTACAAAGAAAAAGTTATTTTAATGAGCGACCCTCTCCTGAATATTAAAACTGCGGTGTCCGCAATGAAACTTGATTAACAAATCAATTTCGAGTACGTGAAATTTTCTCGAATGTGAACGCGCGCGTGAATTTTTCATAAGCAACATCGTTATCTCGAACCCTACCTTGCTAAGTGCCTCATTATCTCCGACACCACTCATTAATTTTATCAAGCGAGCAAATTTTCTAATACAAGTTTGGATTATTAAAAAAAAACATAAACGAACATAAAAAAAGCAAGTAATTTATTTTTTCACGATAAAAGAGACAATGTAAGAAGCTTAATTGAGCATATACATTGCGTTCGCTCAGTTATATTTTGATTGTCGGTATCTGTAAGGGTTGCGCGTCTTTTTCTTAAATGCTACCAGTAAAAGTAAACGCAGCTACGGAATCGGACCCCCAAAAGACACATAAGCTGCTCCCTAATGGAAGACGTCAGCACCATTCAGCAACCTTCCGCAAACTACCCTCGCCATAATAACCATAATCTGAATTGGTAAAGCTATCTACTGCGGCTAGATAGAGCCTGATGATTTATGTCATCGACCGTTTCCATTTCCAAGCCACCGACGCGGATATCATGTCGGCCGAAGCCAAAGTCGGAAATTCAAAAACGCGCCTCTTCCGCGTTTCCGTCTCTTTGGGGAAAGGCTTTTTCTCTAGGACCGAGTGCGTGTTCGGGCAAAAGTGATTTTTGAAGTCGTAAATAAGTACAAATAATAAATACGTCAGTGTAAGGAAATAACTTTCACTTGTTAGATGGAGAAAAAATCACGTGTCAAAGTTCGGCTGATGTATGGTTTCCCATGGGAGAGTGATTTTAGTTTTTTTTTCATACGACGAAATTTCCTTTTAACTTTTCCTGATTTGTGAAAATCAAGTGAAAAGCGTTCGCCGGCGGCATTTTCGAGGAAAGGAAAATTCACCGTAGACGATGCTTGGGAAGAAAATCCCTTAAGTGAACCGCGTTCGCGCACCGCGATTGAAAATATGGAAGATATATCGAATATCCGCGCGCACAAAACGTATTCAAAACGCGTTATTGACATTTTCTTTTGTGCAAAAAGTACAACGGCGCGGAATATTGAATTAAATTTAAAATATATGCGAAAAACCACCATAATACCAAAATCAAATTATCAAGAATACGAAGAATACGTGTCAACATCAATTTGATATTATTGACATTTCGATATGAAACATACACATCCGCTAAGGAAACAAATACCTTTTTTCCATAAAATAGAAAACAACATTTATAAATTGAATTTTTTTTTTCAAATAAATTCAACCGTAACGCTTCTTCAATTGAATTAGTGACGATGTTTTACATCAATGAAATTTAAATCATGCTAAAAAAAACAACCATTACGTACAAATTCCATTATGAACATCATTCGCATTTAAAGCACACAATCGAGCGACCTTTGATTCGACGACGCTTTTTGTATAGGACACAAAGAAAGCGACAAAGGACGAAAAACCAGATGAAGTGTTACAAATAAGATGCGAATGGACCGCCGAAAGTTGGAGATAACCGTCGTAAATATTCAAATTTATTCGCCACCGCCACGAAAACGGATTTATTTTTGCACGCCGGGAAAAAATTGTGTATAAAAAAAACCTAAAAAGAGACCAAGTAATTTTCCCCGTCGAACATTATGAAAATAATAATTTGGAATGAACAGCTCGTATATATGGACGCTGGAAAAAATAAACCAATAACACTTTGACGACACAGGGGTCTTCGAATTATTGTTGTCAAATATTTACAAAAAAAAACATACAAAAGTTAAATTTTGCAAATGGTCCGTTGCTATGAATCATATTATGATTATTGTATTCATTGAAACAAATTTCATAAAGTGACTTTTTAACAATACACATTCTAATAAGAAATAAAATTGTGTTTTCATACGAAACCAAGCCGTTTTGCATCAAAATTTCATATTCAGAACAAATTTACGATTTAACGCAAATTGCACGACACTCACATGTGCGAAAAACGAGAGCCACCAGTATATTTGCGCCAACGAAAACATTACAATAAAAAAACTGACAATACGCGTTCGCGGAACAGCCTTTCGGTGTCCGCCGTACAAAAAACGTCCATAACATAATATATGCAGCCATAATGAGAAAATTGATACAGCAGCATGCAAAAAAAACCACATTCGATGGGCAATAATACTATATGCGGGCCGCGTAATAAACGCGACGCGGGCGCGCCTGTATAAATGTATAAAATATTTTTATTGCGCCGCGAAACTAGCTCGTAAAAAAACGGAATTCGCGCCGCCCTCTAGAGTTTTTCGCTGATGAAAATTCGCAGTATTGGAAAATTTCGTTCGGGGAAAAACAAGCGTCAAAGGCGGTCTTCAATTAGACGAGCGGAAAAATGTTTTTCATCATTTCGTACGCCGACCTCCGCGCGCGATAATTAGAAAAGCGGGCACAGGTAATAAACAATGAATCAGTGGAAATTTAATTTGAACGTTATGAACTCGAGTAAACAAACCGACGAGTAAAAAAACGGTGCCTTTCAATATAATAAAATGAAAAATCTATTTTCGACAAACGATAAATTTTTATTGTGTTATTTTTTACGCTGAATAGTTATTTAATTCGCTTCGGTTGGTTTTGCGTGTGCTATAAATGGCTACGGGAACATTAAATGGCAAATATTAGCCATATATCGGAAAGTGATACGGTTGCATATTTGCCTAATACGCTACAGCGGGCTTCCAGTGTGGGAGTGAAGATTTTCAATACACGTTCATATCCATAGTGAGGAGTATATAAAATTTTCTTTAATGCGATTCACAGGGCGGAGGCTCCAGGGGAAAAAGGGTTTCCTTTAGGTCGGATATGAGTCGACAACGTATCTATGTCCCTATGGGGAGGGCTTAAATTCCTAAGCTCTCACATTGTAAACATAATATAACATAAACAGATTGCTAATACTCCTATTATACAACTTGCTCGCGCTGCGTAACAACTTCAGACTTAATTAATATTTTAATCGAATATAATGCGAAAAGTTAACGAGTTTCGGCTTCAGCTAATCGTTATTCGTTAAATATTCATATTATTCCAACTCAAATTATATATTTGAAATGTTGAAATAATATCGCGTACGCTTCAAGACGAACAGTAAACATTTATTATTATTATGATGTGCATAAATATTTTCACTTAATCTATAAAATACTAACTGCGATAAGCCTACTATGAAATTTTGACTTTTCATAAAACCATGATATATTTATATAATATAAAATTCAAAACCGAATTAATCAAACGTAAAACGAGCATCGAGGCGATATTTGGCACAAATTTTGACTCGAATAAAAATTGGAAATTCTTTCACCGATAGACTATAAATCGATTTTCCGGTTGGCTGTGATGCAGAATACATTCGGGTGTAAGAACACCCCCTCGTCTACCCTTAAATGCTATGCGCGATGATTATGCCCCACGAGAGAGAGGGATGTTTTCTCCGATATTTCCCCGCCGTCTGACTAGTAAATTTTGCACTTTCCTCGCATAATCGGAACGACATTTTCCCGGCCGGAGAAAAATTGAGATATAAAATTCTATCGATGGTCACAATTCTTCCGGGAAAACTCCGATGGAGGGAGAAAAACTCGAGAAAAATCACCGATGCCGAACCGCCGTCTCATCAATATTAATAGACGTCGGAGGACCGAAAATTTTATATGTTAATTTGACATTAAGCTTATTTTTGTCGCCGCGTATTATATTGCTCGAAAATAACGAAAAAAAAAACTACGAAGCTATTTGATGTTTTAGCCTTCGCAGTATTAATTTCGGCATTGTGTCGTTTTGACCTAAATTAATGTGTAATAGGAGATAATTATTTGTCAAATTGAGGTGGCATTCATCCCTCACTGTGATTAAATTAGTGTAAGCAATCATGGACACTCACAGGGTTATTCAAATTTGCACAAAGGCAAATATTAATTACGACATCTCCCCATATTCCCAAATTGAGTTTATTTTTAAAACATATAATAATATTGACTACACATAAAATATAATAAGATTGTGAGAGTAATAAATTTTTATAAAAAAAACCTAATCTTTTAGATTGGAGTTCTCACAAACCAAGCACTCAATCTGATTTTCATCGTATTTAAAATAATTGTATGATATATATTAAGTACGCTTGGGGAAATTCAAGCCAAATCCAAGGATCAAAGTGGGTTAATAATTTAATTTTTGTTTCAAAGCGTCACGGGACGATACAAAGCACGGTAGATAGTATATGTCGGGAAAAAAGCTCCCACGATAAAGTTATTATAATAAATTTGCATTTCCATTGTGCATTTTTCTCGTCCGACATCGGACTAAGGTGTGAGTGGAAATCGATTAAGGTCCGCCGGGAAATTTGTAAACAATGCCGGCTTTAAAGACATTGAAGTTTTTTCATTCGAAATTATGTGAAAAATATGTTGCCGAAAAATGAGACACCGAAGAAAATAGAGTTTTCGCTGTATAAGCATAAACTTGTTTACGAGTTTTTCTGTCGCGAAAATAATTTACAGTAGGTAATGCGAAAGTTTTCCCCACACATGCTTTTCAAGAATACACAACAAATGTGTGGATCCACGTACGTTTATTATTTTGCATTAAATTTATAAAAAATATATATATAATGTAATTATTTTCATCAAATAAAATACTATCATAGTCCACATATTCATTTAAATTTCACAAAAATTAAAGTTATATTCATTTTGATTACTAAAGTTACGAAATTGTACATAATTTAAATTAAACATTATTATACCATATAAATATCTATGTATATACAATTTATTCCAGAATATTATATTATATTATACATACATACATAGTTATGTACGTATAATATTAAAAGAGTTAAATTCGACCGAAATATCGTTAATTTTGAATCAATAACCAAAATTATAATACCCAATAGTAAATAATAATATCCGGTGATTTTATAGAGATACACATTCAATGTTTAGCTCCTCCATAAATTTACCTATTTGATTTTACAACGAAATTCTCAGAAATGCCAAACAAAACAGTAATAAAATGTTTCTAATCTACTCACCAAACAACACGACGGTCGGTGCACATAACAAGCACAGCATTCGAAGACCCATCTCGAACCACTGAAACAAAATAATGTTTTTCTCGTAAATATCACAAAAAAAAATACATCATTTTCCAACACAACCGATACAAAAGCACTGATATCGACGAATAACCAAATTCAGCCACAAATCGCATTTGGTAAGCAGCATTCTATTAGCATAAGGCGAACTCAGGGTGTCATTTGTACGGATGACAATGAGACGAACCCGTCAACGCCTCTTCGAGATGGCTTTGTCGGGGAAATTCCGATTTTCTTTTTTTGTCAAATTTGAATAAATTTACAAATAAAAAGCTATCGCACTCCCTACCAGCTCCAACGCGGAGTTCTTTTTTAGCACAATTCACAACTAACACACATAATATATCCGAGAATTTTTCGCACCTATGTGCCGCGCGTTTTTGCGAACTCTCCCTATTTTCGCGAATTTGACTGAGTAATTGGTTCGATTTCGCGTCTCGATAAAAAAATCTATAACCAATTTCCCGAATTTATTCCGCCAAAGCTCACCCTTATTATTTGTACCGTCAATAATATTCGCGGATATAATAATCCGCGGGATCGCACGACTGTTCGAGTTTACGAAAAAAGCTTATACATACGTTGTATTAATGTATTTTTCTCTTTTTGCTTAATTACGTTCGTGGCGAAATGACGCTTTGTTCGGGCCTCTGCCAATTGGGACCGAGATAAAATGAATGAAACTCACGCGATCTCGCGGGAACATAGTGAATATACATCCTCTAATTAAAAATATGTTATGACCGTTATGAAAGACACTGCCCACTCATAATATCTAAACGATGAGGGATAAAATTAATGAAAAATTAATTACACGCGTCAAAAATAAAAATTACGCCTCAATTTGAACGTGCTCGTGTATTGAAGCGACTTTCTGTCGCTTTTTTCATCATGGGCGTTTTTTTTTCATACATAAAACATTATTTTATATATCGAGTTTTTTTACGAAAAAAAACTTTATTTAAGGTTGCTAACAAGCCGCGCAAAATAATCCTTTATAAGTCGTCAACTTGCGTCACTAATGGGAGATAAAGCTGTTCTACGTAGAAGAAGTACTCATTACATCGATAACCGATTTATAAAAAAGTTACCTTTGAATCGCAGACTCGTTATAATATGTACACGCGAATTACTGATTACATTCAATAAATAAGTGAGCATACAGAAATTATTATATTTTGATGAAAAATTTATTCGAGCGAATTTTTCCATCTCTTCAACATCGTAATGCTGTACATATTATATTTATATTGGTGATTTTACCTTATCGAATACACAAATTCTTACCAATCAGTAAAGTTAAGCGACAAGTTATGCGCCCGGTAGAAGAATGTAATTACTAGAGATAATTTGGCAAAGCATTAACTTTATTATTCCATATATGTACTTTTCCATTATCACCACTTGATTTAACTAAAAAGCTCGATCTTCTATTGTTGTGCAAAAAAGCTTTGTTCTACCCTGAACGTTATATGACGATGAATATATTTATAATACTACAACATTCAATAAAATTCTAATTCATTATTTTTATTTTAAATATATCCGGGTTGTGCAAAAAAAAATGTTTAAAACCAAATAAAGAAAATCGAGACCCAAACTAGGCGTGAATAAGCAAAGCGAGACCATGTTTAGGTACCGCCCAATTCGAATCCGATGGTGAGGTTAATTGTTCGAGTCGCACAATTAAACCGGGTCTCGTCCAAATTATGCTTTCCGATTTCGGCGGTATTGGTGGGTGATTCAAAAGCGGGAATTTTTGCTTAAAACTTGGTAGGATTATCGACTTTGGAACAACCTAGTCGGTAGCAATTCGACCCACCTAAGCGTTTAATAGTTTCGGCCGTAGAGAACTATTCGTCACGAAACTCATCGACGGACAAGTTCAAAGTTTCATACTTAGCATTCGATGATTCCTGTTGAAGTTTGAACTTTATTTTAGTTACAAAAAGAATTTCAATTGTTCTTTCTGTAACAAAAATAGACTTTTTCTATAACTGATTAGTAAATAAAAGAGAAAAATTGATATGAAAATAAAGTGAATATTGAATTTTTTATCCATTTTGCATTGTTTCGTTAGAAATTTATAATACTTGAACACATTTTTTTATGATCAAATATATACTATATTCGGTATAAAAATTGAATACCTTACGAGACCGTAAATCTAATAGGTTGTGACATTTTCTTAGACGGTAACTATTATATACAGACTGATTTATTGCAAAAAGGAAAACATATTACATAAGCATCGTATATTGAGATAATAAAAGCATTAGAAATTCTGACGCGCTCAATTCCAGTATCGTTAAATTCCCGCATAAAAATATTACGCCCCCTCTATATTACGGGGTTGTTTTGCGTGGAATAAAAGAATCGTGAAACTTTTCACCACGATAACGCCCACAATAACACCATTCTAGCGCTACAGAACAAGTGTCATCGCAATAAAAACTTTACTAATACCGTGCAACCACCTTTTGTGTTTTGGGTACCATCTAAAAGTCAATTATGCAACGCACAAAATAAACATTCCCCCACGAGCTGCTATTATACAATATGCAGAAAATTTCTGATTCATAAAGTTTTCCCTTCAAGAAAAATATATGTGTGGGCGCTGAGGAAATTTTCGAAAACTTCACCGTCGGAATACTATTGAAAGTGCACTCTCGTTAGCTGTACGATATGACCGATATCGGCCAGATAGATCACTCCTGCGGGAAAATTTTACGGTGGAAAACTTTACGTTTAATGCCGTAAAACTTGAACATATCCGAAAATATCGCGAGCACCATAAATTCTCATATCAGATATAAAATATTTATTATACGTTCGTGATATGTGACGCAATACGCAATCGTTATTATAAATAGGTCCCATTAAGGGCGGGCCATCATCAATCTCAATTTTAAACAAAAGGATCTTAATTACAGTCGAAAGACGTTTAATTAAAAGCTACCTGCCGAGCAGGAGCAAGTACAGCATCCAAGAGGGCTTAATTTGATTTCGGCAACTTTCGAGCGAATGTTTTTTTAATATAATATGCACTACAACTTGCGCGAAACTACGTTACCAGCGCTTCGTAATTTTCGCACCCTAAAAACGCGAAAAACACTTTGATACTTTTTTGAATTTTTTAATACAATATTTTGTTCGATAAAGTTTTTCAAGTTTCTGCTGTATCTGAAACTTTAGGGTGTGACATTTTAATGGCAGTTTGCACTTTGCCATAAGTATACCATTAAAAAGGGATGAAAACTTGCGCTGCGCGTAACAATATCCGATAGTAAAAATTCAGCTTTTTACTATCTTCACCTTATTTTAGTGCGCCACGTGACCTGAATCATGTTTGTAAAATTTTTGATGAGATTCATAATCGCACAATTTATATGGAAAATTTTACAAATGGTCAAGAAATTTTATATTACGAGGATCGATACTGATAATTGAAAATATCAAGCATGAAAATTATATTTTAATATAAATATTGTTAATGAAATAACGAAATCAATTTTTAAATTTCACATCATGAGAAATTATCTTCAAGTTAAACAAAAACAACTTTCTGGAGAAACTTTTTAAAACTTTATTAATTTTCTTAAAAATTCACATTTGAAAGTAAATTTTTAATTTGCAAAATCTCTTATTATAAATTTTCATTTAAAATATATCATAATGAGTAAATTTGCATTTATTGATATAATTTACCTAAATTATTTGAATGTTTAAGTAAGAAGATTTTTATAACTAAAATAAAAAACTTCCGACAAAAAAATAATATTCAAAGGTAATGAATAATTTCTCACATTTATTTACAGCTCTTATGGTAAAATAAAATTGTAAATCCTTCAATCTTCTTTCAACACAATCTTACACCCAAAAATACTTTATCTCATAATATTAATTTTAAATAAAATTCAATTTTTATTCTCAAAAAATATTCTATTGAAACCCACTTTATTTTTACCCTCAAAGTTTCAATTGTTTTCGCGATGAAAAAAGCCTTCCAAAATGCTTGACGTTTATTTTCGCCGTATCTAAAATTAAACACGGCTCAAATATTCAATCACTTCAAGAATGATAACGATTCCATAACACAGCAAAACATCAACAACCAACAAATCGACCACGAACCCGAAAAAACCCAAATCCAACCACAACCACAACAACCCAAATCCCACCAATTACCACCAACTACCAAAAAACCAACATCCACCCTACCTCAATTACATCATCAACCCACAAAACACCAACAAATCACCCAACCGAAAAAACATCAACGACCACGTGCGACTGACATTTACCACGCGTCCGACAATCAAAACACCCGAACCCGCCAAAAAGGCCCATCTCCTGCTATTTTTCGCTCCTCAGACCACCTGAAAACCACCATACCGACAACCAAACAACCAAGACTACTCACGTGCAATCAGCGTGGCATCTCACGTGGACCTTTGCGAAAACTTTCCCGGCGAAAGCGCTGCGGATGTGCGCGTCCGTCGCGGCCGCGAGTTCCGCAAACACTGCGACCGGCGCCGAACACCAAATCCGAGTTGAAGCCTCCCTTTGCCACCCCCGCTATGAAAGACCACCCCTTACTCCCCCCCATCGACGATTGTTGTGGTTTTTTTATATTTGAATTTGATTAAAAATGTTGAAAATTTTTTATAGTGTTTTCGGTGGGTTCGATGAAATTTTTTGTTAATTTTATTATTGGTGATGTTTTTTGATTTCGTATATAAATTTTTTTTAATATAAAACGATATTAATTAATAATTGCTTCATACAAAATTGCGATAATTTGAATTTTTATTATTATTATCAGAGGATACTGCCCAGTCTCTCGAATAACATACAAAGTATTTCGCCGTATCGATTTTTTTTTAATTGCTTTCAAATTATTTCGTTTTATCAATAAATGTTTCACTATTATATGATCCGTTTACTGTACAAATCGATTAACTCCACTTTTTTAAAAATCTTAAATTTAACAAAAGTGTCAAAGCACTTGATATAGTCATAACTATTTATATTTATAATAACTTTCCTGAATATAATAATACAGATTAACACTATTAAGCGACAATTTTTTTTTTGCCATTGAATAATAAATAATTTATTTCAGAAGCTATTTTGATTAATTCCATACTCTAATGTAAATCTTTACAATAATGCACTCAAATGCACTACATCTGTATTTATGCATTCTACAGTATTAATTTATATTATAAAGGAATCTTATAAAAACAACGTACATGTTTCATCGCATTTCTCAACTTTTTGTTTTATGGATTTAATTTATTTGAGCAATGAAAGGCTGATATATCAATCAATTTTTAAAATAATTTCATAACACACACACACAAAAAATTTGAAATCATCATTTTTTATATTAAAAATTGTATCGAAGTATTTATTAGCGTTTAGAGACTAAAATTATCTTAATTCAAAAACGTTTGTTATTATTTTGAATAAAAACCTTTTTCCTATAACGTATGAGAGCTTTTCCTATTTTGTTTTTCATATTACAACGTCGATCCTTTCAGGAAAATATATTGAAAGAAAAACATATTAATAGATAAATAAAAACATTTAAATTTATAAATTAATTTAGAAAAACCATTTCGTTTAAGAGCTCTTGATCGAAATATATAATGAAAATATTTAAAAATATTATTTAATGCTGTGTTCAGCTTTATACAATATTGGCAAATAATTTTTATATTGAATAATAAAATGTGAAGAAAAGTAAAATAGATACTATGAAAACCATAAACAAGAAAAAAATTATATGAATTAAAATTGAAAAAATATTTAAATTCATTAATTCAAATTGTAAACAATAAAAAAAATTTCCCCACCTGAAACAGTAACACAATAACCCGCGAGGCATTTATAACAATAAAATAATAATAATTGAGAACGGGATATAACATACATATTACTTTTTCGAGCACATCAAATAAAAATAATTCATAATACATAACGTTGAAAGCGAAATATCGATTTTTCGAAACATTTTTTTTCAAAAATGTATTGAAATCAATTACCATAAATTCGTAATAAAATAATGATTTTTATCGATACGTACCTTGTCATCCCTCTGTTTAATATTTTTTTTCAATTCAGCAACCGTCACGTAACCGTAAATGATTCAATTTCAAATTATCGGCAACGAAAATTTTCGAGGAAACGATCCTACTCTTCTGTATACACAGTACACTTTCGTCTTGTAATAAAAATTAAATAAAATCAATATATAATAGGTCTTATTAAATAATATAAATTGCACATAAATGTACTTACAGCGACGATATTTATAATTAGTCTAAAAAAAGATAATGAACTGAATATTGAAACTGTTTTTTATTCAAATGACGATATTGAATTATCATCGGAAATTTTAAATTTAGTCCCTACCGATCACCAAAGTTAAGCAAAAAGCAACGCGATCAATACATGAATGTGATTAGATATTTCTAGCAAAGATTCGAATTTTACTATTCTAACTCTTTAAGATATGCGATTTTTAAACAGATAATTCGTATCCTGTAATGAAAATTCCGTAAATTGTATCATATATGAACCGTTTTTTTCGATAGTAATAAGTCCATTTTCGAAAAAAATGAACTTGAAATTTAAAAAAACAACTACTCATATTATTAATCTAAAATCGATAAATCAATTTCACTCTTAAATAAAACTGATCATCATCATTTGCGACCCGTTTGCGCCCACTGTTGAATATATCTTTCTAGAGAATTTTCCATTAGTTTTTACCCAAATAAAATCGTTATTTTTATCAAAAATTACAAAATTTATATTATATCAGTTTCACTAATTATAATTAGTGTACGAATACAGCTCAATTTATTAAAAATCCCATTCCTTCTCGTCCCAGGCGACTTGTCCCGATTTCAATTGCGGCGCTCATTGTCGCCGGCGTGCTTGATTTATTTTTCGAATTTGGCGCCGAGCTCGTTCCGGCGGCATCATTACGTTAAATAAACATTGATTTATTACGGGAGTGTCGATTGGTTTTTTCATAATACATATAAAATCTACACTGGCGGAAATCGGGTTTGAAAAATTTTCAAAATGGCGATGAGTGAAAATTCGTACTTCATGTTATAATAGTAAACGTATTTTTATCGCTTGAATAATTTTATGCGTTAATTCGTGAATAGGGTTAAACTGTTCCTTGTAAAATAAACAATGAAATAACCGCAATAATAAACAATATTAATGCTAACAATAATTTAGAATTTATGACATCATTAAGATGATAAACAACGATTCTTTGTTTTGAATGCTATCATCACATGCGAATAGTAAATTAACAAAGTACATTTTTCTTGTTTTATGAAGCGATTTCCGCCACGTGAACAAAAGGACCCGCTAATGCACGAACAAATGCTTATCCACAATCACAAAAACTACTTCAACGAATACCGCTAAATCACAACCACAATATTTTTTGTTGACTATACAACAAAACACTAGAATCTCACTGTTTCCGAAGACACCTCGATTCATACGAATCACAAAACCCATCCGCGATCTATTACAGTTTAACGATCGTTACGGCCGTTTAATTTTAAAATATCAAAACTAGGGCTTGCATTACCGGTTTATCAGTAAATAGCCAAAAACGGGCCATCGGTAATTACCGGTAAATTGGAAAAATTACCAAAAAAACGATTTATCGCGAATTGGGAGCAGATATAGGCATATTTTAACTAAAGATTACTGCGAAAAAAATTTTAAAAGGCACTTTTATGAGTGTGAGGGGCGGAATTATGGTTTTGCGAACCTAGGGGGGGCTTAATTATTTATTTTAGTTTCAGTACTAAAAGTCACACTATATAAAATATATGTATGGATTTATATGACATTATTCATCTATACAGGCTTGTCCAAAATTTCAGATGCGGGAGGGCCACTTACAAAATTCAAATATCAAAATTTCAATTGTTGTAAATTCAAAACGTAATAAGTATTAAAATATTGGTAAAGTTATTTATTTCCATTATAAAACTATTTCGATGAGTACGTTTCGGAATAAATGCTGTTTGCTATGTTTGTTTTTGTGTGAAAAGTGAGGGCTACTTTGGCACCGTAGTGACCCTTTGGACAAGCCTGATCATAACGTATTTGAAAATATTTAGGTTTCAATCAAGGATACTGTTCTCAGTAAATGTAGCCACATATAAATATACTTCAATCATCTAATCTACATACGTATATTTTTTTTATTTACCGGTAAGTAACCGGTAAACCGGTAATGGGAAAAATTATTTACCGTTTACCGGTAATTGAAATTTTACAGTAAATTTCAAGCCCTAATCAAAACCCAATTAACGGAACGAAACTCAGACACAATACAAGCAGACGAAATTAATAAATCGGAATGAATTATAACGAAATTTCGCGCATAGCCCGCCGCCAACAGCCTCGCCCGTTGATAAATGGCCGAAGTTGACAATCGGACGCCGCATCCACACTACACCGAAGATTATTATATCGTATACGGCATACAAACTTATTTCGCATAAATGCGAATACACAGGACACGCGATACGCAGAGGAGCGGTCCAAAAAGTATCCCTTATCCCGCGTTTAATTACCGAAACGGAACAAACGGACACGAGGAGCGAAACGAGGCGCGCTCGCAAACATCACAACGGCCGTTTCGCAAGCAACAATTTATCCGAGTGTTTATCATTCGGCCGCTGAGCTGACGTCGCAAATACGCCGTTTTATATACGACATACGCTTTTGGAATATATGGGGGAGGAGTCGGCTGGTACGGGGGGCTGTTGTTGGTCTTTTTGTCGAGTTCCGGTCGGAGTGTGCGGTTTTTATGCTGGCGTCGTCGGGGATTTTGTTGATGATGTGTTATTGTTTTGAGAGGAAAATGGAGATGGATGTTGGATTGGTGGGTGGAATGGGTTGGATGAGTGTTTTGATGGATTCGAGAGTGGAAGAGGATTGGGGAGGATTTCATGTGTATGATGGTCATAATAATGATGTTTACATCAGTTGAAGAATTTTATTTTTTTTTAATAGAAAATTGTTCTAATTTTTTTTTTTTGATTTTATTTTATTTTTTTTATTTTTTGATTGATAAATGATCTGGTCTGATCTGGTCTACATATGTTTGACTTGACTATTAAAAAAAAACTAAAAAAATTGGTTAAAAATGTTTTCAGATTCAACTCTGAAGAGGATTTTTTCCTTATTCTTTTTGTCGCATTAAAATTATCACATGTGATTAAAAAAATTATATGATTATGATAATAATATTATCATTTTATATTTTATCACAATTCTGCGATAAAAATAGTAGTGAGAAGTAATGAATACGAAATTGAATGAAATATTTCCATTTCAAAACTAACTTTCTTTCCCATGATAAAACTTTATCCGATAACTTTTATTTCCGATAAAAATAACATTTTTCCTTTCAGAACAGATATATAATTTAAAAATTCAAAACTTTCACCGAATGCACATCAATTCTAAAATATCAAATTACAATTACGCACGTCCAATAAATTGTGGAATTCGCGGAATCGGCCGAGCCTCCCCTTCATAATCACTCAAACATACTCTATTGCCTCGTGTTAATTGAATTTTCCACCCGAACGGACGCATTCCTGGCGTTCGAGACACGCGATTTTGCGTCTCGAATTCCTTGTCTCGGATCGAGAGTCTCGAGTCTCGAATCGTCTCTCGGAGACGAGGCTTCCTTTGAAATCGTCGAAGCGCACCAGGGGTTTGAAAACTCGGCCCGTGAAAGGGTTCGTTTTGTGTGTGCGCGCACTTAGCGGCCATTATATATTCATAAATAAGCGGACAATTCGTGGCGACCCTAATTAGAGATCGTTAAACATACCCTTGAACCCCTAGCGATTCATAATTTCGCTAAATATTTATGCGGCCTCGAAAAAATAATTACGTACTAATTATATTGGTGGGCCAGTCTGCGGTTCGATGGTAGTTTCTTGGTTGGAGATTGGTGATATACAATTATTTGTGGTTTTTAGATGGAAAACTGTTTTCACGCTTTTCATTTGGTTGTGTTGTGTGTGTTTGACGGTTAATTGAAACATTTATTTTCGCTGAAACTATTATTATATATTTCTAGTGGATAGGTTCTCTTCGCAGAACTTGTTAACTTTGTCAACAACTGTTAAGTCGAACTGATGCGAAAATATGGCAAATATCGTTTGTATCGAATTATATTTTAGGGATGTCATTACCGGTAAACCGGTTTATCGTTAAATGACCCAAATAACAATTCGGTAATTTACCGCTAAATAAATGTAAAAAAAAAATATTTTTCGAATATTTTTAGAAAAGTTTTATTTTTTCACAAAATATGTTTTGAAATTTTTAAATAAGTCGGTTTTTGTAAGTGTATGTTGTTGTTCTTTTTTTTTTTTGAGAAAGTATTTTTGGTTTTACGGTTTTTTCGATTTTTCGTTATTTTTTCCGGGTTTTTTTTTCAAAATTTAATTTACTGGTAAACCGGTAATTACATTTTTTAACTTTTTACCAGTAAATAAAATTTTTGGCATCCCTATTATATATGTATAGTTGAATAAATATCGATGAATAGATTATGTAAAAATACTTCAACGTCGAGTTGCAATACTTTCTCACTTTCTCTTTCTTTGAATATCCTATTATTTTCCAATTCATATGAAAGCTCAAAAGTATAAATATAGAATATGAATTATAGTTTTACTGACTTATAAAGTTAAAGAAATAATTATTTTCCAATTTCTATAACAACAATAACAAGATTTCCAGCACACCATCTGCAATTGAGACATATTTTCCTACCACATATCACATATACCCACTACTCATAAATAACAAAATGATAACTCTCAAAGGAAAAACAGCGATTATTATATGATAAATAAAATAATTACTTTTTCTCAGAAAACGTACAAATATAAAAATAGTCGCACCATGTACTACAAGCACAGCTGTCGGCATTTCTATAGACGAACTCCTTTCGTCCGGAATTCGATGTTATTACTCGAATTTCAATACGAATGTTGATCCTTTGGCATGCACGTACAACCCTTATCAATCGCACGAGCGACCCTCGAACTCGAAGTGACTTTTCCCTACCGAATTGTCTTTAAGCGTGTCGCTTCCATCACTTTCCACTCCTGTTGCTTTGTGTGGGCCCTCGTAGCCCTACACGCCCTACAGAATTATGACGGGGTGTAAAAAAAAGAGCGGAAGACCAACAAAAAAGTAATTTTGGCATTATCCAAATTGAGCGGCGTCAGCGCCCGGCCTAATCCCCGTCTGGCGAAAATTGCTGAATGTTGTTTGCGAAACGGAAATATTTACGCCTTCGGAGACGAATCGAATTAAATGCTTTTCGTGTCGCGAAAGTATTTTCGCTAATTGAATTATACACGCGTCCTTTAACCGTCCCCCCAAATGCGGCCGTTCGCTTTTCCGGTTTGTGTACGCGATGAAAACACTAATAAAGAGTAATTAATTACGTCGGAGTTGTTGAGAGGCCAACTTTGGTGACCGTTCGTGATGTGCGAATAGTTGAGTTGCCGTTTACTCGGGTTTCGTCAAATTCGATGTAGTGTTCGTGAATGACGATAGAAATAATATTTTCCCATATTTTTCAAGCTTTATTTTCCATGAAATCTAAATTGATGTTAAATCAAATTATCAATTATGATTTTTCTCTATTTTTAAAATTATTTAAAGTACGGTTTTTTACAAAAATATACCATGATATTTAAATATAATATATTAAAAAAGAGACATCTATAAAAAGTTTCCCGAATTTATCTCGCAACCCCATTTTCTCTATCATAGGGGTTGTTTTATGAGTCAGTCAAATTTACAAATAAATTTTCCATTTTAACAACAGAGAGTGATTAATAATAACGTATGAACTAGAAATTATTTCATTTCAAAATAACAATAACATTTTCTGAAAACTTTTCTGTCGTATTTTTTTTTATTAAAACAATTTTAATTTAATTTTATCAATTATGCCAACCAAAATGTTTAAATTCAGTTTATCAACTGAACTATCAATTCATTTCAAAGATTCTACTGATTGTAATGAAGTACAAAAGATGCCAGTCTAATTTCTCTCAATTGTTTACTATCTTCGCACATTTATTTATTAATATCAAAAATTACAATATTATATTTCCATTTCAATAAAACTCACCATTATATCTAGTGTTTCTTCTCGAGATAGAATTCTCAAGAATTTCTCGAGAAAAGTGCCAAAATTGAGAATTCTCATTTCTCGAGAAGTTTGTAGATTTCTCAAGAGTTTTCTTAGCAATTTTTTTATTATTAAACATTAAATTTATACAAATAAAATATTTGAAAATATGCATACTTTCAGAAGGTTTTAACTCTTTGAAATTTTTTTCTTAAGTTATTCGTACAAAAAAATATTTTTTTATTATTCTGATAGGTAAGAAGCATTGATTTATGATCGATTAAAAAAACTATACATTTTATAAATTGAAAATATAAAAATTAGTTAGTTATTGAGCAGAATGAGCTAATGCATTTAAAATAGATAAACATCTTGAGAAAAACAAAACACATGGTGTTAGAATAATGTCACCTATCACTATGATATTTTATTTTATACGTTTTTATACAATAATGTAATTATAATAATAAATAAAAGAATATATCACATAAAAGTTTATTCCCACGGCTTCGTTTTAACCAACATGTGTATCTGGACATTATATTTATCTAGTCAATTTATTCGGTTAAAAAAAATTGTATTTATGCAAATATTTTTTATATTATATGATAATTTCAATATACCTATAGTAAAAGTAAATTAAAAACCCAAAAAACAGTCGATAGGCTTAAAAAATTTTTTTTAAACACATATTCAATCTGACTTACTAATTATAAAAAAATAATATTTCTTCATATGTTACATCAAAATTTTTCGAAAATTCTCGAGAAATTTCAATAGCGAAATCAAGAATTCTTATTTCTCGAGAAATAAAAATCACCGAGAAACCAGAATGCCTAATTATTATATAATATATCATACAAGTATAAGTTACAGCCATTTCACCAACAAAACGCAAAAGAAAAACTTGTCAAAATGACCAAAAATAATGAGAACACCCACGCCGGGATGAAAAACTTTTTTTTCGTAAAACCCGCGAAAATGCGAAACGAACTATTTCCACCTCACGCATCCTTTTTGTATGCGAAAAGATGAGGGTTTTCGCACGCACCTGTCGTTTCACATTTCATCACATCACGCACATTTGTGATTACCAATTATATGCTACGTGTGTGAAAACCCTCCCCGCACACCCAAAAATCTCGTTTGAAAATGAAATCCGAAAGAATCGGGTTAAATTTGCATATTTAACAATCGGCAAGACAATCCGGGTCGTAAATTTGAACGTTTCACATATGTTGTGCGAATTCGCCCGATCCGGTCTCATCCCTTGGCAGCAAAAAAGGGCTCGCCGCTGCTTACCTTCATCCTTGTTAGCGAAATTCGAATTTTTCGCTCTGCCACCATCCCGAAAACCGCACACTAGGTCGAGGGATGGGCTTTAAACGGGGCCGCGTTATAAATCACCATAATAAAAATTTATTAGTTCAGTTTCGGATTTTCCGACCGACCCGCTTTTTTCCGAAGCCTCTTACTTAACATAAAGTAATCGTGAAATATTCCCGCGCCGTCTACACCCCTTGCGGCTTATTAATTTTTTTCCGTTATATCGATGCGATTCCGTCTCGATAATAAATTTTCAATATTGAAATTCTTTATGTATCATTAAACTACGTACAATGTTTATACGCGAGATTTCGTTTACGATTGACCAGCGAAAGCTTTTAGCCATTCGAGTTTTACGGCGTCCGCGACGTCTCGAATATTAATAACGCGTGAAATCCGTGATCGTCATACGAGTGTTTCGCCCCTTATATTTTTATTTCGGGCGTGAAATGTTTTTTTTCTAAACCTCTCCGTCATAATACGTCATCTTTGGAGACGGCGTCGATAATATGATGTTGTGTTTGTGACGCAAACACTCGCAACTATCGCCGGATTGACAACAAACAAAGCAAGATAAATCTGAATGAGCGATAAAATATGATGGATGTTCGAAATTGAAAGAATAGGGTCTAGGGCTGTTCAGCGCCGAGAACAATGGATGAGACGATGCGCCTTTTTCCACCCTTTCCTCCACTTCGATCGTTAAGTAATCAAGCCTTTTGTTGTGGATTTTAAAAGCGCGTGATTTTTGAATGGCTGTTAAGGCACGCGTGTTAAGTATGATACGCCCTTCAAAACATTTTTGTGATAAATTTATTTTTAAGTTTCCACTCAAGTATCGAACGATATAGAACGTCTTTGAATCTCCTTTTTTATTTTAATAGGAATCTAAAAAAATTCAGAGCACTCGTTTAGCCATGTCAATTACATTAAGGGTGTTCTGTATTTTTTAATTAAAAAAAAGAAGGAACCGGGTTCAATAAGATATAAATTAATAAGAAATCAATTACGCGTAACATTATTCCGAGGATCTCGAGGGAATATCTGCAATAGGCAGGCTGGAATAGGGCTCGCAAATCTTTTTGTCATGGGATTATCTCACGAATTTAATTATAAGAACGAATTAAACGGCAGAAGAAAATTAATTGAACGGCAAGAAAAATCGCACCCATCGACATTTAGGTCATCGCCAAATTTAACAATTTTCTTTGAACTAATTGCGTACAAAGGAAACGGCGAATGGACATTAACGACAATTTACATAGTAGACACGTCCGTTGTTAAAAAAATAAAAGAATTTTTCGACGCGAGATAAATATAGACATAGTACAATATATAATACGCGTGTGCGTTTGTCATAAGTAATTCACGATAATATATTTATTTTTTCTCATATCTCTCGAGCTCCGTAGAAGAAGCAGCTGTCATAAAAATATGTCATATTATTCAGTAAGTCGTATAACTCTCTGTTTCCTGACACAAATTGGAAAAAAATACAATATTCACTGCTACACCATATGAAATTCACCATTAAGAACGTGACGCATCGCCGCCGCCGCCGGAAACAAACAATAGTGCAGTTTAACCTTAACATTTTATTTTCCCGAATTTCCACGACAAAACACCGACTTCCGGACAGGCTCCTTTCAAGTGCGCAAATGGCCTTAATTAAACACGTACAGCCGAAACTCGTCGTCGGAATGTTTTCGACAATTTCCCAACTCCCATCGATTTTCGCCGATGAAGAATTTTCCACGTGTAGCACCCACTCGAAAGTTGGGACGCGCGCTCGCAATGTTAACATCGTTCCCCGCCTACGGAACGGATTTCGGAATATTTTCATAATTCGATTCGGATCGGAGCGTTAATTCGCGAAATCGAACGTAATCCGACCGCGAAATCCCGGGGGGTGTTCGCGATCCGCGACGTTATTGTTTTAAAACGTTCGACGGGTGGCGGTCCTGACTCGATTGGGGATGGGTGAAAATTGGCGGGGGATTCAATTAAAAAATGTTGCGCGGCCCTGTTCGAGAGCACAAAGAAGGATCGCAGACTTATCACATTAGCGTAGGATTCGCAAAGTGGTTTACTCGCCGGAGATTCAGATAGGGCCGCTCGAGGCTTTACCTAAGCCACTATACTACGCTCTACGATTTATACCCCCACAACCACGGATCAGAGGAGCTAAAACTTTTTTTCAGATTTTGATTTATATGAGCTTATATTATTTAAAAATTTAAGTGCTTCTTTGTAACCATTCAAATTTTCAAAATTAATTGATTCAGATTTTAAAAAATGTTATTACATTGATTGTTACTATTATCGCATGCACTCCATGTAACAAGACTTTTGTTCCTATTGGAAGTTTCTGAATATTGAAACTATCCCTTGCCAAATAGTCTCATTTCATGGCAACCGTATGCGATTACTTCCGTTGTAAATATCCTCATGTGCAGTATGTATAACTTTATAGGAAAAGGCTTTCGATACCATCCGAACTTCGGATAACTTTCCTAATCTGATATAAGGAAAATAACTTTCGATTAATAAATGACACCATCCCTTCTCAAATAGGGTGTGATTACATCTATTTATTAATCGTATCACATATCACTTAACTTCTGTTTTTACACAGATTTCATGAAATAATTAAATTTTATTATATCATATTTAGATTCAAAACAAATATAAATTAATTAAACAACCAATTAAACTAAATTTTTTCATATAAATAATTAAAACACGTTTCAAAATCGAACATTCACAAAGAAATTCTTTTAATTGCGAATCGCTTCAAATGAACCGTCTCACAAGTGCACTACAAACAGATCGAATTTACACAATCGAACAAACAAAAGCTGAAAATTTTAATTAAAACTCACAATCAAATCAAACCAATTTAAACAAACATCACTCCTCAACATCTATACTCATAATACAAAAACATCGACAACACAAACGCCAAACAAATCACCCCCGAAAATAAACGAAAGACTCCAACAAAAAAAAACTCAAAACGGCACTCGAACCAACTAGATTATCGTCCATTTTTAAAACATAGCCCTCAGACCACAGTTGGCCTCCGCTGCAGTCCAAACATATCCATCCCGGTCTTTCGGCGGCGAAATTGCCGCGTTTCCGTCCCACTCTGCGGTTCTCTTGTCAGGGACGCTTATCAGCGAACCTGGAGCGAAACCTATTATTTCGCTACGG